>KZ308379.1:999778-1076744 GCA_000376725.2 Ladona fulva
GTGCTTCAATGAAGCCGTGACTGCGAACGATGCCGCCATGCGGACGAAATCGCAAAAGTCCTTGCCCACAAAGTCTCCCGAATGGCTTGGAGAAATGTTCTGCCGGGATAGCTCAACGGACAGAGCACCCGACCGGCAATTGGGAGACCCGGGTTCGATTCCCGGTCCCGTCAGACTTTTTCCAAGTCCATTCTTCCTTGGGATATTTCCTGGGTGCGCACCATCTTGCGCAAAGTCACCCTTACCCGTTTTCCTTGTTTTTGAATACTTACTTACTTATACCACGAAAGTATCTGACTGTGAATCCAATACTACGCACTAAATTTGAATGTCTTTAATATTCAACTTCCATTGACAAAGAACAATTATGCTTTGATATTCATTATTACGGCGGTTTTTATCACGCGAAGTTTTTTTTGCACTCAAAAAGAGGAAATCAAAGTTAACCAGTTCGTTGTTCATTGATTTAACCTCACTATATGTAAATTTCGGCAGGTTTTTGTACATTTCCGCTCAGACGGACGTTGTTGAGAATTTAAATAATGTGTAGACCGAAATTCGCGTAAATAAGTCATTATTATAATTATTATATGTGGAAACTTTTTGAGCACAGAGGTTTCCACGAACTTGGAATGGTGCGCAAGTGTAACTTGGGTGAATGCGCCGTTCGTTTTCGGTACCTGACACTCGGTCGAATTCGAGGAGTTTTAAAATGATGTTAAGTATTAATTATCCGAGCACTTTATATTGGAACTCTGGTTCATTAGCCTTAATTTGGTATTTGCACTTCGGCTCTCCGATTGCCTTAATCCGCTTGTCTCTATAGTTTAATATCACTTTGTGATCTGTCGCACAGTTTCAATGGGCAAACGAAGCGATTCGCATCCTTTCGTAAACTCCCACGCAAAATGTGCCACCCCCTT
Source organism: Ladona fulva (assembly GCA_000376725.2). Taxonomy (NCBI): domain Eukaryota; kingdom Metazoa; phylum Arthropoda; class Insecta; order Odonata; family Libellulidae; genus Ladona; species Ladona fulva. Next base: position 1,000,702 of record KZ308379.1, read on the forward strand.
CTGAATGTACCATTTCGTTTGCGTAATTTGCCCGTCAGAGGAGATGAAAAATCACCTCCTCGTCTTCCAGCATCCCTGTTACATCTTCACTCGTGGAAATCACATAAGCGAGCTTGCCAAACGCCTCCTCCCTTTAAATGGATCGATAAATTTAATTTGCCGGTGTGTTCTCGGGGTGTGCAGATGTTCTCATCTTTAAGGAGTGGGCGTTTGAAAGCCTCTGTACAAGGGGTTATGACTGTTATATATCGTTGATTCGGAGAAACATGGTTCAAAACTCCGTGCTCAATGGCGTGTTTCGTGTTGTTTATTAAAAGCCTTTCTAATTTTCCTGTAGTCGTAATGAAATAAATGATGGGCACTCATGAGAAGTTAAATTTGTTGCAAGTGCGCAGGAGTTCCGCTAATCCGAACTAATTGGGACCGGACACTGTTCGGTTTGCGAAATTTTTGGATTATCCGATAACTTCCATTATTGCAGTAACAATCCATTCAAGTAGTAGTTGTATCGTTAAAAGGGCTTCGTTAGCAGAGGTCATTTCGCACGTAGGTCCACACCGGGATTCGAATCCGCGACCTCTTTCACCGAAGTCGAACACGTTGCCCACTTGGATTCCGGAACATTAAAAATACATCAAAATCACTTTATTTCGTATATTGATACAATATTGTTTTCATTTCTGTACTATGAACCGTATTGTAGAATACAATCGTCAGTAATTACAATAAAGGAAAATCTGTGTTATACAAATTCTGTAGTATAGTTCTGTATGCTTTACCATAAGTAAAGTTGCAGTACCAGGAATAGTTTTCTGTGTTTATACTTTGATTTTGTTCCGTTTGTACATGAAATTTAGTCAAAAATTATCTTTTAAATGTTTAAAGATTTTCGAAAATTCTGTTCGGATTAACCAATCTTTTGCATTATCGCTGTTCGGACTAGCGGGACTGTAGTGTATAAGTTATAAACATGAAGTAGGGTTAAAGTCTGTCCTATTTTGCTTGACTTCGTGCGAAGACTTTTTGAAGGAAAGTACTATGTATTACTACTGCAAAGATTCCTTCATGAAGTATGGTTTTCAACATGGGGGGAATTTTGTGTAAGTTCTATGGCAGAAGTGATTAACTACAGGTGCATACTTGACGGGGGATGGTGGCAGCTTCTCTAAGGGTTGTGAGTTGTTTTTATGAAAATATAATGTCTGTTCCATATTTTAATGTTTATGTTGCAATGTTATTGTCTTCTAATTCCGTTGTTTCAGAAGCAATAAGTTGATGATTGTTTGTTATACTGAGTTAATATTACAACATTAATACTGATTATTATTATTAATATTACAACAGAATATTTCCATTGCGAATCCGCATTCAAAGTTATACTGAGCAATAAGTGCCAGAAAGGCATTAAAACTCTATCTAAGCAAACAGAATCTAGCACCAACCCTCAGATTTTTCTGTTATTAGAATGAATTATTTGACCTTAACACAATATTATTTCTATTTAATCAAAACATCGGAGTTGCTTTTGGCTCACTCCTCTACTTTATTTTGCCCGCAAATTTCTTGGATAATTCGGATCAAAAGTTCCTCCTCAAATTCCATAATGTATGTTGATTCCATGAAGTGGATGATGTTATTTGTTAATATTTCTTTAAGTATATGAATTAAGTTTCATCTTAGCAACTACCAACCAGAGAGTTCTTAACTTATAGGATATAAAAATAAGCTTTCCATTAGATCGCTTCAAGTTCGTCATTTGTGAATGTAGCTTTACCTTTGAAGTCGATCCAATTTCCTTAATCATTTCATGTGACCTTAGTTATCGATCCAATTCCCTTTATCTTTCCATGTGATTATTTGAAGGGTCAAAAATTTGTCCGCACATGAATTAACGCCGTCAGCCGCAGCTTATTCAGTATATTTGAGGTCCTATAGCCGCCAGCAGAGTTTATTTTCTGGGCACCATTGTGAGCCCGCATTTGAAGGGCCTTGTCGACATTTCCTTTTCGCTGGCCGCAGACACTAGGTGGTGACTTGGATGATAGAAATCTCTTTGGATACCATTATCTACAGCTGTGCCTTTGGCAACCCGCGCGCCTGAACCGCACTTGAGATGAAATTCGGGAGCACAGAGCCTTTCTTTTTTGTGATTCACCCTTTCCATTTGTGGGAACTTCACGGAAATGCCGTGAATGGTTAGAGTCGTTGACCGAGCCGCAACCGTACGGCTTGGTATTTACTTTGCTGAAGATCGTTTGATCTCTGTTTCAAGTTATCTGAGCTCTCTTCGAATGCAAAACTTTCCTGAAAACGCTTGAATAACAGAAACGATAAAACAACACTACTAAACCTTGCCTGATACTTTGAAGTTTATGTAAGAATTACAGATAATACCTTCGCAGAAGTTGATGCATAACTTTAGTGACCAGCTGGGATCATAACATCCTAGATTTCGTTAACCAGTGAAAATTGTTACGTATTTGCAGCTATAAGAATTGGTTGCGTGAATTAATAAGTATTCTTACTTAATATTTATTCATGTCTTACAATTTAAACGTCCGATTATTTTGATGGCTGTAAGCTTTTAGGTAAACCTCTGTTTATAGTTACAGAGAGGTAAGATTACCGGTGAAACAGTGACATCGGAAGAGCAAGACATTACTTCTGTTGTATACGAAAAATGAGTTATCGGAAGCCTTCCCTTCGCTGAAGTTCAAAATTCATTTTTCACAACTTTGTGATTTTTCTTCCTCACAGATATTAGTAAGGTAATGCGCCTATATGCATAACTTTAATTTTGGATTTATTTGTTCGGATGGTATCCGATCGACGATGATAATGTATTGCCTTAAGCACATGTATAATATATCACATCAGAAGTGAAATGCGATGTATAATAACCATTTAATGTTAATAATAACGTAATAGGTAATACTGTTATCACGGCATCCACAGCTGAGGTCATATCGCACATATGGGCCATAACCGGGAATCGAATCCCTAACTGCTTTCACAAAAAGGCGAACGCGCTACCCCTTTGGCTATCTAGGAAACCCCATAACTTAATTTTAAAATATTTAATCGATGCTCAAACTTTTTCTGAGAAGTCGGGACGCACTCGCGTACTGAGTAATGTTTATGCATAAAGAGTGAAATGTTTGCTGTTGCTTTCCGACTTTATTCACCACACTCGGCTCTGATTTAGCCTACTCGTTTGATCGAATTCAAGTTTATGAATGATTTGCAACAACGTTTAAATGGTGCCTCCGAGCGGCCACCCATGTTAGTTATTCTTGAGCCTCGAGGCGTTAAATCTTGAGTAGGAACTCTCGACGAGTTGTCTATGTAAGGGTTATTTACGTTGGCTGTATCCCAGTGGAAGTCGGTCAGGGAGTCTCGAAAATATATTTTTCTCCGAGGAAGAGCGTGCTCGGTTTTTGACCCCAGATTGACTTTTATTGATGAAGGGTCGTTCTACATATTAGCAATCGATAGAGATATAGAGAGAATAGATAAGATATCGAGGCCATTAGGGTATCAAGATTCGTTTGCTTTTTCTTATATATTTTTCAGCTCCGATCATATACGTTGATGTAATTTTTTAGGCCTTAATATGCTAAATTTAATGTGGGTGAGTACATTCTTTCTCTTATATCTTGAGAACTGTTGGTTTTAAAGTTAAAAGCCTTTGGATATCGTTTCACGTAGACGCCTTTTTGACCATTGGCTATTTTTGACGTTCTAAATAGTTTTACTTTTGACGCCAGGTCCTTCGTATGCTTTGTATCTATTAGATATAGCCTAATTTATTCCTTTCAAAATCTATTTCTTTTGTATAAATCATCTTCAAAGTCTCGTACCATACGATTGGTTATTGTTTCTTAAAATTCTCCTTTTAACGGCCTTTCTTACATATCTGGATATCTTATCCAGCCTTTAACATAATCTGACGTATTCTGCTTTCATCTACCCCTCTTTTTTTACCTTGGCTTTCTAACTTCTGTTAAATTCTTTAGAAGTCCCTCTCCTTTTAATATTTACTCATTTTTTCTGCCGTTGCTTTGTTACTTCACTCATTGCCCTTTCTTCTTCCTTAATCTCCAGCAATTATGCGTTTGTTTTTCTATCAACTCAAATTACATTTTCATTATTTGCCTTTCCCACATTTACAGGGCCTTTTGTTGTCTTCTTTTGTCAAATCTTTCGTTGTCGTCTTTTTCTAGGATTACACGATTTACATCTATCCGTGTTTCACATCCTTACTCTCAAACGAAATATTTTACCGCTTTTTTGTTTATTCTTACACCTTACTATCTCAAAACACTTGGAATTTTTTTTACATATTCGCTTATTGTTAAATGCACTCAATCCTCCGATGATTATTTGATACGCAGAACTGTATGGTTTATGCAAAGTTTGGAGCTATGAGTCCAAACTTGCCATTTAAACGAAATTTGTTTGAGAAAATTAAATTTATATTTTACATTTGAGTAACTCCTGATTATTCAGCTAGAATTTCATATTTTTCAGTTGAAATCGTCTCAATTTAAAGGTTGATGCCACAGGACGGAGAAAATGAAGCCTCATCGATTGAATCGCACTTATTTATAGCAGCCTAAATAGAGAGGACCTGTAATCATCGTTGCTATGGGAACCGCGTCGCTTTGATGCTGTTCGTGGAAATTTTATATACATCAACTTCTGAGCATTCCTTTTAGCTGGAGACCTAAAATATTTAATATATCTTTCGTATCATATTTCCAGAGTGTAATTCAATAGATCTTCAATTTTTTTCTTGTTACGAATTTGAGGAGATATTGGCATAAACGTTGAAGGTAAAATGGTATAATTAGTAAAAACACCAGGGCCACTTAATGGAAAATTTAGAATATTTTGCTTCGCTATTTAACCTGTTAAGACCGGTATCAAATACTGTTTGTGTTACGAAGAATTTCGATCGCTTACCAATAAAGTAAAGTAAGTTTTCGATTTACGAAGATACCGGAAACTACTCAACTGTATAAGGAAAGTACGCACCAATATTTTACTGTTCATTTTGTAAAAAGTACATAGTTTGAATATTTCCTGGGAAATCTACTCTTTCGTCGTTGGAGTGGGAACATCCATTTCCTAATTTATATTCAATAGAGTTTTGTAATTTTGTACCACTGTGAATTACTTCATTCATTTCTCTGCCTTATTTGTTTTGCACACAGCTGGGCACCGAATTGCAATTATCTTTTCCAGTATTCAGTGTGTTTTAACGAAATGCCAAATTTCGTTTCATTATCGGTTTCGTTTCCGGTACCCATCGCGGAACCTCTTTATCTTTCCGATATTTTAGATTAGTGGTATTCAACGAGGGAGCTATCTCCCCCTCCCCCGTGGGGACGTTTTGGAAAACATGGGGTGCGCAGACATGATGAAGAATATTAAGGTTCTCATTAGTGGAAATATTCGATTAACAAAACTAGCAAGTTGTAAAAGGGAGATTGAAGTACAAGTAATTTTTTCAAAATATTTTCTTTTATCATTTCTTGACTTCAAATTTTCTTCTTTGTGGAATGGAGCGCCTGTTAAGTTTATGATATGCAAAAATAGAGCAATGAGGGTGCATAGATAAGTTTGACCTGTGTTATAGATCTTCTAAATACGTTATTTATGTGTACGTTTCTAATAAAATAAATAAAAGTAAATTTAACGTTAATTATTTTTATTCCTTGGGTTTCAGCTGCACGGCTCTTCCGTAATTAGTAATTTACCTTTCCTTATTCCTTAATTAGGAAGTTGGAAATTACCATGGTTAATTAGCGCATACTAAATATAACTTTAAAACTACTGTTGCACGTAACATGAGACCTGAAATCGGAACTGAATATATGACGTTTTCCGGGTTTGGTTTAAGTTCAAGAATGTAGATTTTTCGATTCAGTTGTACTTCCGGAAAAATAACGATTATTTCGGCTTTCGGTTCAACTCTGGTTCGATGCCTCGGTGTAACGTAAAATAGCACTCAGAGTAAACTTAATTTGTGATGTTATATTTATGGTAGAACTGTTGAGGAATCGTATGTGTTTAACCCTAAAATAAACGTACGTATCCGCCATCTTTTATGTATCGATTGAAGTCGCCCATATCGATTTCGGATAGGGCTGAATCTCCGAAGACGGTCCCATTTAACCGGTTAATGGGACGCGGAATCCGACCTTGCCTTGGCGTGGGTGACGTAGCCTTGGAGTGGAAATAGACGCACTGTGCACTAGTTTTCTACGCCAAGCATCCACAGCATCCTGGTCCCAAGATCACTCGGGGACTTCCCTCTTGAAACTTTTCCAGGATCTTTTTCCGAAAGCTGCTCATTAAAAATTGCGGAGATTTCAAGAAATATCCGGAAGGCTTTTGCGGTGTGTTCGGGCGCTGTTTTGTTTTCTTTTCTCGTTCGTTTGTCGATACTGTCGCTATCTTTTTTTTTTAGACGAAAAAGAGAGTGGGAAGTAGAAATTGGTAGTAATAATTTTGCCGTTCCTTTCACTATAATTAGGTGAATAGAATGTATTTCACTTGATCGAGAAAATGTATTTCATTCACTTGTGTCTCAATCATATTCGGAGCTATGGTAATGTGAAAGCTACTAATGGTTTACTGACACTGAATACTGTTAATCATTGCGGTCACTTATTAAATTTAGTGGAAAAATTGTTCATAGAAAGCTCACGAATACCCAAGTGGGTAGTGCGTTCGCCTTTGATGGCAGCAATCTCGGGTCCATCCCCCAGGGGGGACGCATAGCTGCGGAAATATCTCAGCTATTTACAAAATACTACTGTTTTTCATACGGTCATTGTTTTGCTCTTACGTGGATGTTTCCGTCTCATAGCATTCTAATTAAATAAACGTAAGGGCAAACTACCTCACTCCTTATCTTTTCTGGTAAGCCTCATTACTTGTCCAAGGTTTACCTTGCTTTACCATTACTATAACCCCTTTACCTAATGATAGAGAGGCTTAAGACCAAAGTGGAGCAATAGTATCCTCATAGATTGAAATTATTTTCTATGGCATTTGCACACCCACGGTCCCGTTTACTCGCTCTGCTGCGGGAAGTCGCGTTAATTCCTTTGCAAAGCCCTCTTCACAAGTCATTGCTATTCTCTCCAGTGACGCGGTTCTCGGAAATACCCTTTTAATTCTGCTGGTGCTTCATCATCCCAAAGGATTGGCGAGCTCTATTTTTCAAAGTGGGCCTTTCAACGAAGCTTTGTTCCCATTTCTTATTTTAATTTTTGATTTCTTTTTTTTTACGGACGAAGCGCGTATGTGATACGCACAATTGCAATTGCTTTCGCAAGAAATTACACACTCAAACGTACAGTGTATTAAAGCTTAGAGATTACTCTAGCAACAGTGGACGCGAAAAGGTTTCTCAGAAAACGTTTCTTGGTGTGCCTTATGTTAATTGGGCATTCGAAATCTTAAAATCATTAAGGTGTATTAAGCTTAAATTAGATAAAGAAAGGCAATTAATTATAACAACAGCAACAGCAAATACGCTGGATTAACAGAATGAAATCTTTTGTATGGAAACTTATATGTTTTTCCGTCAAATATATTGATGTAAAATTCATACGATATTGAATATACATTATAGACGAGCTTTCGTTTTCCTCACTCTCTTATGCATTCACTTTCAAGTTTATTTCTGAATATCGAGGATCGCATCTATCACCAGTACAATATCCTGCATCTCATTGAAAAACCATCATTTGACACCTTTAGTATGTTGCCATTTTAGCCTACAACCTTTAGAATCTTTGAATATTGCAGTGGAGAAATACGTACAGAATAATTATCTATTTTTCCACCCTGTCTTGCCAAAGAAACTTTTTCTTTTGTGTAACAGCAGTTTATATATGAGTTTTTGTAAGTTAGAAGTTGTTTTAATGGAATTGAAATTAACCGTCAATTACTTCTTTGAGAACCAAGTTCAGCATTCAATTACCACTCTAATGCCTTGATTTTAAAAGATCTTCCTATTTGGCTCACTCACGCTTTACTTTCTTCTTTTAATTCAACATCGTTTCTCGCCTCTGGCAACTTCGCGGTGTCTCTTTACTATGAAAATGCTTACCCTCGAATAATCTCGTAAGCCTAATTCTGGCACCTTTTCCCTTAAAGGTGGCGTACTCTTCATTCTCATTGCGACCTCCAGCCTAAATATCTCTCAGTGGAACTCGGGAGTTTTAAATGCTTTAAAATCTGTTTTAAATCCCCTTGAAGGAGAGTTGAAGGGCAATGCCGTGGCTGGATTTTCTTAGCAGGGTTAACAATGATCGGCATCTTCACTTCAAAGCTATTACTACTTTTTTGACTGTTACTAAAACTATTTGAATTCAAAGTGTAAATGTTTAATTTTAGAGGAAAAAAGCTCGAAGTAAAGCATAGCAAGCGATGCTGTGATGTGAAGTGATGTGACAGAAGTAAGAAGAAAGAAAATGTGACAGATTCGAACCAAAATCTTCAACCGTTCGAGTAATCGGAAGGTGACAAATTCTTTTCCGTCTATTTTATGGGTTGTTTTGGACAATTCTAAATCACTTATAAACTTTGTTGTTTGTATAATTATTCCCTTTAGACACTTGGATTAATTTATATATGAGGACAAGCGAATGTGTATTATATTATCTGATGAAGCGTCATGTTTTGCCGATAAGAATAATAACGCTCTAAATTTAGCTATAAATTTTCTTCGATATACGCACCATGGACCGTAAGAAACAGTCGGGGGAAAGCTACGAGCGAATGCAAAAGTGAATTTTTTCCTGCCTCGGTGGCATAGAGGTTAAAGTGCTAAATAACACTGTGGTCGCGGATTCGAATTCTGGTCAGATCATGGTTATTTGCCAGCATGTTTGCGTTTGGTAAGGGTTTATTTTAAGAATGGTCTATCTTGATTTAAATACACCAGATTAATATAGATTAATTTATGATTATTATTAAATTTAACGTACTCCTACTATCGCACGAAGAATGGCACTTTTATAAGCAGAGTTAAGGTAATATGGATTTTTATCTTTGTCAATTTCCGTTGATTTAGAATGGATTATGTTTTAATAACCTTTATTTAGTTTGGTTCATTACCATACTTAGGATAGAGCCATTCACAACTGTCGAGAAGTGTCTGCATGCCACTCGATGCTGCGAATTTTTAACGTGACAGGGCCTTTCGCACAGCTGTCATCTCCCTCGTCAGCCCTCGCACTCTTAAGGGCTGCGTGAATATTTTACACCTCTCTGAATATTTCACTCTCTCTCTCTCTTCACTCTTCTGCTCAACGGAATCTCATAAACTCGTTCATTGAGTCTACGCTTTCCTGTCTTCGCAGATGCGAACGTTTCAACCTCATCCTTCGGATGAAATGACTTTCTTATTATTATTTCTCTTGGGAAATTTGCCCCGTCTTACTCTTCAAACGTTCCCGAGTTCCCGATGAAGGAAATTCTTAGTAATAGGTTACGTTTTCAGGCTTCTTTCTCTGGATATTATCTTTCCATGACAAATATTCCTATTTATATTAGTATATTGCCGCTGCCGACTGTTGCTAAGTAAAACTATAGAAATATTGTAATAATAATGATATTTAGAGAGCTAAGTAGAAATATCTATTTTGCACATTTTTCGTAATTACCGAAGCCAAGACAACCAAGTATGACAAAGGTTTTCGCGGTTATTTTATTTTATTCAATCGCAATTTTTTATTTGTACCATTCTGTTTTATACAGGAGCAAACGTCACATAAATGGAGTTAATGAAATGTAATGCAAAAAATAAATGCATCCTGGAGAGTGATTTCGGTTTTATTGCACATAATGTTACTTAAATTTATCATATTTACCTTCAGTCAAAATATCCGGCGTTGCCGGGGGGGGGGAATAAAACTTTCGTTTAAACAAATATTTTGGTGCAACGCCAAAGTATACATCCCCATAAGTCACCATATTTTTTTAGATTTTTAGAGGTAAGAATGTAAAGTCACAGTACAAACAGCATGGTCTTAAGTTTCAAAATGAAGGTTAAATATCGTAGTATTATTATCCCTGACTCTGAGGCATTTCATAATCAGGGGAGTTTGAGGGATACCATTTTGTGCTCTTAAAATAAAATTGCAAAAGATTTGGGGGTCCGAATTCAGCGAAAGTGTCGTATGTATCTGTCGGTTCCTTATTTGTCTAATTCCCACGTAATATTATGAGAATGGCGATAAATATCCTCGACCTCTACGGCAAATGTCTGCTTATCTCCGATGAGTAGAAATGTGGCATTTTGACGATAGTTTTGCATATCTTTGCGTTATACGATGAAGTAAGCGATAATTTATCTCATCAATAAAAATTTTCAATAGCTTGCCTTTCTTTTGTAATTAATCTTGATCTGTCGCAGTCAAAACTGTAATATATTTTCCCCAGATAAAGAAATAGAGCAAACGATAAAAATGGTTATTCCGTGCATTTATTATGCACGGCCTTCTAAACTGGTAGGCCTCGAATATTAGGCTATGCGGCATTTATATTGTTGTCTATTATTAGCAGGATATTGAAATGAAATGTTTGCAAAATTTAGATTTTCTGATCTGTCAATTCCTCTTATATTTTTTGATGAACGTTCCCCTACATATATTAGTTGTTGTTGCTTTAAATTTGCGAGGAATGTTTCATTAGCAATGTACTGTGTTTCTGTAGTACAATAAATTGTTCAAATTACGTACAGAGTCTGATAAAACCGAGAGCATTATGAGATATTAACTACGTGATTAGTTATTTACCTCTTAAAGGATAACGGAGCTTCATCATGTACTAAATTGTCATGTTAATACTCAACATTATTACACGTTGTTGCTGTCCTTGTTAACTTACTCATAAATGTCGATAAATTAATAAGATAGTAAGTATTAAGGATTCGAATGTGTGTGTGTCATCGTGGTATATGTGGCATTATCATCGCGTATATAGTCTATTGCCCAATGCTGTACTGTTTAGATTTGAGTCTGGGTTATATTATGAAAATTTAGCTAACAAGGATAGAAATTTTATGATTCGTTAATTACATACGCAGTTTTTTTAACCCTTTTTTTTAGCGATAATTTATTTAACTAAGGTCAGAATACGGTTAATACTATTCTGTATTTACGATTGATTATTCAGTTTTTCCATTTTTTTTCCTTTAACCAGAAGTTAATAATGAATATCTTTGTGCGGTAATTGATAAAAACAGTGATCCATCTGTGCTTTGTTAGAAAAAGGTCTACAAATCAATTTTTTGGCAGATTCAGCGGTTAGAGTATTTTATTTTAGAATGATTTTTGTTTAAGCAAAGAAAGGAAGTAAACAACTTTTCTTAAATACCCATGGCACACATCATAAATTCACCTTGATATTAACTCAAGTCTTTCTTAGTTGACAGAGTGGCAAGGAAAAATAATTACAATTTTATTTTTTAAATAAAAGTGTGAAGGTATGAGAGGAAGAAATATGAATATTTACTCTCGAAAAAATTCTGTTTACTATTTATATATATACTTGGTTTCGTGCTTGGAAAGTTTTTCTTGACGATTCTAGGTAGAGTTTAAGACTTATAAGATCATTATTTTTCTCTGTTTTAACGATTTTGCTAAAATATTCCAGTATTTGACACGGAAAAGGCATTTTCATATTTTGAGTCGTCGTTTTATCAGGATATTTATCTCCCAGAAGAATCACGATACAGCGATGTTTGCGCTGTCTTGACGCTTTAGAAACAGTATTCTTAGGAATACAATCCTTAAAGAATCTGTGCTCAAGTCTGCATCCGAGAAGCGCAATCCATATTTTTTTGTCCCTTCCGTTGCGTAGTGAAGGGCACATCTGCCTCCATGCAATCTCACTCTGCACATTTCTCCATTGTTCTCTCTCAATAGCTTATTCATTGCCTTCCCCTCTTTCTTTTCCAACCCTTCGTCCATTCTATCCTCTTATTCTACCTCCTTCCTGTCCCATGTTCCACTCCCTGCCTTAGTCCTCTCTTTGTCATTATAATCTTCAAACTAAAGTCTGTGTAATTCATCAAAACCCAACTATGTGACACCAGAGATGCCAATTTATTTTTTAAAATGTCGCTCAATGAACACTGAAATGTAGCTAAAAAGTCGCTAAACTCAGAAAAAATATCGCTTAAAAGTAGCTAAAAATATAATAGATTAATTTACGTCTGTAAACAGAATATCAGTTCAAAATTGCCCAAATTAAGTTGATAACATGAATATTAAGTATTTAATTATCTACTGAACGCAGTGCTATTTTCATTTAAAATAATTTAAACATGTGTTAATCGTACGCAGAGGAGAATCGACGTAATAGAGCAACGTCGACCGTAAAAAGAGCACGAAGAGTTGCTAAAACAGAAATAAGAGCGTTAAAAAAGGAATCTTAAGCTGCTTAATATTGCGCCAAAATCGATAAATTGGCAACTATGCCCGTAACCCGTTTTAACATATAATTGAAAACCAATTAATTAATAATAGTTAAATCAAAATTGTTTTTCAAGATCCTCGATATCCTTACCATGGCACTGAATATTTTTCGTAGAATAATCATCTTTTCTCTTGAAAAAAATTACATCGAAAAAATGAAATTACGGTACGTTTAAGTTTCAGGTTTTGTATTGTCAGCCTTAAAGGAATATAAACCTGAATTTTCCTGCTACCATGATGAAAGGAAGAATCTTTTTGTTGTTTCCTTCTGTGACGATCTTAATATGTTCTTTTTTTCTTAATATTTTCCTCGATGAATGCTGTATTTAATAATAATAATGACATCTAAAACAATTATATATAATGATACGTTCTCTCGAAATGGAAAAGGACGTTAGTCAATAATCGAGTGCACTAAATACCCGTACCCGAGATGTGCAAATTAGTTGACGCAATTGAATGACCTGAAATTCTGTTCTCTCTGCGAGGTTAATTGGGAGCCCACTGTCTTTACCTTCGTCATAACCGTTTCCATTATTTTTTCCTTCGGTTCAGGTTCACTCAATAACACTTTGTGTCCCTTTCGCTTACACACTTATTATTTTATGAGTTGCGTGTTGCGTAAAACCATGTGTCACAGTCGTGGAAATATGCATCACAACAATCGCTTCTCAGGTACAATGGGAAAGCCGTCACGCACCAGCGTGAGTTTCCATTTCTTTCTCAGCGCTGCTAATTCAAGTACGTGGGTGAAAAGGCGGACCGAATTTCCGTCACCCACTTGTGAATTTCGTATTCGAACAGTTCGAGATGAGCAAAGAATTTCGAGGTATTTCTATGGGAGAAATCTAAGTCAATTATCGTAGATTTTTAATTGTCAAGAGCGTATAAGAAATAGCATAAGGGAAGATTATTAGTTGAGGAGTATATTGAGGTCAGAGGAAGAGGAAATGGATATTCATAGGAAGTTTTCGGTCTGAGGGAATTACTATCTTATCTTGATGACTCGACTTTTTTCGTGTACTTTGGTCAGGATGGGAAAAAGACATTTTTTATTCAGTATTGTCTGTCATCTTCCTTGCTAAGATAATATGAACTTTGCACAGAATTGCAATACCTCGTCTCCATTGTACTTTCTTATATTACAACTAAATTAGTATATTTCCAACAATGGAGGTGGTGAAATCCTTATTCCATTTTAGAATTTTTACGCCTTTAATATCTCCTTTCTTTGCTCCAACGAAGAAAATTGGATGGAAAGTTCTATCCACCTCTTAGTCAATGATTTTAATACCTCCAGATTTGTATCCTTTTGTATGCATGCTTCTCCTAATATCCATTGAATTCCTAAATCCCATGGAAACAGCTCTTTAGAGACTAAGAGAACATGTATATACACGTATTTAGTCGCTTTTCTTCTGAAATAGTTCCATCTCCAAAGATATGCTGAGGAGATGCTTGTTACAAAGGGTAGCTTCACTTGCTTTAAGAAGGGATTAAATCTCTGTTTGGATGAAGCAAATTGAACGTTAAAAGCAATTGCGTGGTACGATAAAGTAAAAAATGTTTAAATTCCTCAATGAAAATTTTCAATAGCTTGCCTTCCTTTTGATACTAATCTTTATCTCTAGACCTCTAATATATTTACCTCAGAAAAATCACTACAAATGGTTATTCCGTGCATATATTATGCAAAGCCTTCCGAACTGAAACGGATTATTTGACTTTTATGTTGTAGTCTATTATTTGCAGGATACTGAAATTAAATGTCTGCAAAATTTTTACTTTCTGATACATATTTCAATTCTTCTTTTAAATTGTGATGAAAATACGCTTGCGTACGTTAGTTGTTATTCAAGATTTGTGAGGAATATTTCATTAACAAAAACGGCACGAGCTTATGACATAAAATATGGCAAAGCAAAAGTAGACCATACAAGGGAATGTATTTGTGGTATTCTATTTATTTAACGTCCACAATTCTTAGTCTTTGGATTGATGGATTCTCTACGTGAAACATTTATTAGAAATACTCGGAAACAACTTACGGACGGACAGAGGTAAAGGGGCCAAACAAAGTTTAAGGAAATAAAAATTGAATCGGTAAAAAAGCTACTCGAATCGTATAAAATGGTCAGAGGAAGGAACTACTATCTATTTATAAACCTTCTAGGTTCTATAATCAATCATTTCTGGGCATACTTTGTGGAGAGACATAATGAAAAACAAGAACCAAAAACTGTGATCTCCTCTACCGGTTTCGGCTACAACGCCATCGTTGACTTGATGATGGCGTATACGAAACCGGTAGTCTTGAAACATACCTAGAGGAAATTACAAAGTGTTTGGTTCTTATTTTTCTTCTAAGTGCTACTGTGTTATCTCTTCTAGTCTCTAAAAAATAACCATTTCAAGGAATTTTACCTCAAATAGATAAAACGCAAGAGTAATTGATATGCAAATATTTTCAGGGAAAATTGCAGGATATTTCATTTTCATCTTTCAGAATTAGCATTTACCAAATCAGGATCCGATTCGAAGGTTATGAATGAAAGAAGTGTGGCATGACCTGGATCTGTTTAAATAACAACCGGTTTTGTCGTATTGTATTTCTCATCGCGGCAGATGGTGGTTGGAAGAAACCGGTTTATCTTTAAATAAATCTCCCGTCGCCACAATAATTCATTGGAATTGATTTTCACTCACCATGAAGACCTGCAGAATTTCCCTCTCAGTCGGTTGCTTTCGCCGAAGACATTCACGTGTCTTAAGAGGAAAAAGTACTTTATTCGAAATCTTTTCCAATTTCCCCGCGATTTATGTTTCGGCCGTCAAAGTTTTCCAATCTTTGCTAAGGTCGGTCACGAAACTGGTCTTTCTGCAGACTCTTTTATCGGTAACTGATAGTTTTGAGTGGTACTTGGTAGAGAAAAATGTGTCTTTCGTTAACTGGTATCTTGTTCCCGCTCATGACTGTGCTAAGAAAGTTATTTAGGTATGAGTGAAGCTGTATAATACCATTAATCCTGTTCAAATCACATTGGAAAGCAAACTACCTCACTCCTCATCTTGCATGATAATACTCATTCCCTCTCCATAACTAGATGAATGGAATATTTTTCATATTTTTGGTACAGGATATAGGTATCTTTCAACTACTTCTGTATCAGTCTTGTTCATGGCTGTGATATCATAGAAGTATTAATGATGCTGCATCATTGTATTCATAATGACATCCCCCATATTTATTGATAAGTTAGTTTCCTTATGCTTCGTTTTCCTGACGTAGAATTCTTGCTCTGTGAGCAAGGCAAACTACCTCATTCCTTATCTTGCTTGTTAAGTCTCATTCCCTCCATAAAGTGTTTTGGGAGATTTAATCCGGCCTCCGAGCTGAATATTGTACAGTGGATTGGTGGTATCTAAAATTTGAATAATAATATTGCAGTATGTGCGTGGAAATACATTTTATGGGACAACAATACAAGAAAAAGAGTACTAGTAGTAATTAGTAATAAGGGGGTTACAAAAGTTTAAGAATCGCTTCGTTAAATTTATAAATAATATATAACATTTGATAAGTCGTTTTTACTAAAGGGCATTGAAATTGATTACATTTTTTTAATTACAAATTTCAACACCTTCAGTCTTATAAAGTCTTATTTTCAACACATACATTCGAATGTCGTTAGGTTACTTCTCTGATAGACATAATATTTTTTAATTGCAAAAATGAACGAGCGTGGAATTTCAAATCTAAATTTTATGAAAAAGAAAGGTTGTAAGTAATTTCATTATTAAAGAATGCGATGTTTGAAATCTTCTCAGTAGCTCTATTCTTCTTTTAGTGATTCATTTATGGTTTCCACGAATCATCCGAATGAGCTAGGAATGTCAATATCTTCCCTTAAGCTGGTTCTTTACCTTGTAAATTAACTCTTCCCGTTTGGCCAGAGAATTTGTCGCACTGTTGATGAGAAGGAGGCCTGCGAAGACGCAGGGAATGAAGGGTAAACATGACTGCGCTCGAAGCAGCATCTCAAAGGAAACGTCAAGTTTACTCACTTCCCTCGACAAAGTGTACTTGTCAAATAGCGAAGATAGGGAGTCTCGAGTGAGACCAATGAAAGAAACATTAACTCATTTAAGTCGGAGAAACTTCGTCCTTATTGCCGCAATTAGAAATTTGGATTAGGAGGACAAGAGACCTTCAATTGAGGAACATGCTTGCGAGGTTTGAGTTCTCCAATTAACGGGGAGGAAATGATTGAAAGCTGAAATCCCTCAAAAACCTCCTCTTATAGTAAAAGAATGTAAATTCGCAGAAGACTTTTGGAGCCCTTCAATCTCTGTATCCTGGAGCCGCCCGTTTTACCGACTACCCATTTCGTCGATACTCCATATTTACTGTGACATTTGACCAACAAGTTTCACCAGATATATATTTTCAGATGATTTATAAAATAGTATTAAATTAATCCCGCACGTTCGACTCAATTTAAATTTCTCTCTTCATTGACGTCGGCGGGTATTTAATGAATTTGGGTTATTTTTTAGTCTTTTCTGTATGATAGTTCATCACTATTTCTCTGATAATGCGATTTTCGTGCAAAAATATTAAAATTTAAACCTGCAAATTAGCACAAAACCAGGAATGTAGCTGAGCGCGGTAGGGTTAGGTACGAGGTACCGACGGCAGCCACTTGCAAGGAAATCTTGGTCAATATCACGTACTACTGACGCCGTCCTTAAGATGTTAAGAAAAAGCTAGTATATTTGGGAATTTATTTTACGAGGTATTTTTAGTGTTTATTATAAGATTTTTCGTGAAGATGACACAAATACTGTAAGAAATTTTAATGCCTAAATATACAGTAAGGAATTCATCTTTACAATCAAATCTGAGTCAATAGGAATCCTCTCGTTTGGTTGAGCGTTTGGGGGATATAGTTTGACTGACAGGTTTTCCGTCATATATATTTTTTAATTATTTATAAATTAATTTAATTATCATCTATCCATAAAGCAGTGATAAGTCCTCTATGATATATATTTTGATATAATCTTCCATATTATAATATAATTGCATTGCATTAATGCATTTAAGAGTTTATTTCACGAAAATGATTTCTAAATAAATTTACAACAAATTACTGAAGAAATTGTAAAAAAGGCCTGTCTTTAAAATCTTAAAAATCACATTCTATACTTTTTTAAGTGCAAGTCGTCTAGAACTGTCCATTTATTCTCTTAGGGGTAAAAAGTAGTCATATCTAATAGTAGTAATTCTCCGTGTAAAGAAATAAATGAATAATGTTCTTTCTGTGTTGGGCGTCCTCCCGTCAATCGAGGTAGGTTATGCAACAAAAATGACTAGTGAAGCCTCTGGATAGCCAAGTGGGTACCACATTCTCCTTTTAAGTCAATGGTTTAAGTACTAGTGGATTTGTTTCATAGATTAGGATCCAATATCGAGGAAATTGTTTTATTAATTTTCGTCGTTGCGAATTTTCCATGCTTCTTTCCATAATTTTTCGAGATCACTCTTTTCCAGTTCATGCGAAAACATTTCAATCGGTAGAAACGCTTGCGTATTTGTTCGTTGCTTGTAGAACTGGAGTAGAATTGCCTTTCAAATCGCATTCCTACAGAAAATGTCGTTCCAGTTTCATCCCTCAGGAGGTCAGCGATTTTCCATCCGGATACGCTCGCAAATCGATTTTTCTTACCCCTTGTCGTGACTTTATTTAGATTCGTCATTTTCGATTCTTCGTTTCTTTTCATCGTTTGAAAGTCGTACGTGATTCGAGTCGAGCGGGGCCGTGTAGATAATATGAAATGTTGAATAATTTATGGAAAATATCCGTCTCGTACTGGTCGTTTTTTCATTTGTTTCCTCTTGTGATAGGGTAGTGCTTTCTAACGCTTAAACCTTTGCGGCGCGCTTACGCGTTAACCAGGACGTCGCGGCTCAATAATCCGGAAGCCTGGATGAACTTCCGCCGTGAAGATGACTTGCACGATCATGTGATGTGCATATGTGTAAAATAATTACGTATCTCGAAATTTAAAAACATTTTAACATTATCAAAAATAACGTCACTGTGTATTACCATTTTACCGATAACCAACATTCTTGTATTTGAAAGGCTTTGGGTGTGGTGGTTTTGCATTCGGAAACAAGCGGTACATTCCTGCATTAGACCATTGGTTTAATTGTTAATCCGCGTGCAGATTGATCAAGAATAGAACGTTACGTGCATAATGGTATGTGAACGTTTAATCAACGAAGTCCACTTTCAGATAACATAACGCAGTTAAAATTATAAGCATAGGGTACTTTCGGATTATTATGCGGGACACCGAAAGCTTTTGGCGACGCCGATGAACTCTAGATTATTCGGTATAATGGTGTGGGAGGAAGCGCAAGTAATCAGAAAACACATAATTAAACTTTCATTTCTTATAACGTTCATAATTTACGTAGACGAACAAATTATTATTATTTGCCCTCATAGTCCATGGTTATTTTCTATTTTTTCATAGATTTCATAACAGTTTTCTTCCCCTGACCGCGGATCCTTTTAACAGATAATGCCATTGTAGTCGTATTTCCACGGTTACATTGAAAAGGTCGTACCTAAGTCTCGCTTGTATTAGAATGACTGACTATTTTTTTATGTTCGAATGTTAAAGAGAACACTCGAAATATATATACGAAGAGTAAAATATCATGGACGGATGATCCACTAGCCAGATAACCCGTCCACGGATAATCGAGATTTTATCTAAAAACACGGTTCTAAAATCCATTGCGGTGGTTAGTTTGAGAGTATATCTAACATTCCGATGATGATTCACCTCTTATCTCTCGTATTTACTGCAGTGGAATAGCGGGAACATTCCGTTATGTACAGTAAGTTGTATTTATTAGATAAGAGATTATAAAAGATCGAACTCTCAGATACCACAGTGTTTTGCGGTATCATATTCAGTTCTTGAGAATCTTGTATGCCTTTATATCTCACGTTGAGCTATTATTTGAAACGATTCTTGACAAGTCGTAGCTGCCAGATAATGCGAATTAAAATACCCTATAAATTTATTCTTGCTGATGAAACTTCATAAGATATTTAAAGTGCGATCCTTGAAACTAGGCTTTGAAATTTACATGTTTGCTTATATAACGTAGTTTAGTGTAACTGCTGGTATATTTTGAGCTTTCATTATATTAATTCCCCGCGTAACAATACTTTAGATCACCTTTTGTTGTCAAAAGATGGTTCTCTTATCTACAATGCTGTTATTCTCCCTATTCTTTTTTTCTGCGCAGTAGAATAAGCATTTGAATCAGTGACATGGATAGTTGGAAAGCTATTGACCTCCCTTACATGTGTTGAGAATGCCACCGTGTGAGTGTAAGCCTTGCTTCGTTGCTGTAGGTCACTTTTCTATCAGCAGAGGGAACGCGTTGCGTATAAGGCGAACAAGCGGTAGAGGATCTTGGCGTGCCCTTATTATAACTACGCTCGTGTGTATGAGTTGAAAATGCGACATAGCGAGACCGTAGGTGCTGCGTTTCGCTTTGATTCTTTTCAATCACTATTCTCTTTTAGTGGGAAGGATTTGTCAAGATAAGTATTTTTTAGCTCTGTATTACTTTATCAATTCCAGCCTTAAAGTTAAGTTAGTTGAAGACTCTCGTGTTTATTTACCAGTTTTCCGAATCGCCTGTTTAAATATTGAGATTATTTTTTTATTTTATTGTGTTTTTTATTAAAAAATATTTTTTTTGCATAGGAAAACATCCTATTGTCAAATAATATAACAAAAATGAAAGAAATAACATGGTTGGAAACTTAGTTAATGAACTAAGATATTAATACCTATTATACAATGTATCAATTTTTAGTAATATTATTACAATAAGGAGGGAAAGAAGGTTTAAATAATAATAGCCAGTAACTCATGGGTTTTATTAATAACTCTTTTTTTACGTTGTATTGGTATATTTGCATTCTGTTTTACATGCCATGTATGTACAAAGGATTATTTTCGCGGACCATAATTTATTTATTTTTGGTTTGTTATGCTATTACAACGCTTCACGGGGTATATAAAATGTACTAAGACAGTATGCGCTCATAAATTGAAATTGAACAACCTCTATTTTATTTTAAACAAAATTTTTCCCTCAATATTTTTTAGGCGGGCTGATAAATACACGATTGTGATTAATGGATTCGTGCAATTTTTTATGCCCCAAGCCATCCCCGGAAACTAGAAAACCGCAAGGACACTAAACCACTCTATTCGGATATTCGTGGATTTGGAAATTAGAAAAGTTACAGCGGAAGGAGATACGATTCGTAAAATAAATGTTACGACAAATCCGTGAGCATTGCTCAGATGCTTCAGGACGAAGGATGGGAATCTCTAGAAGATGGAAGATTTAAACAAAGGTTTAATTTACTTCATGACTTCAGAGAAAGCACGTCTTTAGAAGATGTAGCCGATATTATGTTATATAAACCGTCCTGATACTGCGAGAAAAATCAGAGAAATAGATACAGGAACTAGTCGTTTAATCTGTTAATTTTTTTACGCGATAACGCGAAAGTAATCGATTAGGTAAGTAGAGTCATAGTTCACCCCCTGCCACACACCGAAAGGCTGCTTGTAGGGTGCATATGAAGATGAAACTAGGGCAGCTTCTATAGAGAGACAAGCTCCTTAGTGATCTAAACATTTGTCGATACCTATAAAGACAAATTTACCCATTCTGTTTTTTTTTTGCCACCTCAAGTCTTCAATTTCTCAATCGGGCAACGAACCCTCGTGGACCGCATAATTCTGAGCACATTAGGCTTCGTAATAAGTCGCAGCCGTGTGCTTTATTCCTCTCATCAAAGGGCAAGCTTCTGCTGGTCGTAGTCTCATATAGGTCTTCACAAACACCTGGTGCCTCCCTTCTTTTGTCCTTGTTAATTCCTCCCCTTTCTCTCGCTCATTCCCTCGGCATATGTCCATCGCCAAATGAGGAAGAGGAGTGTTCTATCCTTTCACGCACGCATGCCCGCCTTCATTGCATTTCTCGTCACTTTCGGGCGAATTGAGAATATTCGTGCAGTTATCTCACCGTTTGTACGAGCGAAGAAATTAGTGCCGACTGCAGCTGCGTGACTGCCATTTAGGCTACCACTGCTCATTAATTTTTAACTCTTGCGACTTACTATTTTCGGCGTATGTTCTTGTTTTGAAATGCTACGTTGTTGGAACCTCGTCTTCTTCATTGAATCTTTCTCTTTCGACTGACATCAACAGTTTCAGCGTCGATTGTTGTAACGCAAAATAACTTTAGTTGTTGCAATCGTTTTTTAATAACAATTGTAATTTAATAGTCATAGAAATGTTTGTTAATAAATATAATCATTATTTGTAGTAATTTTATAATTGCTTCGGCGGCTAAGGTCATATCGCACGTGAGGCCCCACTGGGAATCGAACTGTGTACCGCTTTCATCAAAGTCGAATGCGTTACCCACATGGCTATCCGCAGGCACTAAATTATAAATATTATAACTATCTCAAACGCAGTATTACTGAAGACTATCGCAAGTGATTGATTAAATGCACCTTTGCTAAGCATATTCTAACTGCTACATAGTTCCTGAATAATGGAGTATTTTTAATTTCTTTTTTGGTGCAGAATGGAGACAAATTTATTATTAACTTATTTTTGACTCTGCATTGCTTATTGCTGTGATAATATAAATTTTGCTGAGGTATAGATGATTAATGATATTCATTTTGCCTCTCCTTAAGGAAAAGTGTTATTAATAAGGGCATTGACCTGCACTTACTCTATGAGGAAAGTAAGGGGAAAATCTCATTCTCCATGTTACGTAGTACAGCTCATTAGTCTTACAAAAGCTTTTGGTAACTAATGGCGGCTATAATGATGCGGATCCAGCTTGCCTTCGAGCTTTTCTGTGCAGACTGACACTGTCATGCAAAATTAACAGTTCTTCGTTGACTACTTTAGCTTGAGATGTTCATACAACTGCGATTTTCGAGTGCATGCCAAATGATGCAAACAAGCTGTCGAAACTTGTCATGTGATGTGCGACCTATGTAAGCTGCCTCGCTAGCTCATTGGCTCTGTGAGAAGTATCTAGAGAGAAATCGCTATATTTCGTACAATGCATTTTTTGCATGAAGAGTACGTTGTTTCCTATTTTGATGAAACGATATGAGCTGAGTGAAAGAAAGAAACATTTCATTGAAATGGAATGGTGTTGGAACATCCTATTTGATGGAGAGAGTATCAGTAATTTAACATTCATCATAAGGTGTCATAAGTTAACTAGTATTTACTTCACTTCACAAAGGACGGAAATGAAGCTTAAAGCCTTTTTTCAAATAAAAATTGGGTTTTACCGATACTTCAACCTTCCGAAGCTATGAGGTGATTTCGAGTGTTCTCAATATGGCGTAAATATTGCGGCATGGCAACGAATGTCTTTTAATGTAGTTGAAGTGTAGTTAGGATTATTGTAAGAGGTAACTAAGGATGGCCTTAAACCTTAATACTTAAACTCAATGAAATGAAGTCGCAGCTGCTTAGCTAAATACCAAATGACCCAGATTCTGAAAATATATTTGATTTTTGGCTTAGTTATCTTCACTTTATTCAATCAAAATAACAGCGCACTTTGGAAGAGCATCGTAACGGTGAGAGACGAAACTTTCCTACTTCTGCCCAATATTTAGGTATTTATGAATTATATTCTTTTTCACCATGGCGATTCTCATCGCTGTTGACACGTGTTGCATATATGATACATTTCACGCCCAGTACTGCCAGTAGGGATTAGTTGAAGTTTTGATGGAACTATATACATTGCATAACGCTGTTCATCCTGTGTAGGTTGTAAAACATCAGTCTGGGACCTGTAAAGTCATGAAACTACTCCCTCTGGTGCCATCCTTTCAGATTAGCACCCAGTTCTGAAGTTTTACTCGTTTTACGCGAGCAGTGACGTCATGTAACTTAGTTATGACGTCGTCTACACACGGTAGAGTAATTTCCGGCGGAAGAAGATCCCTTGAGGCGGGAACCGTTGATCATTTCATAGAACCATGTCGCGTCCACGTCCCGCTACACCTGTTGCCCTTCCCCAAAGCGGATTGCCAAGTCCTTGCTATCGATCTACGGAATGCCAGTCTGCCATAGCGAAGTAGCAATGTCCTCATGGCTAGCTACAGACTAAATTCAGGGTTTAGGCTAATTCTTTGGTTCAAACTAGGGGCACAACCAGAAGTTTTGCTTGGGGGCTGAACTCAAGGAAACTCTCTTCATGAGAAATATTTGTTAAAAGAGCCTTGAGAGTTTAGTTCTGAAGGAAATATTTGCAGAAACTTTGGGGGGGGGGGGGGTGCTTTAGCCCCGTCAGCCACCCCCTAGATGCGCGCCTGGTTTAAACTGATGAGGATGCTCAGGATTACTTTGTTTAAATTGTGACGGTAGAGCTTTGGTGATGAGCTAACTTGATACGTATGTTTTTTGGATTACTCCTAACGAATACCAAAATTTTCTCGAAAAAGAAGCTAATCTTCAACAAAGGACGTTTTTAAAAAATCCGTAAGAAAGTGCCGCCTGGAATTACACCGTTTCAGGGTGTCAGCTGTGGTTCAAGGAAAAGTTTGATTTTGAAGGCTATCGACAGTATGTGCCATAGAAAATAGAAAGATAATCCCAAATATAAATAAAAAATAGAAAGATAATCCCAGTTAAATTTCAATAATTATTATTATATTAAATTGAATCGATGCTATCAGCCGTTACTTTGTGAAACTCTGTAACATTAATGGTATTGATGGTTACAAGCGGTAGAATTTGGAGTTTGTCAACTTTTTATATGAGGAAATTTGTCGTCATATATAAGAAAAGTAGCATAGCTAGGAGTCCAGCGAGAAATAACTGCAATGACTTCGAAATTCAGCAACATTTCCTATCCAAAGTTCCTATCCAAGTGTATTCGCTCAGTACTAATATTTTGTGATTAAAGTCGAAAATTCCGCCGAAAAAAAAATCGCCGGGATTGTTAGTTGAAACTCATTTAACCTTATTATCTGTTTTTATTTGTTTTATGACTTAGCCATACGATCTGCATTATCTCTGTGGAGTACGCATGCGTGATATAAACGCTGGATAGAGAAACATCTTAAGTTTCGTAATAATAATAACGATGATAATAATAACTTCTCTGATCGAAATAGAAAGATAATCCCAGTTACATACATTTCAATAATTATTATTATATTAAATTGAATCGATGCTATCAGCCGTGACTTTGTGAAACTCTGTAACATTAATTGTTTAAATAAATATGTTTTAATTAAACACGTTAGTGTATATTATTTCTTTTTTACAAATACAAATAACCAATCCCTAAAAGGAAAGAACCGGACTACCTGGAACTCGAATCCGGGACCTTAAGGTTGGAACGCTAACCACTTCCCTACCGGTCGGAACCCACTTATTTCCTTGGAAGTGATTTCGTTTATTAAAATATCGCAATCCGCTAAATGACGATTTTTCCCGTCTAACAGCGACTAAATCCGCCGGATCTAGCGAAGAAAACTCCGAATAGCCATCACTGCTTGGACAGCACATGGACCACTCTGTCCTTACCCCCCAATTCATCAGAGTGAGCACACCCTATATGTGTTCCTCCCCTTGGCATTCCATTGTCAGCATGGGCTATTCAATCTCAAGCACTCCTGCATTGATGCCCTCATCCGGGACTCCTCTTACTGCGAATCTCCGTTTCCGCTTCTTTTCTTCCTCCCTTGTGTTTCCATCACGGAATGGCAAGTGCTACTCACTGACGACTTAATCAATGCCGCTTTCTTATTCTTCAGACGTGAACCGGGTCCATGATTCCTCGTTCTTCGTTTCCTAGCGACGCTCTGGAAGAAACACTTTTATATTCAATTTATGTGATCTTAATTGACGATGGCCGCGCCCATTCATTAAATCATCCCCAATAATTCAAAATTATATTCTTAATTTATTTCCTCTTTAATGAATCGTGCATCCTCTCATAGTATATAAATTTCATACCTCACTTCTCTATTTATACTTCATCCCTCATCTCTTCTTTCTGCTACGAAATCTTCCGGCTTACGTGTCGCACTGGTTAGCATACTAACCTTGGAACACTGGGGCCCTGGGTTCGAACCCTGTTTAGGGCATGGTTGAACGTGCATGTGTATATATTTGTATTCGTAAAAGAATAGTCTACCCTGACTAAAATACGCCCTTTTAATAAAGAAGAAATCATTATTATTATTAAATCTACATTTTTTTAGTCTTCGGCACACGGAGAAAATGTAATATTCATTAACTCCCCTCTCTGTCTTGTTCAGTGCTGGGATTACATTAAAGCCACTGAGGTATGAGTTATTGACAAAATGTATACAGAATGAAGGTTAACAGTACGAAATGAAAACACCTAAAATACTCATATTAATCCTTACATGATCGAAACCGACTGGAGTGGCGTATTCTTTAGCAAGCTAGCCATTTAATGCCGATACCCCGGGTTCGAGACCCGACCAGTCGTCTTTTTCCTTGCTAAGAAAAATCCACCTCAATGATTTTATCGTTCAAAGTTATTTGGAAAGTTATAATTGGGCAGAATATGTTTCCGTTGTGAAATAATATTACTATAATAGAAATGATATTTCGTAGCAGTGGACAGGTTTCTTTGAATTCCATCGTGAATTTTAATGAAGTTACCTGTTAATCGTTTACTTTTTAATGAAGTTAGTACGGACGATGTCTCTATGCGGATTCACGCACTTGTGGGAAAAAGCAATGAGAAATAGAAGCTATCTATTTCATCTGCATTATGATGGGTGAGTTTACTCAAATTCTCATCTCCTAGTATATTCTTTTGAAAATATGAGACCTACGAAGGAAGTTGTGCTCGACCCCACTCTTTTATGAAGATCCAGTGCACTTGAACTCTTATAAAACCTGAGGATGAGATTTAGAAGAAAAAGCCGTGATAGGTCGCAACCCTGCACCATCTGGTACTCAATTTCTCCAGCCTCCCGTTGCTCCTTTCGTTCTCGGATCCTTGTCATTCGTCTCACTTCACATTCCTTCGCATCCCTTCTCCGGTGATCTCTTCAGCTTTTTCTTTCGCCTCCCCATTCAATCTCCATGAAGAAGACCTCTTCAACTCGTTCTTCTTCGCATTTCATCTCTCTCTCTCGCCTCCCATGCCTGTACTTGATACTGCTACGTAAAAGGAGCATGTAGGATGCCCAAATTACCATAACTATACCATTGATAAGGTCTTATAATTTGTTAGTTGATACTAAAAAATTTTAATTAAGTACGAATTCTAATAATTTTATTTTCTTCTTTTTCTAGGTAAGTCGCTGTTTGCATCCATTATCCATGAGACCTCACAGCTCTCAATAGTTTGTCAAACTTCTCCAACGTGGGTAAGATTTTATTTACTGTCGCTAAGGACTCTCAGTTGAGTAGAACTGATGAAGATATAGTTCATTCGCATTATCCTGGCCGATGACAACTCCCGAGGGAGGAAATATGTAGAGGGGAGAGGGAAGATTTGAGTGGTATTTGCCCGCCATGTATCATTCTGTGAATGCTGTTCGCACGTGGCTCTCGTCTCACAATCAATAAGGAGTGCCTTCCCTACTTTCTGAAATAGACTAGGCCCCTAGGACTACAATCTCCGAGGGCTTCAAATTCTATTAATTATGAATTTGTGCGTGATTCCATCTGATCGTTTCCGCGTTGTTGCCATGGATACTGAGAGCGGAAAATTCCTAAAGAGGACCTGACCTTCCGAGGAGGAATCTCTTCCCTTTCCTCTGAGACTTATTTTTCGTTTTTAGATATCTTTTTTTTTCTTTCTTTCTTTTTTCCACTCTCGTGTGCACCTCCTCCATCAATCCGCATTCCTTTGTGGCGAACTCTCTTTTCCATCTACTATATCATTTTCTCCTCAGAATCATTTTTTCTCCCTGCCCACCAAATATTCTCTCAGGCCAATTTTCCTTTCACACGTTTGCTGATATTTTCTTAAAATAAATTTTTTTGCACGCTCTCCGTCCTCCGCTATTCTTAGGTCCTTAAACATTATTTTTACGAAATCCAAGTAGAGCAGTTCTTGGGTGTGTGCCGCGGTTCACTTGAGTTCTTTAAGTGACCTTCAAGTTCGCCGCATTGCATCCGATATCTCTACTGTAATACCTCGGTTAACGAGTAACCCTGTTAACTTAGGAATATTTTGGTTTAGAGTATTTTTTTGTGTTATGTTTCGGAATTGGTCAACGAATAATTCGGTTTACGAATGTTTTAATGGTGCGAACAAGCATGACGGCAGTGACCGCAACATTCAGGATGCTGCCCATTTTCTCATAAGTAAAAGAGTTTACTGGTTTTATGGGCAGGTTAGTGCTTCTTTAACGAATTGATGCTTAAGAGGGAATCAAAATTCAGATTCAACGAAAGTAATTCAGGCGCGACTTGCCTTTGAATGCAGAGGTATCGCAGGCAATGCTTCGAAGTTTGCATTTGCGCTTTATGTATTAATTTTGTCTTACATGTTTAATTTTGCGTCGTGTTTTTTGCCATATAGAATTACTTAGTATTTTCCAGTCTTTCTATTTGGTTATGCCCTTCCATGAAGTCACGCCTTCCAGCATCGATTTCAACGTATGTTATTGTTTTATGGTACATCGATTCCAGCGGAAGTGACAAAGATGATTTTAGATTATCACGGAGATAACAGCCTATTGTCTATTAAATGTATCTGAGGAGGAGGGGCTAAAAAGAATACGTATTACGGGGCGCGGGGATGGAGGTCAATCAAAGATGAATTGATGTAAGCAACTTATCCATAAACTCGGAGAGCCATTATCACCCAAGAGATCTATAAGAAATCAGCCTCCCTCAACGCTGTGTTGCCTCTTGTAATATATCGTTTTTATTTCTCTCTTAAGTACTGTATTAGTGTATTTTAATTTACTTATTTCCTCTGCCCTCCAATCGGCTCTGGAACTGGAATCGACCCCTAACAATATCATTTAAATCCCTGGGCGGTCGATGTCCGTATGGTAAGAAATTACGCGTGGAAACTCAACATTGGGATATATTGATTTCCCATGGAGATTTAATGAGCGCCTCCGATTTTACAAATGAGTTCAAATATGTACTAATCAATATGAGTGACTTTTATCTCCGATTAGTCTTCCTTTACTTTTTTTAAATACGTAATTTTTGATGCTCCTCCTCCTCAAGCCACGAAAATAAATTTAATATAGTGGTATAATGTGTGTTTTTCTTCACCTGAGTAACTTAATGTAGTAGTAAAAACACTATGATCAATCAAAATGTAGTAGGCTATGCTTCCGGTAGCATTTAATTACACCTTCTGTTACATCCTCCGATTGCCATTCTAAGAAGTTCATATTTTCTGTCAGATATCAATCTAGAAGGGTGAATATTATTTTTAAATCATATTTAAGGACACCAAGTGATTCAATTTCTAGTATGTAAAAAGTCTTGTAAATCAGAAATTCTTGGGTGGAAATCGCCGGAAATAAAGGAAGAGGGCTTCCGGTTAGTGGGCAACGCGTTTGAATTAGGTGAAAGCGGTCCGGGTTCGATCCTCGCTGGGAGCTTTCATGCGCGAAATGATCTTATCTGTCGAAGCACTTTCAACAATATTACTAACAAAAAAGGAAGAAGGTTTAGCAATCTAAAGTATAGGTTATTCAGATCTTTTCAAGTCAAAAACGCTGGCGAAGCATGGAGGAAATTAAGTTACACGTTGGAAAAACCAAATTATGTTTCACGTGGCGATCTCAGTGAAAAGTTAAAATTAAGGAGTCAGAGGACTGATGTGGTTCAGTTATCGTTTCTTGGCAGAGCTAAAGGAATGGAATATGTTACCTAAAAATAACTTCCAGCCTTTACCGAAAACAAAGGAGTTTAGAGAAAGATATAAAAAGCTTTGTGATATAGAAATGTAAATCGTGTAAATATGTTATTCATTGTGATTATCTATTATCTTTTGTGTATTGTTTTTATTTTCAGATAAGTGTATTATGTTATTTGATTGAGTTCCCACAGACTTGAATCTACCCGCGAGATTTTGTAAATAAATAAATTCGCTCCAAAGCCAAAGTTGAATTATATCAGGGGAAAATNAATTACCCGTATAATATCTAAATAACAATGTATTTATCGTAGATAATGTAAAGTTATTATGACTGATCGCAAGATGCTGAGTTTATAAATTTTTTGCTTAGCAAATAATGTTAGCTTCAAACTCTGGAATTATCCTTAAAGAATTATGTAATAGGGCAAATTATTTTGCTTACGAAAGAAGGGGATAATAAGTGTTGCTAATTTATATTTAGTGTAAACTGTCAACATTTTGGCTACGTGTAAGGTATAAAATATACGTAAAAATATTCTTAGCTTAAGAGATGATGTTCAGAGGTTCAGAGGTCTTCCCCCAGACAATTATCACACAGCAGAAATGTATATATAATGAAGTAGTAGCGTATAATACGATAAAAATCTGAGTAGGTCATTTTTGTAATTACAAAAGCAAACTGAGACGAAAATGTTTTAGAACCGCTGCCTTAAAGATTGATAGCAGAAGTCTGTTGTGTATGATTTCCATCCTACTCGTCGCTTTGCTATGGATGCGCAGGAAATAGCTTATGAAGTTTCGATGTCCATTGTCCCCTGCATTGCGGTGGTTTGCGGTGTCGCCACAGTTTGCCTCTCTCATTTTCCTTTCATCGTTCCAGACATTGCTTTCTCTTTCTCGCATCTCAGATGGGGTACACTTCTACAGAAATATCTTGCTCGCTAAGTCCCAAAGATAAGAAACGTTTTCCGTAACTTACTGAACTTTCTGGAAAGTTCAGTGATTATCTTCGATAGAGTTTTAATTTTTGGGCCCAAATTGTCGTACATATTGGGATGTATTATCTCCATCTTGACGGCAGTTTCGCCAGCTATCCTGCAGGCGTCTTCAGGTCGAAGGGTGGTAAAACGCACTCCCACACTTCGACCTGAAGACGCCTGCAGGATAGCTGGCGAAACTGTCGTCAAGATGGAGACAATACATCGCGGTGAAGCCCGGAAGAACTTGCGGAACCCAAGTGCGCGCCGCGGAAACCTTCGCAGTAATGTCGTACATATTAATTGCCATTGCAGTGACACCTAGGCGAATTTCTGATTTTGAATTGTTTGGCTAAGATAGATTTTTCGATGTTTTTCAAACTGGAAAACAAACAGGGATTCGGTTAACTAATTTTTTTATCTACAGGTTTAAAAAAATTCAAAAATGACTGATACGAAATGGTTGCTGACCATTATTTCGCTTTATGAAGAGATACAATTTTTTGACTATGCTTACACGTGTTTTATGATTCTTAAAGCTAATGCCAGATTTGGTTTCCGCCAACAAAGGTGAATCTGAATCAAAATGACTTCTAAATCTCTATTTGTTTAATTTTGCGTGGTTTCACTCGATCACAGCTTTAATAAGTAAGAATCCTCTTATAACCATTGACTAATTACTTACAAATAAGACTAACCTGTATTTTTCCTCCACCCACTGAAATTCTTTACATAATTTTGCATGTTATTGTTTTTGCGGTATCTCGGTTTCTTAGTGATATTCCTTATCGTAGTTAGGTTCACAAACATGGATAAAATTATACCATGTGGATGAAAATTCATGGCCACTTTTAACACCAATGAAATGTAAATTCTTTGTTTGAAGTCAGTTACGATTATAAGAGTGCCCTTGATATTCTTTGGACTTAGCACAAAGTTTTCAAACCATATCTTAAAATTTGTAGATAATTTTAAACATTGGAGTCGGTCCACAGATCAGTAACAAAATCTTCAGCACTTTGTAATGTTTATAAATGGCTATTCTTTACATCTCATTTTTTACATTTACTGCTTTGTTGTAAGTGTTCAAGTACGTCATCAAATAAGTGCGAGAACTTTGGTTTGTTAAACACGAAAATAAAATAATCCAGATGTTCTTAATTCTGTGCATGTTGTTCATAGGTTTTCCTCGTAATTTAGTTCTGCCATGATGACGATTATGTTTTTAAGTATTAGACAAGTGCAGAATGGCTTCCTTGCTAACCCTGGTCGATCGTATATTCTGCAGTAAATCTTACGGCGAAGGAGTTAAGTGAAATCATCGAACGACATCCTCGAGCATTAAAATCACATTTGGGCGTACATTATCGGAAACCGATGAAATCGTACCCCATTGACTCCGAAACATACATTTCCGTCGAAAGGCCAAGGGCAGATCGTTTGGCTTTGTGCTTTACATGTATAGATTCAAATAAGAGAATGATTCTCACGGACTCTGAACGCAGAATCGCGATTGTCTCCAAGCGGCGACCGTGAGTCTCTTATCGGGAGCATGAAAGTTTGAAGGTCAAACGCTAATCAGATGTGCGTCTCTTCATCTTCGGTCCTCCGGTCGCATCTTTCGTCGTCCAGACGAATTAATAAAGGGACGCGGAGATGGATTTACACGAGGGAGACGATCTGGTTGCTATGCCGATCCAGTGGTACTGGCAGGAAGCGTGTGCGGACAATTACTCTCCGGACAGTTCCTAGACGGACTTTTTCTCTCCGGTGCAATTCCAGACGGGTGCTCGCTGGTGGACGGTTGCTCGTTGGATAGTTGCTTGCCGTTACATATAGTAGATCGACGGAACAATTTATTGCCGGAAAAGTTGCTCTTTTCGCACTATTAGTAACGGAGAATTTTACGGAATTTATTTACACAAGATTTATTCGAACAAGGGTGACGATCCGATCGCTAGGTGGAGCTAGTGCTTCTGGCAGGCTGCGCATGCAAACAATTACTCCACGGGACAATTCTTCATCGTAACAATTTCTCTCCTCGCAGTATTTACAATTAGAAGAACCGTGAAAAAATGGAGAAAAAGTCTGCCGTTGCTGGGAATCGAATCCGGATCTCTCAGTTGCCGATCGGTTGCTCTAACCATTTAGTTAACTTGACTTGAGAACAATCTCTCCTATGATTTCCGAAGCTATGATAGGACACGGTTCGTTGAGGAAGAACCGAGCTGTAATTGGTAGATCCGGATTCGAGTCCCGGGTACGGCGCGGACTTTATCTCCTTCATTTCTCTCTGTTAAATCATATGAACCATGCGCTTCTCTTCGCTTTATTACTGGATTGTTTGTACATGGTTTATCCGATTGCTTAGTGAAAGATTGCTCATCGACGCTGGTTATCCCCAGAAGTTGTTTACGGGAAACGAGTACGTCCCCAATGATTCAGTAAAGATTAGGCCTACGATTAGGTCATGTCGGGTTGTGTTGGGTTAGGTTGGGTTGGGTTGGGTTGGAAGTGGGCTTTCCATCGGGGCCGTGGAATTAGGAGATCATAAGGTGTGGAGTCGGATAAAATTTACAGACTCACCGGTTTGAGGGCGCTGATGATAGGGAATCTGATTGATGCCATTCTATTGGAACAAATTTCAATATATGTATTAAAGATTTATTAATTTATTTATATAATAGAAACACACAACACAAGGCCTTTACAATGGATTGAAAGCAATAAACCATGTAGAAAAGTAAAAAAAAAAATCGAAATAAATAAAACGACATGTATAGAAATAAAGAATAAAACTAATTATTCAGCCACAATTTTGAATAAAAGTACAGGGGAGGATATGAGTCATACTTGAGTTAAAAATTATGCAAATGGATCTGAAGATAGTGAAGGAGATAGTTGTACAGTTGTGTCAAGCGGCAGATAGCGGTTCGCTTAGTAATGGAAAGTCGAGGTGTAGAACAAGGAAATAAAGAGTTTCATTTAGTCTGACGGGAAGGGACACGGAGGGAAAAAACGGAAATAGTATCTTTAGTCCTGTATTTACCCTAATGATACCCTATGATATCATGCGAGTAGCGGTATTTTACGTATTCAAAACGAATGTATGCATTCGTTTTGAATACGTTTGTTTGAGTAAATCTATTTTGTAAGTTTAGTTTTTGGGGAGTCTGAAAACAGAGGAATCGGAGTCTAGACGACTCATCTCTGTAACCCTGGTTTCTATGGCGATTTGTGATAATTTCTGCTACGAAAAAGTGCCCTTAGAGAAAATGACCTTGAGGTATAGGCCGGTTTCGAATAAATGTCCGACGAGGAACTTTCCGCGCTGAGGAAATTTTCGGCGAGAAAGTGTTGGCGAGGAATCGTCCTAGAACCGGAAGGGACGGAGAAGACCATCTTCGTTATGAGCGGTGAAGTCGCCGCGACGGACCAAGAGTTTAACAAACGATGACCTTCGATTCTAAATGAAAAGTTCAGGAGAGGAAGGAGGAGACAGTTCTCAATTCAAGTTGTCCAAGGGATAACGTTACGTAATGCCGGGTGCTGCTCGAGACAGCGGATTTTAAAAAAAGGAAAGCGAACATTATCTTGTTTCTTGAAGGGGGTGTAATGATAACTCTGGATAGAGAGGTTGTACGAACTTTGTCCCTTCCACAATCAGTAACCGAAAGCCATGTAGAAATGAGGCTTACGAGGCAAGATGAGGAATGAGGTAGTTCCCCACTGAGATAGAATGCAATAAGCGGAACAAGTCCACGTAAATGAAGCATAATGATTCTACAAGTTTAGTAACATTCGGAAAGGAAAAACTTTAATAAATGTCATTATTCAGCATGACCCATACCTTAGTAGCTTTCATATTACCACAGCCATGAACTAAAATGAGTTAAAAGCAAATGAAAGATACATTTTTCTATATGCTGTACCAGAAAGCAAATGAAAAATATTCCATTTTTTCATGACATTGTAGCTGGACAGCTCTTATGTATTAGGGAAATATTCAGCCGCCCCCTCGATTCCTCTTTCTGGATACCACCGGCTGCAAATTCATTCCTCCCAGTCCCCTCCAGAAGCAAAATCACGATAAAGACGTTCAGAAGACGGAAATTTCCTCCCATTTCTTGTGGGAAGCAG
Organism: Ladona fulva; assembly: GCA_000376725.2. Classification (NCBI taxonomy): domain Eukaryota; kingdom Metazoa; phylum Arthropoda; class Insecta; order Odonata; family Libellulidae; genus Ladona; species Ladona fulva. The sequence continues at coordinate 1,035,312 of KZ308379.1, forward strand.
TTTTGCCTGCACGCGTTCGAAGTAGGGAGAGGACCTCTGACTCACTTGGCCGCCGTTAATTGTCGTGTCCCTCTGGCGGAGAAGGAAGTCTGGACTCCCACGCCGATGGACAAAAGGACGTGATGGGACTCCGCAAAGAATCGCACTGTGCGAAATTCTACTCTAACAATGGCCCCGCGAGTCTCATTGCTCAACTTTCCGGTCTCAAAATAGTGTATCACTGCAGCTCTTCATCATCTCTATAACGGCTAACATTACCACCAATCGGTCGTTCCTCATTTAGGTCGTATATAGCTGATGCAACATTATTTGGGACCTCCGGGACGATCAGAGGTCTAATTTCATGCGAGGGTCCATATCACCCCGATGTAATGAATGTTATAATAATTATTAGCGTATTGTTAAATTTATATTTAATATTAAAAATTAATGTAATGTAATTTATAAGTGAAAATATTCAGTTCATATACCTAATACGATCAATACATCTTACCTACTAACAAGTAAGTTGTAAGTTTAATAAGTTTATTAGAACTTCCTTATCTGGATTAATCTGATATTTTTCGTTTTTATTTGATTACATGTATTTTTATTTGTACAAGATGAAGACAAAAGCATCTTTCATTTTCTTTTGTTTAAGAGCTGTTCATTGCTGTGATAGTATGAAAACTGATGAGGTATGAGTTGAGCACTAAATTTAAGGTGCATCATCAAATAAGGTCATTTTGCACCATTTACACATTTAAAATAAAAACTTTCCATTGATTAGTTGTCACATCATAGTAACCATATTCACAAAAAAAACGAAGAATTGCATGAGTGCTTAAAATATATTCGTAGCAAAAAGTTGAAAAGTCATACATCACTCTGATTAGGTATGATACCGGATAATTGCATTCGGTTCGGTCAGTCATGAGGTCGAATATTCATAGGCCGTTCTGCGTTCTACGTGGAATTTTTTTATCTATAGCATTTATGCTAACCACCTCATTCCTCATCCTACCCAGCACCTCTCATTCCCTCCTACAAAGCTATTTTAGCTAATGATGCTGGGATTAGAAGAAAAAGTGCTTTCGAGTTGAATATTGTGCAAACGAGTAAAGTGACTTGGGAACAAAAGAAAATGCGCTATATTACATATTTCATAGGAGCCGAAATGTCTTTGTATACTCGTAAATGAACGCTTAGTTATGAAATTATTATCGACCATGGCTTTTGCATAATTTTCCTCCGCATGTTTCTTCAAAGTCGCATTATCTCCGCACTTTTCATCGTATACAGCATCAGATTTCCTCATCAGATTTAAGCCTCAAGTCTGAAATAAGTCAATAAAATTTTCTTTCGTAAAACTATCTCATGGACTATCGTAGTTTGATAATCCATAGTAGCTTGAGAGAGTAGATCGTATCATGGTTTCGTAGACTATCTTTCATAGACTTTATCTCATGTATCGAAAAGGAATTATTCACTGTCGTTAATTACGCAAACGATTGCTACTTGTCCTGCACAGTTTAATCAAAAGTACAAATAAACAATCATTCTGAGAAACATTTCTGTCATTCTAGGATGTTGATATGTATGTATGTAAATTCACCACCAAGCTGTTTTTTTTTTCAGATAATCTTTTACAAATAATCATTCACGTTCGAATGAAAACGCGCCTATGGAAACTTTTATTGCTTTAACCTTCTTAAGTAAATGTAGGACAGCTTTCAATTTCGTTTAAATACATATTTAATCCAATGAATTCTGTTAATTAAACTTTTAAGATATTCCTTTAAAGGGTTAATTGTTTTCTCAGCAAATCTGATCAGTTTTAGATCACGGGTTGGTAGAAATCTGTAATTGTTCACGTAAACTTAGGAATTCACGAACTCATCCAAAAGCGTATTATGCTAATAGAGCCAAAGAAATAATTCTTTATCGCAAAAATTCTGAGTGCTCCGTTGGCGAAGAGACTGGAATGACGTAAAAAGATAATATGACGCGACTGCTTAAAATATTTCTCTCGATTCTCTGTTAATCAAATTTAACTATCTTTCCGGTCTATTTTTCTAAGAACTAGAGGAAACCAGTTTGTCTCCATGAATCATTTTCCGAGAAAGAGTTTCCAAACGCTTCGTTCCGGGTTTACGATTGTCGTTTTTGAAAAATGTTCCCTTCAAGTAATATCAAGAAAATTGTGACAAGTGATTCATTGGATTATTTCCTTTCCGTTTTTAGCCTTCTCCGCGGTTTTATGCGGATAATATGTGGTTTTAGTGTAACTTGTTGTGGACTTGGTTATGAACGAAATAAGAAAAACGTCTTAAATGTTAATTATTTCTTAAGTAACCGATTAATTTGATGAATGTGCTGTGCCATTTTAGCTCCCAGTTTGACAAGTAGTGAGTCGCTTTTTCTTATTATTAGAATATTCTATCAGCCCATAGACCGGTTTGCATCTCTTACTTTCGCCATTACGTTTTGAAAGGAAATGAGCCTTACTGGACGAAATGAGCTAATTTTTTCTTACTTTCCTCATAAAATTCTAATTGTAGAACAATTCCACATGAGTGCATCACAATGACCATATGAATAACACTTTCCATAGCACTCGCTCTGTTGGTATGATATGAGTAGGGTGATTGTCGTTATTTAGCATCACTCATACCCAAGTAACTTTCGTATTTTCATTGCAAGACAAAAGTAAAATTCCTGTGCCAAAAAAATTTATTTTATGGAACATCTCTTTGAAAAATAAGAATATAAACCCGTAAGTATTTATTGTAACATTACTCTTTGGGTGTTGGGAATTCTATGATAATTGAGCCTATTAATTGGTAAAATAGTCGTGAGGTCAATTTTCGCCGAGCAATTTCCCTTACACTCCGAATTTTATTTTTGACTTATGGGAATCAAGTGGCCCCACATTTGTGCGCGACTCTATAAGATGTCAGAAAAATCATATTTGCTCGTTAGTTCATTGCTCTTTTCCAGTTCTTTCTCTCGAATTGAAATATGTGTCGTTGTAGTGAGTTCGGAAGGCATTTTAGTTGTCCTGTGTTTGATAATTACCTCATGGATGCACTCCCTTTCAAGTCATCCACCACACGGTGAGATCAACGCTTGCAAATAAAAGCTTCACTATCCGCGTCGATTATTTATTAAATAAAAGCACTTAAAACGGAGATTATGGAAACCATAAAAGGGTGAATTGTTACGAGATATCCTCAGGAGTGGATAGACAACTTTACCAAGGAGGTGGTGGTATCAAGATATATTATTGTTATTTTAACGATTTCATTTACATAATCTGTCCTTTTTCCCATTCCCTCTCGCATTCTGCTTTTCTGGTCGGTTTTTAGATATTTTCCATTTTCTTATTTTATCCTTAATTCTACCTTTTAAATTTCAGTTGGAAATGTCAGTAGATCTCGCAGGTATTTTACATTCCTTTTACTGGTGAGTGTTGTATGTATTTACTACAGGTTATTTTTCTGGGTTCAGACTTAGGTTTTTTAGAGAACCAAAGGAAAAGTACGATGGATGATGATCATCGTCAAACCGGTCGTTTACATTTCAAAGATAAAACTTTGGAAATAAATTTCATTTTGTTTTCATTAGGTTTTCCATTATGGATCTATACTATAATTCGCCGTATACCGTGATCATATATAGGTTGTTTAACCCAGAAAATAGTTCCCAATCTCTCTGTGGCGTTTTCCTTGGTCCCCAAAAGCTATACCTTTCTTTTAAATATTTAATAACTAAGAATTAGATGAAATAACAGGATAATAAGCTTCATTTTCGCTGTTACTATAGAGATTTTATTGTTGCTGTTATTCGTTCGTAGCCTGACCTTCTATGGAGTTTTTCTCCTCTTTCGGTGATTCGTCATCTTCTCCCTCTTTTCCTTCTGTATTTTTTAAATACCTAATCCCTGCCTCTCTAACCTCAGCTCCTCTCTCTTTATGTTTTACTTTTGTTAATCTCCTTGGACTTCTATTTTGATTCTTCTGTTGAGGTGTCCGTATTACATTGGCTGGTTTATTTAATTTTCTCTGTTTTTTCCTGGTTTTTTCCCTCTTCTTTGTGGGTGTTTTCCCGCACAGTGGTGTTTTTGTCTTCTTCAACCTTCAGTGGAAGATATTTTTCCCCGCGAACGATCTTCTTGTTTTTGTTGTATTATATCTTCCAATCTAAATGTTAAATTTAACTTATGTATTCAAAATTGAGGCTAGGGGAAAAAGAGAGGTCATCTTGGCCGAATCTCAACTTAATAAAGAGTTAATTCTGACAACTTGAAGAAAAACACTTGATGAGTTCCACAAAATATATTTTTGTTTTGATTCATAACCGGTTGTGTTACATCGGAGGTCATCAGATGATGTAACTTCGTATGTAATAAAAATATGTTTTGTGGAACTCTCCAACTGTTTCTCGTCACGGTGTCGTCACGGAGCAGTTCCATCAAGTAACACCAGGATATGTTAGTAGTTCATTCATCCATTATGTTACATTGACAGTCACGGCTTCTGTGGGAGATTGTTTTCTGATTTTATGTTCCGTTTTAAATCTATTTCGGTTGTTTTGTTTCTGTAAAAATATAATTTCTGGTGTTTCTACGCCTCAATTATCTTACTTTCTCTTCTGGATCTATTCCAGCTTTAAGAGCCTTAGGTTTAAGCAGGCCCTGGTTCAAGCGGTTGGCCACCCGGGGCAATACGTATTATGGCTGCCCTTATCTTACACTTAACTGAAATATGCTCTCAGGATTAGGCGTTATTGTGAAGAATTTATGTAACGAATTCTTTAAGACTACTTTCTTTAGCTGTTATAAAGCGTTTCACAATTTCATCCTATGTCAGTGATTCCGCAATTTCCTCTAAGATAGGCAAAAGGCCAGCAACTCTTCATTTAGTCAATGTCGATCGTGAAAATATTTGCAATTTTCGTGTGCGAAATTGACTATTCTTCAGGAGTGTTGGAAAGTTGAGACTTATGAAATAATCTTATTGTCTCAAAAAGGTTAGGGTAAAGAAATGAAAAATACCCTTTCTCTCAAAGCCATTTCACCAATGACAATATGTTGAGGACGTTTTTATTGATACCCAACCCTTTTCTTCAGCTTTGGATTCATGAAAAACTCAAAGAATGAGGGGTTAGGAGTTCTATGCTAACTGAGGATTGAATACGAACCTTTTTCATGTCAATATACAGAAATAGAGATGTGAAGAATAAATTTTTTTCGCCGCCCATTAAGATTGGACGTTAGGAAGCAGATGCTTCCGTTGCTTTCGTCTAAAAGGGATTATTGTCGTAAACAGCGCCGGATTCAGACGCTAAGCCAACGAGGCAGTCGGATCAGGGCGATCAGTGAATAGGTAGATAGACCCTTTATTGGCTTGGTTAGACTCCATTGTCCCTCTCTTCCACCTAATCCCGTAAATCGTTGTTATATGTATGTACAATGATCAATTAAAAAAAAAGAAAGAGCATTGTTGAAAAAAATCTTAGCAGCTTAAGACAAAGAAAAAACCCACGTTGCGGGAAAAACACCCACAGAGAAGGCAGGTAAAAAAAACCTCCAGAACGTAGAGGAAAACACATCAAAAGTAAGTAATAAAAATGTTTGCACTTCAAAAAGCACAGATAATTTTTTAAATGGAAAGAGGAAAATTCAAAATACATGTTGAATAAACACTATTAATTACTAAACCAAAGACATCTTTAAATTACAAATTTATCATTTCACCATTAAATTACAATAGCAGCTTAAAATAACAGTATTATATCTGGATTGACTAGCAAATACAGATGATAACTCCACTCAAAAGCCCTCGTTGAATAATCAATGTCATAGATGGTATTCTTTGTCAATGCATTACATACTTATTTAGTCCTTGTTAGTAAGAGTTGTCTGAAAATATAGAAAGAAAGAGCACGATAGAAGAGATATTTTCATAAAATGAATTGTGGCAGCCTAATGCTGTTTTTGCTGCTAACGTGGCGCATCTCTATGATTTAGGTATACATAAATAAGATAAAATTAAGCTCTGATTAGCCATAAATAATTATCGATCATTACGTAGTGTTCTTTTTGAGTGTCAATGGCCTAAATATGTGTGTGCCTCTAACCATCACGGAGCGTGTGTAGCGGATATTAACATGTGTTTTAGAATCGTTTTTGAAGTCTTTAATGCTATTGACCCACTTATAAAAGTTCACTTTCTATCGATTTTTTCGTCTCATCAAACTTCAAGGTTTTCTTCTTTCGCTCATCGAAAAACGTAGATACAATGGAAAGTTTAATTCTCGCTGTATTCGACTTCCTCACTTCCAGTCGCTCATATTATTGCAGTTTTTAACTTTGTATTTCAAGAAAAACTTTAATAAATTACTCGAAACTGCCGAAGCAAAGCGTCATTCTGAAATGGACTTAAATCTGTTGAGACAGGATTTAGTGCGTAGTCGAAGCTTTGTTTTCTCGCGAAACCGTAAGACTGGCGTAGCGGATTCTGTTTGAGTTTCATAGCGCATTACTAAGCTTTAAGGGTTGAGATGAAAGCATTTCTGTCGGAGGACATAAAATTGAGAAGGAGATTGTAGAGCGATACAGTTTCAAAGGCTTCTTCGACTTGCTTTGAGAATCGCTAACACACCGTACGTTGGAGAATAAACAAGGCACGAGACTCCATCAATTGGCTTGAGCATCTTCCAGTAAAGTGGAAGATCCGGGGTCGATTCCCTGTCACGCTCTTATTAGATATCAAATCACGATTTAACGGCTTTTAAACAACTCTAAAACTGCATCTTGTGTCGATGTAGAGGTTGATATGTTGTCTATGTCTATGTTTTTACCCTGCAAGCCGCATTTAGGCGTGTGGCAGAGGATGCATGCACCATGACTCTATTTCCATAATCGATTACTTTCGCCTATCGTTCGCGGAGAAAATGAATTCTTGAATCGATTCTTCCTAGCTTCTATTTCCCTGATCTTCCTGGCAGTATCAAAACGTCCTACGTAGCATGTAGGAAGCATGACACCGACTACATCATCTCTGACCGTGCTTTCTCTGAACTTATTGGTTATTTTTCTTTTAATTTATCCAGTAAATGTATCCATTGTTTAAACTTCTACCTTCTAAAGATTGTAATCCTTCGTCCGGAAGCATCTGAGTAACGCTCACTGATTTATCGTAGCTATTCTTCACAAAACGTACCTACTTTCGCTGCACCTTTTCTGATTCCCGAATTCAATACTTATCGGTGGAGTCCCATACACTATACGCATAATAAAGGTGAGGCCTAACTAACGCAAAATAACATCGCTCGCGAACATTTTCTTCGCTCCGACTGACGAAACCGAGTTTCTTAAGTACTCTTCTACGTATATTATGGATGTGGGCACTTTATTTTAATTGTAACTTTTCTACTATTTAACTTAGCATTGGTTTTCAAAGCGTCAAGTGCAGCATTTTTTATCCATGCATTTGTACATTAATTAGTTAAGGTATCAGTATAGTCTCTAAATTTAATGTTACTCTTCTTCCAATGGATAATGATATTCGGATGGTTATCTCAACATATTTCCCTCCCGGTTTCTTGGTTTCGCCCCACTGTCCTGTGGGTGTTTTCTTTAAGTAATCCGCTATACTTCAATGTTTTGGAAAATATTCTAGGTGTATGTAGAACTAAACCAATCCCAAAATTGTTGTAGCTAGTGACAAACATCTATGATTTAGGAAACAGCTAAAAAATTTTACTTCTTATGGGAGAATTTCGTATCAGCCTGTCGTTGTACCTACGACCATATTCGAAGAAGATTTACGTTACGAAAGCACATCTTTAAACAAATTCTCGAATCTCGTTTCTGGAAGTACTAAAAAAACGCTACTCTTATTTTCACTCAATTTTAGAATCTCATGAGTTAATGTTCTTGCGTGAAATGGTCCTCTTTCAGTGAAGGTCACCTTTTTCTTATAATGTCAGCCCTTTTATTTCTTACCGCATCAGAATATCACCACATTTTGCCGCAATAACGTACATTCCCTCATCCTCTCATATCTTCTTTATTTTAATTGGACAACTTGAATCCATCGCATTGCTCTTTCTAGTAATTTTTTTTAGAAAGGAGGTTGGCTCAACTTCTGTATTGTAACCAGAATTCTCCCATTAACGTTGTAATGCGAACTAATTGATTCTCATCATAAGAAAGTATTGCCTATAAAGAAATGTTTTAAGCGTCCGAATATTTATTGATAAGACCTTGAGAATCTGGTTCCGAATAAGTAGTACTCGTAAAATCCTTTTTGGGGGGCTCTAGCCCGACAGCCACCCCCCTGGGTGCGCGCCCGCGTATTTGTAATCGAACGCAGTGATCGCTGTAAGCGGCTTATCACGGTCCGAGCAGTGGTTCCAGGGGCTATATCATCGGAATAACTTTTTAAATTTCATGGCTTCTAAGTTTTGTTCAATCTCTTTTGATTTTGTCTCGATAAGTTTACATAAGAGAATTCTATATTTCCATTTCGTTTTTCTATTCTATGTAAAACTCAGCTCAACACAATGGTACTCAAGTCTACTATCTTATCTAACTTTTGGGTGTGGTACCGTAGGTAGAAAAAGAATATACATTTAATCCGCTACTTTATGTCCTTTTGAATGGGTGACTGGTGGAAGAAGCGAGACCACACACGGCGTTAATAGTAATAATTAGGCCGAAAGGTGTCGCTTTTTCCCGTAAAAAATAAGAATCTTTCTCTTATCATTACCTAATCTTTACGAATTCTTCACCTATTTGAAAGCATGTTTCTACGTAGCCAGGTGTCAGTTAACCTTGATTTTTAACTCTTGAATCATTCATCCGTTCTTTAAAGCTTTTATTACTCAATTAACAACGTCTATCTAAATGCATTGCGAATTATTGAAACATGAATGGAATTTTTCCGATAGAAAAATCGTAAGATAAATCGTTAGGTGTTCAGGCTGTATGTGAAAGCTACGAGGTATAAGTTGTGCTGAATAATGGCATTGATTAAGGTTTCTCCTTATGCAATGTTACGAAAAGTGTTACTCGTAGAGTCATTGTGCTTCACCAATGTGGCCTAGCTTATAGCATTCTGGCTCAGTGCAATGGTGAACTGCCTCACTCCTCATCTTGCCTAGTAAGCCTCATTTCCCTCTCCTAGCTTTTCGTAGCTAATGGTAGAGGGGATGAGGTCTCAACCGGCTTTAGTGCTGAGTACTTTAGAGACAGGCCATTCAATGAGTGACTAAAATGAATGCCGTTATTCAGCCTCATTCATACCTTTCATACCTATTAGCTTTCATACTATTGTAGCCATGAACGGTACGGAGACAACTGCAATTGAAAGATGCATTTTCCTCTATCCTGTACCAAAAGAAAAATAAAAAATATTCCATTCATTAAAATATGTTGGCGGGAAAGCTGGTGGATGGCGCTCATTTGAGATGGAATACTATAGTGCACTTGATTATATGAGTTCACGGTAAAATATCAGATATTTTGAATTCCCCGGCTCGCTTGCTGTTCTATAACGCAAAATCTTTCAGCTACATCCAGGTTGGGAAATTTTTTGGTAGGTCTCAATTCCTCCTTCACATCGGAGGAGACATTTTATTTGTGACATTCCTCGGAAGAGAAAGCAAATCGGGGATAATTTACTTTTTCAATGTTTGCGAACGTTTCCTTTGACACACTTCGAGAAAGTTTTCATTCCACGTACAAATGCATGCGCCCGTACCTTTTATTTTGCCATTGTTTTCTTCGCATTTCTGTTTTTTGTGTTCTTTTGGATGAAAGCGTCGTGTCTGCGACGTGGAATAAGTGTATTGCTTCATGGAGGAGTGCCTAAGGCGCATTTCGCCACCAATTGTTTCCTTTTGTGACGCTCTTTTTTTCTTTAATGGCATCTTTGATGAATATATTCTCGTATGTATTTACGGAGTCTCCGGTTGATGCGTTTTTTTCGGCTCTTTATCGAATCTTACGCAAAATTGTGTACTGAATGCGTGTTGACTGAATTGTCTACTGAATGTGAATGGAGTACTTACTGCAAATCATCAGAGCAAATTGGATAACTGAAACACTCTTTGCCTTCTGCTTTCAGTAGCGTTACATTTTTAATCGAAGATCATGCCAAATTCAGGATGGATTGATAAATTGATAGTTTAACACTTTATTGGCGAGATAATGCCCAATTGGGCATTTCCTTCATCTTTGTATTAAAATTGTACGTTTAATTTATTGTTGTCTCACTCTAGTCTTTGGCTGTATACCTAGTAATACCTAGATATGAATGATGCTGAATTGATCACTCCTCATCGAATGCTATGTCTATCATGGTACACTTACATGAAACTGTTTCGCTAATACCATTCCGGCTCATGATGAAAGCAAAGACAAACTACCTCACTCCTCACCTTGCCTAGTAAACCTCACTTTCTCTTTAGAGTATTCATTTTGTCATCGTGGAGTTGATACGGATCTAACAAGGCTTAGGACTGATGACATCACTAACAGACGTAAAACTTTCTAACGAACAATTCCTACGACGGTTATCCCCTTTCAACTTTTCTTCTCCTCTTTCCTTATTGAATCCCGCATCTCGATCACATTCAATCAACCGGCATCTGAGGGATAGGTGAGAAAGTCGGATGTACGAATAGTGGTTAATTAGTTGTAAGAAAGATAGCGAGTAGTGCAGTGATGTTCAACCCGCGTCCGTTTAACCAATCCATCCTCACTGTATAATGCAAAAGGCTATATTTACTCTAAAATTTGTTTTAAATGTATTAAAGTAACGATTTGCTATGTTTTATAACATTTGAAAGTTCAGCGAAGTGCATTACTTGCGGCTTGCGAAGTCTTTTTTCATGGCTGTTGTGGTGAACACAATTGCAGGTAAGAGCTTGGTCTCCCCAACCTAAAATGTAATTAGTAACTTTCCTTCTCTCCGCTTTTCTACTTCCATCTAAAATTGTGGCAATAAATATAGAATTCTCTCATGTGCATACTAGTTAAATAAAGTGTTGATCGAAGACGAAGAATTGAAGTCTGCATTCCATACATATTGACTTTGTTCGACATTTTAATCCCTCCATTCCAGTTTACTCTCGGAATATTTCGGCATTCCATCTGACATTTTATCCTGAAATTTTAAACATTTTAATTATTTTTCTCACAGTTTTCTTTTAGGATTGTTTTACTTTACGTTATCTGGAGATGGATGGAATGTTTCCGAAATGTTTCCAGCTATGAGTTTGCATTCTTTCGGTTGTTTCGTGACATCCAGCACTCATATAACAACAAGCGATTCTTTTTAGTGGAGGACTTAAAATATCCATCCAAGGTTTAATCCGGTATAAGCGATGCCCAAGTGGAGTGATTCATACGCATAAAATTTACATTACCATTAAATACATATAGAGGTAATGGAGGAAGAAAATAATTTAAAGTGGCGAGTTAAAAAACTGATATGCACAATAAATATGTATTTTCTCATGCGAGAAAACGCCCTCGAAGAGGTGTGAAATCCCTTTAAAAGAAATAGATGGTGAGTAAATGATTCGAATTTTAGTAATCTATTTGATGGATTCGGTTTTTATTGGGATATCCAAGAAGAGCGTTCATGAATGAAAATAACTAAAGAACTTCAGTTATTAAACCGAATTACGTGTTGAAATCACTATAGAGCTAACTAGATATTTTTGTCTCTATCATGTATTTTGTGTGATAGGATTAAGTAAGCATTAACATAGCAGGTCATAAATCACGCTCCTGTGGAATTTTCGCTGCGGACATGCGGAGAATAATGAAATCAGTGTCCAACGACTCCGAGGGAGGAGTAATTCAATTTTTCCCATCGCTGCGTGCTCATCTCTCATGTACGCTAACAGCCATCATAACCACGAAGTTAATTCTGCTTCGCTACCCATTAACTAAGCGTAATCGTCAAAGCACGTACTTTCTATAGGGCTATGAGCCTCCTTAAAGCGAAAGAGATTTATCTTAAGGACGCGACAAGCCGACGCTGTCATCGAAGGATGAAAGACGTAATCTGTATTCTCACCTGCTTTGGTGGAGCAGCAAGATGTTACTTAAAAGAGACGTGTCTTGGCTGTAATATTTCGTTGCACTTAGGAGTAGAGACGTTAAAATAATGAGTGTGGTTGTAATATGTGATTTAAGCTTTAACTACAGTTTTGAATGGAGGTAACTCGTCTTATTCAGGTCTGATCGTAAAGCAATGAGTCGCAATTTGAATCCTGTGCACTGTGATTTATTTCCTTACATTTTTCATAGCGTGTGCGTGCATTGTTTTAATGTGATGCTCCCGCGTGCACGCGGATTTCAAATCGCATCTAAAAACATGATATTTACGATAGCATTCCTCCTTCAGTTACTTCTTCCAATATTAGTTGTTCCAATATTCCGTGCTTTTTGTGATTCTGCTAATTAAAATTCTCCAAACTTTATTTCAAAATTTAGCATAGATAACATGACATTTCAGATTAGATATTGTGTTTATTTTTTCATTTTTCCTCGCAACATGCTAGGTGGTTGTGTCGTCGTAAAAGGGTATCGAAACTGTATCGAAAAATATATTGTTTTGATTCCTGTATAGTTTTAAGCTTATTTTACAACGTTCTCCGGGGTTTAATTAGGATTAATCTGGTCCTACTCCCCCAGTTTCTACAGGGTACATATCTCAACCTTATACCTCAGAACAAGTTTATTTTACGGGACTCCGTATTGATTTGCCACTTTCTTGTAAGATTCTTTTACGCGTCATCAAATAACACATTCATCGCTCGTCAACCGATGGCAATTCTCGTAGCCGATATCATTTGAAAGCACTAACGTTTACGGGTGATCTTTCGTATGAATAATAATGATGTAATTGTAATTCATTCATTGCGTCATGTTTTACATTACTCCTCTCTTTATGATATGATGTATGAGGTGCAACATTGTTCATTGCATTGAACATTACATCATGCATTTCACTATGCATCATCACATTTCGAACTTCTCTTATCTGTGCATTCAAATCGAGCTGAAGCTAAGGCTCGTTAGGAGTTGCTTACTTCAGCGGTTCAGACTGCTGTTACAGCAGCTTAGACTGCAACTTCTGTCCGGAAATATTATATTTTTTTTATTGTGAAGACCTTTACCTTTCCTATTACTATAAGTCATAACAATATGTCACGGTAATGCGAACAATTTTTTTGTTACCATCGCTGTTGCTTTTGAATGGGTTAGCCTATGCATTCACGTGTTTACTAATGCTTTTTTCCTCTCTTTCCCCCTCACAGGATGGACGTCAGATAGGAAGAGGTGTGAGTTGAAGAAGAGAAGGGCAAACCAAAAGGCTACCCGCACCTGATGGCCGGTGCGTTTCGAGGGGATGTGATCCACGGAGGGGTGGCGTCGCTGGGGAGTGGAGAGGTGGGCAGGAGGAGGGCCGGCGGAGGCGAAAGCGGCACCGAGAGCTCCGCGGAGGGTGGCGGTGGCAGGGGCTGCTTCGGGGGCTCCCGGGAACTCAGCGTCCCCGATAGAGTGGCGCAGATCTTCTACTCGCACGGCCTTTTCGTATCCAGTCACCCGTGGGGTGTCATATGCTTCGCCATCTCCGTCGTCCTCCTATGCTGGTGAGTTCAACGCTCGATCCTGAGAAGTGTTATTTAATTGTGACGCCCCTGGAAAGAATTCCATCCGCCTTTTGTGGTTCTCATGCAGCAGGAGTGAATGATTGCGATCGATCGCTGTACATACCGGCATCTGAGAAGGGGCGCTTCATTCTCCTCTAATTTTCCTTTATGAAGTTCGATTTCAGAAAATTCCATCCGTTGTTGAAACAGGCATAGCTTATTAAGCAACGTACAGTTGTCCATAGTTTTGCTTCGGATAAACGTACTTTTTGAGTGTTGAATTTCTTTTAAACATTTTCCCTGATTATTTATTCTGATACCCATAGATATTCGTTGAAACTATATACAAAGTGGTTTCTCGACTCTCGCTCTACACATGATTTTTTTCCTAATCCATTTTGGCGTCCAGATACGAACTTCGAGATACAAACCGAAAAAAATCTCGATCTCAGTTTAAAGAGAGTCTACTGTATATTTTGCCCGGGGCGCTAACAGACCTATGGTTGGCTCTCCTCAAAATAGCCTACCTTTTTCATTTCTTAACTAGATGTCATTTAGAGCTGGAAATCTCCTGCGGTTTTTCATTTATCCAACTACATTTTAACAGAGCGCGATCTTTTTCTCGTTGTTAATTATGTTCAAACGTAAGCTTTAAACCTGAATTACCGTTGATAATTCGAAGGTAATTCGGACTTCGAGATAATCGAGACTGCGGCGGTAGGTTAGTAACATTTTGATGTTACGAAGTTATTCACTTTACTTATGTATGTACCATTTTGAGAATTCTTTATCTTTTCGTGTTGCTGAAACCGTATTTTTTAGTCTAGTAGGCCGAAGAAGGAAAAATATTGTCCTTTCTGTCGAGTTGGCGTGCGATTACGAAATTGCATCATGTTATTTTTGCTCTGCTCTTTGGTGCGGTTTCCTTGGGAGCCGTTTCAGAAAGCATCGTGTTGTAACGCGTTCAAAAATAAGCTCTTTTAGGTGAACGGCTTTCTAGTAAAGAAACATCCTTTTCTTTCGCGATCCCCAATGTTGGTTTGATTCTCAACTTCTTCACCATTAGCTACAAAATATTTGGAAGGTGCATTAAGCTTACGAGGTAGTTTGCGCTTGCTTTCCTCAATTACCCATAACGCTATAATTGGAAATTTCCACGCAATCGAATTTACTAAGGATATATGAATACCAAACTTAATTTCTTTCGTAACTTTTATATTTCATGGAATAAATAAGTTAATATTTAATTCACACGTATATTTAAATTATTATAGAATTATTAATTGCAAATTGGTTAAGTATTCATCTTGAATGCTGGTTGTAACTTCATCCCCTCTACCATTAGCTAAGAAGAGCTAAGGGAATGAAGCTTACTATATAGGCAAAATGAGGAATGAGGTTCTTTGCTCTCGATTTCCTCATCGAGCCAGAATACTTTATGTGTAACAAGTCCACGGAGGCACAGTGATTCTAAAGGAACAATTTTCGTAGTGTTCCACAAAAAGAGACCTTAATACATTAAGAATAATCAATAATATTTAATAAAATAAAGAATACGTTTTCCAACGTATCCCAACACCAAGGTATATTTTCCGGAAGGAATTTTTTTGCAGTCAACTATTAATGAGTTTACATCTCATTAGCTTTCTAAAATATTTAATTTAAACTTTCAGAGTTTGAATATGCTTAATGTACAGATTTGAGTTTAGAAAACAGAAGTTATCTCGTGGTCCGTCCGAGTATATAGCACACAAAACACGAGTAACTCCTGATTCCTTCCGCAAGTTTCTTAATATGCATTATTCATAATCACTCACACCTCAGTAACTTCCGTATCCCATCCATCATCAAGACTGAGACAAAAGTAAATGAAAGATAAGATTTTCTCCATCCTCTTCCAAAAGACAAATGAAATTGATTCATATCATCGAGGTATAATGGAAGGACCGAATATATTTCTGCAATATTATACCCCGATTTCAGTACGATTCAAACGTTACGCATTCATCTACTCCTTCCTTAGCCACTGGAAGGATTTCTCCACTCTTTACAGGTCCGACGTTTTAGCTTCTTCAGATCACTCTGAGAGGTCGTGGAGTACTGTAATATATCTCTCACTTCTTACCCATGATTACGCAGCTGTATGGCCTCAACTTTTTCACCTTTGTCCTTGCCCCGCAAAGAGAAAGTGATTCACCGCTGATAAGTTCGTATCTCCGTGGTGAAACAGAATTTTAACTGAGCTGTTGTAAGCAAAAATCTATGTTTAGATTATTACGCCTTAAACGGATAGCAATGTTAGTACCTCTCTTCATAAACATTTCCACATCGAGGTGACGTTCAGAGATAAGTCCTGCTGTCACAACGTGTGGAATGAAATTTTTTCATTTGGTTATTGGAGCAGGATACGGGAATTTGTATCTTTCTTCTACTTTTGTCTCTGTATTGTACGTGGTTGGGATAATATTAAAGCTACTGAGGTGTGAGTGATGCTGAATAATCGCATTAATTAAACTTTAATTGGCTTCTGGATAGCCAAATGAGAAACTCGTTCGACTTCGGTGAAAGCGTTCCCGGGTTCGATTCCTGGGGAGGCCTACGTGCGAAATGACCTAGGTTGTCGAAGCACTTTTAACAGTACTACTACTACTCAACGTTTATCCTTATGGAATGCTACATAAAGTATTTCCTGTAGAGTCATTGTGCATCATTTCAGTGGACGTTTACAGCATACTGGCTCAGAGACAAAAGCAAGTGCAAAATACCTCACTCCTCATCTTGCCTAGTAAGCCTCATTTCTCTCTCTTGGTAACTAAAGGTAGATGGGACGAGTTTCCAAGCTTCCTTTTAGCAGAATACTTTACAGACAGTCTAATAACCATAACAAGCCGCCCTCGTGCCATTGCTTTTATCTTTTTCCCAGGTTTCCCTAATGGTAAAATCGCTGTCCAGCTGTAACAAGATACTTTTAAGACATCTGAGTACAAATGTTTCGCTCTTGCTTTGCAGATACTTGAGCGAGAAATTCTGTCTTTGCAGAAATTTCGCTTGAACATCTTTCGCCGTGTTATTCAGCGAGTAGTATCAGAATATAGACCCCGTTAATGTCCGTCATCTATCTAGTATATTACGTCCATTCTGGTGATCGATTTTGGGCTCCAAACCGTAAAATAACGTTGTACATCAAGGTTTGATTTACGAAGAGAATGTGGGAAGCACTTTGGAGATGGGAGAAAGTTATTTATCGAAAAGATTCACCCTTGTTTGCGTGTTCCCATGGCGGAGTAAGGTTCAGATTTCTTTTTTATGGCGATGTACCGAAAAGGAAGGGCGTGGCAAAGATAGCTTTTAGTATGTGTCGAACATTGCGTTCTGAACTTCTTTGTATAGGAATTGAATGTAGCGAAGGAGAGGATAAAAATGCGTCTTTCCTGTGTTTATTAAGTTGTTTGTTTCCTAAATGCCATTGTTAATAAGCGGTTAGCAGTTAGGACGTTTGTTTGCGGTTGTGATTCAATTTTTAAAGTGAAAGTTTCGCGTTCTTTTGTAGCAAACAGTCCGAATTTTTACATACATTATGACTTGTTTAAACAATCATTTACTTTTGTTTGGTGCATGCATGTTGTAAAAGTTGAGAATTATTTAATAAACGAACCCTTTAACTCATTAATAATCCGGTTTCAAGTTAATTGTGGCAGCGTTTCTAGCAATGTTATCTCCAAGGTGTGCAGATGTGTTAAAACGATTGCTATGTAGATTCAGTTCTGTGCATTTTAGATTCTGTGGCTTGGAAATCATCTATCAATTGATTCTTTACACTTGGTGACTTGATTTATTCTATGTTCTAAAGAGAATGCTAAGGTTTTTGGGAAACTATCTGGCTGTCATCATATTTAGCATCCTCATTTAAAGCTATTGTGTTGAAATTTGTGTGATCGGATTTTGAAAAAGATATCCTCGCTGCGTTGATAATTATAATAAATTAGAACTCTCTTTAACACATTATCGTATTCGGTCATTTTAACATGTTTTGATTATTTTATGAAAACGATGAATCTATCAAAAATGTCCAATAGGTTGTAGTTACGCTCTATGTTCCTGTAGAAACCATGAAAACCCACAAAAATTGCTCGATGTCAATTCGAAAATTAAGTAACGCAGTCGCAAATTGCACTGAAGTACATGAATGAAGAGGTACAGATTTATGTCATATATTCAAACCAGTCTTGAGTAAAACCCTTCAAATACATTCCCCTGGAAACGTGTTTCAGTGTTACCAATTATGACGAAGTGTACGTAAGTGTACTGTGTCTAATCCTATGAAATTTTTCCCTTAACCCTTAAGTTCCCTCTAAAATATTCATAACTTATATTTTACCTTTTGTTACCAATTAGCAACGCCTCCGTTTTCTTAATGTGTTTCTCGGTCGGGGCTGGAGTTAATATTATACGGCACAATCCTGTATTGATCGTCTCTCAATTTTTCTCTGTTAAATCATACCCTACTGCGCATTGGAGTGCCATGGTATTTGGCGAGAGACAACCGTCACCATGGTGAGGAAGAGAGACAACTGTTGGAAATGAGCGATTACTCAGGGTTATGTCACGAATTGAACTCGCCGTTCGTCTTCTCAGGCCTTAAGTGATGGGACAAAGAGAAGTAAATGTCGGCTGAAAATTTGCGCTTGTTAGCGTGAATTCGCGGTTCGATTTTCCTGGAATTGTTTCATTTCTTTCTTTGCCCCTTTCGGTGTGCAAAGGAAAACGTTTTGAGACGACG
The DNA here is from genome assembly GCA_000376725.2 of Ladona fulva. NCBI lineage: Eukaryota > Metazoa > Arthropoda > Insecta > Odonata > Libellulidae > Ladona > Ladona fulva. The sequence continues at coordinate 1,053,751 of KZ308379.1, forward strand.
TTTTCCTTCCTATTTGCTTGACATTCGTGGTTCCAATGGTGTAACAAATCTAACATTTCAAGCATTTATTTTAAAATCGTTAACATTTTATACGTACTACTACATAAAGTGGTTAAATAAACAGTGTTCTAAAAGTAACAAAATGGAATAATTTGAGCGCATGATCAGTAAACATAATGGGAGTAACAGCTAAATATTTCGATACCTGTACTGCAGTTTCCACATCAATCATGTTAGATTGTTAGCCAGTCATTGACCTCTAATCATCATGAATAAATTATTGGTTAATCCAAATTGTTTGCGGTACGGGAAAAATTAGAAATCTGCATTGTTGTATATTACTTCAGAACGATGGACAATTATAATAAGCAACAATATTCCTACATTGTTGGATCGGCGACAATGATAAATTAATCAACAATGTCGTTGGGAAAAAGGAGAGATGTATGTTATTTATTCAGTACATTCAGGAATGAAATACAATGTGGAAAGTTTGACTGCTTTTGTCATGTTGAAATTCGGGGATGTCTTAAATCTTTTCTTTTTTTGTTTGGGTCAGATGTCATTCTGCTCTTCGCGCTGAAAATAACCCGCGATTTGTAGAGGAGTTTAAAATTTCCTTTCGAATTTTTGCAGTTTTCTGTCTTACACTAATTTCATTTTCCATTATTTATATTATTAATTCTATTGTATTCATCGAATTTGCTGTTTTTTTAAATCAATTTTCATTTCATCACAATTATCATTTTATCGTTAATTATTTTTATTATATATTGTTATTTTTATGCCTCTTTGTTACTTTTAATTATTATGCAATAATTGTTATTATTATCCATTCTTAGCGCTATACTTCGAATTTCAATGCGTTACTTTTTCTGTTGAAAAGTCTGTCGGTGTCACACCTTTTTGCTATGGGGAAAACATTTCGTATCATTAGTACCCCGGTAAACGAGCAATTGCTTCCGTTTCTCCCTATCTTTTAAGATGACGCTCATAGTGACTTTGATATTTTCGGCGGGAGATTGATCTCTAATCCGAATCCAATCATGGTCGCAGGGTTCAGCTGATAACCCTTACCGTAGACCTTCCATCCCTCCAGTGATGTATCATTTCGTGACCTTAGGCAAGGTCTCTTCGCATTTTCTCTTCTTCCATAACAGTTTGCCTTTGTTCTGCAATAAAATAATCCTCGTTTTGTCAACACTTAACGACGACTGTTGATTCGGGAATTCTATCCAAAAGCAAATCCAAAATATTTCTAAACAATGTGGATCCCAAAATTAATCCTCTGACGTCTGCAACAATGAAAAATCTTCGGAAGAAATAAATTAGGTGCAAGCATTGTTGGCAAAAAAGCATAACAATGTCGTCAGCGCAGGTATAGAGCGTATAAATGGCAAAACTGACGAAAACGCTTTGTTGGAGTCATGGTTATTTAAGAGAGGGCAAGAAAACAAAATGTATCGCCAAGCGCACCCTGCGTTTTTAAAAATAACTTATTCATTCAGTTTGTCTCGCCCGTCCGTGCCAATTATTCAAAGCACCTCTGTATAGTTTTAACCGCGATAACCTTCGTTGCCTTTGGTGATCTTTGCTCCTGAACTGCATCTCCGTCATCTTCTCTCAGCTGCGACTTTCTCGCTTCCTTTTCTATATTCTCCTTATGCAACGGGGGGCTTGCCAAGATGTGTTTGAGATGCGTTGCCGGAGGCTGTTTTTATCCGCAAATAACGTAACCGGCGGAGAACGTCACATATGGTATAGCAGAGTCTGATGCGGCAGTTTCCCGTATTCGCCAGCGGCGCCACATTCGCCGATCATTGTTTTTTCTTTCGTCTACTATTTTATGACCGTTTATCATTGTCATACACGCGATACATACGTAAGCATTTATCCTCTCAGTGAATCCATACGCTCTAAAATTCCCCGCTTAGCACTTTCTGCCCTTTATACCATTCCAACGGTTTTGCCTTTGTCCTCCCATCTATCTTTTCCCGTATTCCTACCTTTAGTTACTTCCTTGAGCACCTTCCTCTCAGTATTTCACCCACCATTTTCCTCTGCATTGATTTATTAACTGAGTTTCAGATCTTCTCTTGTTTTTTTTCAATGTCCATGTTTCACACCCATTCCAAACTGTAGTTTAAGCTTCCCTAGTTACCGGTGTTTTCTTTATTGCATTTTTTATCTTCGATTTGTGTGAAGATTTATGTATGTAAAATGTTGTACGTTGTTTTCGATGGCGAAAAATAGTCTTAGCAAAATTTCGGAAAATTCATCTTCGGAAGATTTCTTGCTGGCTGATCTTAATAGCTTTTCAATCAAACTCGAACGCCTTGTTGAAAGGTTCCTGCTACCATATGTTGATGACTTGATTATTGTTTATTTTGTCCCAGGTTAGAGAAGATAAAAGTGACTTTTATTCGCCTTGGTCTAAGTGTTTTTTTATGACTGTGATAATGTGAAAGTCACTGAGATTGATGCTTAATAACGGAATTTATTTGGTCTTGCCTAATTTACTGTTAAGTCTTGTGGATTTCCGCTAGGTGGTACGTTTTGTTAAAAAATACTGCGGCAAAGCAGCAAATGTATTGAAAATGCTCTCTGACTTAGGGAGGAAATCCTTGAAAGAAAGGAGATTAGAAGCCAGGCTGTTACTGCTTGATAAATTCAGAGAAAGTACGTTTGACGAAGACGTAATCGGCCTTATGAGACCCCCCGCTGCGGCCAATCCGACAACGGCGTAAATTAAGATAAAGGTCGTTTTTTGAACTCTTTCTTTCCTCGAAAGATATGCGATATCAGTAAGCAAAATAAATTGGCGTGACGTTCGGTGTGGCGGTAACAACGGTTGGCGGATTACAGGGAATAAATGTAGATTTAGGGTCGTTGTGCTGCTTTTACCTTGACTTTCCCCTTATTATGCTCTGTTTTAGTCAGAAAAGCACGTTAAAACTACCTCATCCCTCATCTTTCCTGATGCCTCATTCCCTCTGAAAAGCCATCGTCAGCTAATGATGGAGGGATGAGTTTCAAACTGATCTCAATAGTGACAGACAGATATGTTGAAATATTAGTTCGTTTTTTTAGATCACTTTTAATCGAAATTTTTCATAAGATATTTCAACTTCAGTCAAAATTTCTCCTTTGGCGACACTCTTTCGTAAAAAAATTCGCGAATTAGGATATCTATTACGGTTTACGATATAGATAAGATGTGTTGGAACAGGCAAGGTTTTTTGGTCTCTTTTCTATTCCTGGTTCTCATAAAGGTCAACGTCACGTTACGCTAACTAAAGTTGCGTAACTTTATGATTGCGGTTTGGTTGGAGGTTAACATATTTCGCTGTAAGGTGAGAGAGGGTCCGTTCAGTGAACCAGAATCTTCCATGTATTCTCGGGAATATGTTACGTGAGGAAGGAGAGGTTCCTGAAACATCATCTTCAAAGCAAACAACGTCCTTTGGCTTCCTCTCGGAAATGCTGTAATAGGTACGCCTCCTATATAACCAGTTAAGCCGGCGATCAAAGCAGCTTAGCTTCGAAATGAAATATCTGATTGGAATCTCCAGATGGTTGACTTTATGGGGCTGCTTTCATCTAATGAATTTCCCGAAATTGCGGTCGTAATCCTGGGATTCAGTCGGTGCCTTCTTAAGTTTTGCTCGTTTATAAACTATGAAGGAATATTATTTAAGTGATAATTATTTAATCAAAATTTACAAAACTTTTAATTTTCATTCTTTCCTCTAAAACTAGTAAGAAGAAATATTATTTTCTCACCAAGAAATTTATTTGGGCATCATTCCCCATGTATTATTACAGGATATCGGCTTCATCAACTACGCTAATAAATGCTCTCATCACATACGATGGAACTTAATTATTTTTCATGCTCCTATTTTTGCTCCCAACATTTCCTCCCTTCCCTTGACCCTGCACTCAGAAATACCTTGACGTTTTCTCACTTCCCAGATTGTGTCAAAGCAGTATAGAACTGTCCTTGAACAAAAGGGGGGTGATCTCTGTTCATCATCATGAAGGCACCATTTAAAATGCATGGACTCGTGTATTTCTTACGGGAGAAAAATCGGCGCTGTTGCAAAATTTGCTTAAAAACACCAACTTATTCAAAGTTGTTTAATAAATTGTCAGTATTGAGTGAAGGTGATGCCTGACGCCCGTTATTTATTGTTTATCGTAAAGTCGCCCGTTATTTATTGTTTATCGTAAAAATAAACGTATTAAAGTTAAAAACTTTTATCTTGAAGAAAAGCGGGATTTTTTTTTTGTTTCGTTCGAACGAGTGTCTTTGATTCCCCAATTCAAGGAACAGGGGAATTTTACCATAATTTCTAGCACGAGATTATTCTCTTTCCAACAGCACAATTAATTTTGCAGTCAGAAGATATTTAGGCGAATGATTGAAAGAAATGATATGGAAAGTCGTGAGTTTTTGTCAAAACGCACTGAAAAAAGTAGTCTGCTATCGGTTTTCGCTCTGTTACCCTAGAAGAAAACTTCCAGCGGGAAAGTTCCGAGTTTCAATGTATAAAAGCTGTAATCTGAGAAGTTTGTACCTTAGAAAAGAATCATATACTTATGATTATTTCTGTACTAGCTGCCTGTATCATTGAAGATTATAGCGAAATTTTGTGTCAATTTAAGGGTCTAGCTAGGAAGATTCACTATAGACTATTTGCTACTGACGTCTCTCTGTTTTGCTATCAGTAATTGTATTTGTATTGTTTCCCTAGGACAAATAAATTATTATTATTATTATGTTATGCATTCCCATAACAGTGTGGAAGAGATGCCGCAGCATTGTAGTTCAGAGGTTAGAATGCCTGCCTGAAAAGTGGGAGATCTGGGTTTGTATCTCAGTCTTGCTGCTTTCAAACCTGTCATTACTTGGTACTCTGAAAAAGTCTTACAAGTAAAGGAAAGAGATTAGGATGTAATTGCATGAAAAGTCATGTGGCTAGGAATATTGCCTCAGAGAAGTGGTCATGAAAACAGACAGGACTATTTGGAGGTAGACTTTTGGGGAATTACCTGACACACTAGTGTATGGGCTCAAATCTATTTATTCCAATGTTAGGATGAGGAAAACACTAATCCCAGAAGCACTCACCAAGTGTAGCAACCAAGACAGTAGCGTGATATTTAGCTGCCTCGGCACATTTCACCAGCCATTGGAACAGTTTCAAGTAAAGAGGTTTTTCTTGAATAACTAGTGAAATGCTATGTTTACGTATTTAATGCTATACCTATAGTAATGGGTTGCAACAAATATTAGTCATTCCTTTATTGACTGTTTTTTCTATGAATTCTTTTTTTTTTATTTTAAAATTGACTATAGTTTCCGGTATTAATACTGCAGGAGTACCTTGAGGTACTAAATGTATTTTTATTCTTTTTTTTTTATTTTACCCCTTCAATTTCTCTATGAAGATATGGCCTCTGTAATTACTGGATTTTTTCAACACTCTAATATGTTGATAATTGTGCATGTGAGACTTGAGTCTAAATTTTGAAATGTCTTTCCAGCTATCCTCTGGTTAACCTTCCATTACCTGGAAATGTACCACAAGAGTTGCTGACTCCATTGACAAATTACACTGTCCCTGGATTGAGACCCTTGGAACTCGGAAACCTCACAAATGGCACCGTCTCGGGGAAGAACTCTGCAGACTCCTCAATGTCCGAGGGTCAGCATCCATGGTGGTACAGAGGGTCTCCTATTGGGTATATTCAACAGGTTGGTCATCCATTGTAACTAAGCCTGTCACTTAAGGTCACAAACTAATCTTGATCATTTAAAAGAAGTTAAGATTTCATCTCACGCTTTCAGTATACACTTTCTGCTGTTAAATTCATCAAAGAATGAAATTGCTGTTTATTCATAGGAGAATCAAGCAAATATTATCACTGTGTTTTGATATTCTCATTCTTGCCCAAACAGTGAGATTATTAATCTATTATTTTTAATATCTCAAAAGACCCATACTTTACATTGTAGATTTTATTAACATTTATTATTGGTGCAGTATTTAGGAGTTTTGACCATAATTTATTCCTTAGCTAAATTTGGATTTAGGTTCTTACATATTTGCTGTTCATAATATTTTCTGAAACTTAAGAAAATAAATTCTTCTATGATCCATTTATCACTAGTGTGGTTACTTATTTTCTGAAATCCGCAGATTGTCGTGAAGTCTGCAGTCATGCCTTGGACAAATGACCTCATCCTCACGGATGCCTTCCGTGCTCCTTTGGCAGAAGTGTTTGACCTTTTGGAGATCATCAGAAATTATCAGAACTTAGTGAGGTAAGGCTCAACTTCATTGCTGTAAGAATTAAGCACATTCTGAAGTAAACTTACACTCATGTTGAACTTATATTACTTTGGAAGGGGTCGCACCTTGAGTCAGCTCTGCCTGCACGTTGAAGCTGTGAAAACAAAGTCTGCACAGAGACAGTCGATGGTCCTGCCAGAATACAATTGCCTCCTCCTTTCCCCTGCTAACCTGTGGCAGCAGGACAAGGGTACTTTCCAAGCAGATCCAACTCTTTTGAGCACCATTTTCAACTATCAGGTTTGTGTTTTTTAACTCTCTGTTAACACCTTCGTCTGCTTGGTGGTGGAGCTTTACTTTTGGAAAGACAACTAATGTTTCTTGGATAGAAAACAAAGTACACAAAATGATTATCATGAAATTCTCGATAGTGAATGTGAATTAACAATGGATATGTGTTCTAAATTCCAACAAAATCGTAGAATTGAGAGAGAAATAGTATGAGTTTGTAGAAACAGGACTGATATATTAGCCTGTAACAATATAAGGGTTAACATTTCAATTTGGTGGGCAATTAAACATTTTTATGATTTTTTGCTACCTTACCCAGCAAAAGAAGTATCAATATGTTTTCAGTTAATTATGCATGAGTTATATTTTTAGGTATAATTTAAAATATGTCAATTTAATATTAGTAATTTCTGCTTTTAAGCTAGACTGATTAAAAAAATCTAGTTACTATATAAATTAAAACATATTGATAATTCTTTTGTTGAAGTTGGTGTTGAATACCTAAGATTTTAAAGGAATAACAAGTGTGAAAAATAGCAACATGACTGGGACTCGAATCCAGTTCTCCCACTTTCCAGGCAGGTATTCTAACCACTCAACTACCATGCTGCGTCTCTTCCACACTGTTAAGGGAATGCTATTTTTCACACTTGTTATTCCTTTGGGATCAGCCACAGGACTTTATCTTATCAATATATTATTTAATTCATATTATTTAATTCATCATTATCATATTATTTAATTCATATCGTGTATATTTTTTATGTCATATCCTGTAACTAAGGTCATCCTGAAGATTTTATTATCAGGCTGACCTTACTTTTTATCCATTTAACTATTTAAACTTATTTATTTTAGAGTATATGTCAATATATAAAGTAACAACACTTTAATTGTTCTCATAATTTGTCATAGAACTTTATATGATAATGATTTCTATAATCGAAATATTTATTTTGGTAACTTTAATTGCAATGGTTTCTGGTCTAATATTTGATGAATAATATTTTTATTTTCAGAGTATTCAAAAAGGCAAGATCAGTCTGGCAGAACTGCTATTTGGCATGAACATGAAAGATACAGGCATCAAGAGGTATCCACTCAGGACCAGGCAGAGAACTGTCCAGTATGCTGTCACTTTAATACTGAAGGTTTATGACCCAATGTAAGCTAACTACTGATTCTATTCTATTATCAAAATGAAAAATTTCTGTGTAAACCAGTTGATGCATATCAGAACAGTGAACAGTGAAGTGTTTGATGGGAGTAGTATTCTGGGATATAATTCCCATGCATTTTGTATACTCAGTACAGCTGTGACAGTTGTAATTTTGGTTTAGGACATAGATATATTTTTTTCCAATTGATGAAACCTTTCAATAGCTGAAATTAGATATTATAAACTACTCTTTTATTTTTGATAATCCAGTCCTTAATGTTAAGTGCAATTTAATTTTTTAGTGAAAAATTAAATCAGATGAACTGATGGATAACATTCTCTTCTAGATATCTTGATGGGTTGAAACAGAAATTGAATTCAATGTACCAGCCAGAGCCAGGGAAGGTTTCCAATCTGAGTGGAGGCGGACAGAATGTGGGGGAAGGAGGGGAAGTTGCAGAGGGAACCACTGCTTTGATTGAGGAATCCGAAAGCATTCTTCACATATATTACCCTGGTCACTTCAATCTGCATAGGATGCTTCCACTACTTGCCATCTATGTAGTTCTCTTCCTTTACATTTACTTCTCTGTCCGTAAGATGGAGTTAGTGAGATCCAAAGTAAGTAATGGTTTATTTCAGATGAATTAAAGGGTCATGAAAGTTACCTCGATAAGATATTTTCTTCATCCTTCATCCAGTAACCATAGTAATTTATTTAATTTTATCTCAGTAAAGTGACTTTTGTCTTTAGAAGGACCAAAGTAGCAGTGTGTTTTTTGTTTCATTTAATTTTTTTATACTGTATAAAATAATTTAGTTGTTTACCATTGTTAATGGGATGGAATCATTATTACACACAATTATTATCATAAGATTATTTATAAGATCATAAGATATTATCATAATATTTATGTGATTTTATAATCTCTATAGATATTCATGTATTTGCTGGTAGAAGTATTGCGTGGAAACATTCATCTGGAAACCCAGCAACCATATGGGTAGCAGATTGCTGTTACATCTGCAATTTGAATCTTTTAAATTGTGTAATAACTATTATAACTATATTCTTCTGGTGAAGAAAATAGAAGATAGTTATTTAGAAATGATTCAGGTTATTCGATTAATTTCAATAGTACATATATGGCAACACAAAAAAATCTTGACAGTTAAAGATAACTAAATAAATCAGTGAATTTGATGCTTATTGAGTTAAAAAAATTGCATTTTACTACATGATACATTTAGTATGATCTCTAAAAAATTCTGTGATTAAATTTCATGTGTTTGCTCATATTTTAAGAAAATCTTACCCATATCCCCATAGTATATCTGTTTGATGATTGTTTTCAGATTGGTGTCGCCCTTGCTGCTGTGTACACAGTCCTAGCATCTTTATGCATGTCCGTCGGTTTGTGCTTTTTCTTTGGTCTTGCTCTATCCCTTGATGGAGATGAGAAGGGTAGCACAAGGAGAGACTTCTATCCATATATGGTTGCTGTTGTGGGCTTGGAGAATGTTTTGGTCCTTACAAGAGCCGCAATATCAACTCCTCCACATCTTGATACAAAAATCAGAATAGCACGTGCACTAAGCAGAGAAGGCTGGTCTATCACAAAGAATCTCCTGGCTGAGGTCACCATTCTCACCATTGGATTTTTCACATTTGTCCCTGCCATACAGGTATGCATAATTCTAATCCAGTTTCTACTGAATGTATACTATTGTGTATTTTATATACACTTTTGTTTAAAATTGTACCCTGAAAAATTTCTTCCTGTATCCACTTTTCAAATTTATATTGTCTTTTACTAATTATGAGGGTTGTCAACCTATTGATTATCTATATTTATTTTTAATGTGTCAGTATGTTGTCCACTATAATCTTTAATAAATATTTTCTTGAATTTTTACCTCAAATAGCATAATTTGTTTTTAGCATCTATAAATTCCTCTCTTGCGAAAGAGTTAATTTAACATGATTTTCTCTGAAATTATGATTTAAACATTAACATATGCATGATTTATATTTCTTCAACGATGTATTGTTAGCCTTGATGCTGGTTGCTAGCTTTGACTGGCTTTTTGGTCGATCAATTTACTCCTAGAATCATGGCTTATAATATCCCCTAGTGTCAATTGAGCTATCTGTTCTAATATTACCACCACTGTAAATTACTTTTTCAGTATTTTTTTGTCCCACTTTGTTACAAATTTCCAATTTCAGTTCTTCATCACTAGTTGTTGAATATTATTCTGGTATTTTCTCATCTGTTCACCGTCTATGCTATTTTGTGTCTGTATTCTTCTCTTTCTTGCCTTGAAATACTTCTATTTTCGAATCTCCTTCTCCAAAAATGTTACCCCCTGTCAGTGAGTAGGGTTTAAAACTAGTGGTTTAATAAAATACCGTAGAAGTAATGTTAAATTTCTTAACTCTGGCTGGTAGACTTTCTGTTAGTCAGTGCTTCCCGAGTCTTATGCTCCAAGTAAGCTCTTGATGCTCAGATCTTTACTATCAAAAGTTAATCTAATCCACAAATAGCTTGCTTTTACATTTTATTTTGTGAGATATATTTCTGTAAATGAGTAGTTTGTTATAAAAATACTTAGACATTTTATTTCCACGTCATGCTTTTTCAAATTGATGTTTTGGCAGAATTAATGCATGGGTTACAATGCTGCTACATTCAAGTCAGGATGTAAATGTACAAGAGAAGACATAAGGTTGGAAAATACTACATTTATGCTGTATCATGTTCATTAAATTTCCCAATCAGCAATGTCCACATGATTTTTAAGCTGAGATTTTTTCTTACATTCCAGGAGTTTTGCATCTTCCTCGTGGTTGGTTTGCTCTCAGATTTCTTCCTCCAGATGATGTTCTTTGCAACTGTCCTTGCTGTTGACATCAGACGTCTGGAGTCTCTGGAATCACACCAACGTCATCATCACCATCACAACGTATACTCCTCATTCCAAGTGGAGAACCAGCACAAAGGGTGGCATTCTGCAGATGAAGACAAAGGCAGTTCCTTGTTTTGGCCTGGTCTTTGCTTTGGCCAAAGTTCCCGTCCTCAGAAGCAGAAACTCTCAAGATCGCGATCTCAACCAAGATTATTGAACGGTGGCTATCCGACGGATGTGGTAGCCCCTGGTGGACACAGTGTTACTGCCTCCCCTGTAGTTGGGGGTAAAAAATTTGCCTCATCAGCGTTGGTGGCAAAGTTGCCCAAAAGGTTGAAACTCTTGTATTTTTGGGCGAGGACGCGAATCATACAGAGGATGTTCATGTTTGGAATGGTTGTGTGGATTTCAGTGATAGTTTACAATACTGGCATTGTGGACAGGTTAGCATATGTCGACCAAAGTTCTGGAGGGCATGAGGAAGCAGTTGCACCTCCTAGGAATGATAGCGGAAAGGTTTCCCCTCCTTACAGTGCAGGGCCATTCGTTTCACCAGTGCCTGAGGTGAGTAATGATATTTCTTTTATGTTATTATAAGTGATAGGACAATTAATCAGGAATTGGAAATATTGGACCTTTTTCCTCATCTAAATCAGCATTGTAATAGTATCAGCAGTAATTTTTTAAATCTCCTGCCTCTCAGATTGAGGTTTTTATCCCACTTTTACTCAACTCTATTAATCTTAAAGTTGATTAACTAATTCACTTATGCAACTTTTCACCGCTTATTTCTTTCTTTAGTTTTATATCATCATTCCTCTTGCTTAATCTAAATAATATTTCATTTCCTCATAGGGATATTTGGTAATAAATTGAAATTTTCTTGGATAATTTCTATGATTCTGATGTGAGAGTCATAGGTTAACCAAAATTATATCTCTGGGAAGAGCTAGTTCAGTTATGATCAAATAGAGAATTTTTTGTTTATTAACAAAGAATAAATATCTTANAATACTTACTCTGTACACCATCTTTTTTGAAATGGAGGATGTTCAAATTTTCGTATTACCTAATTGAATGTAGTTGCAACCACTACTGATAACATAGTGACAATTGTGAGTGTTCTCGTGGTGCACGGTTGAGCCTTTGCCAAACTCTTGGTTGTAAGCCACATAAGGTGTATATGGAAGACTACCTGTAATTGGAATTATAGAAATTTTTAAAAATTCTTCTAAATGTTTTATTAATTTTCTCTGTAACTCATGAATTGCAATTTATTTGCAGCCTGAAGTAAATCGCCATGAGCAGGTGTGGCACAACCAAGGGACCAGCTTATCCCACCGCCATTGGCCAGCCCTGCTTGGGATGTACAATATCAGCGTATCAGGAGGTTACTTGAGCATCCTTCCTCCAATCCGTGTCTGGATCCCAGTTGCTCCTGACCAGGCCATGCTGCTAAGACATCCAGAAGAGAAAGAAGGAGGGGGACCAGGGGGGCAGTTCCAGTGGCAAGCCCTGGCCGCTGCTTTGGATCCGCTGGACTTTTCTGGTTAGTGGAGAATGTGTATAATTTTATGTGAAATACCATTTTTGCATGAATCTGAGTCGAATCAAAAGTGAATATGAATACAGTATTTTTTTTTATTGAAAGAAGAAAGATTTTTTAGCTACATTTGTAATTATTTTTCTTATTAAAAAAACTCTTTGAGTCAGGTATCAGCAACCTTTTTCTGCTGAGGATCAAAATCACCCAAAAAGTGACTATTAGGAAGACATTTTGGGTCAGTGATACATACAATGAACTCTTGCTTTTCCTTGGGGGATTATCTGTGTATGATTTTGTATAATTCACCGAAATGAGTATTTTTGCATTCTAAAGAAAGCAGGACTTGCATAATACCTTTCCTTGTAGCAGCAGAAATATGACTACAATAAAATTATCGCAGCTAAAATGAAGAAAACTCTTAATGAGTCAATGAAATGAATGAAAATAATGAAATGTGTGTGCAAATGATAATGAATTATTTATTTACATCCTTTACAAACGTTGTTGTTACTCTAAAGGACGCCTTGTCACTTGGGGAGATACTTAGGAGTTGCAGTTTGTGGTTTTCAACTCTCTACAAAGTAATTATGAACGTCATTAGGAATTTAAGTCAAGTTTGGATTATCCCTGTTTTCTGATTATTTATAACCATTGCACTCATGTGGTTCCACCTGTGTTGCACGAATCCATTTTCATTGCTGTCATTATCATAATGACAATCTCCTCTTAACTTTGGAACTTGAGTGGATCGCTTCAAATTATCAAATGGGTCACTTGGTGACCCTTGGTTATAGGTTGCTGACTCCTGATCTTCTATTTAAAATTAATTGACTTGTTAATAGTGAGTCACCCATACCTTTACGAAAACACCTTTTATTGTCAAACTCCTTGGCATTTCAATAATTCAACTTTGGCTGACACTCACTGTGTGCTTCTCAACTATGATACTTGATTCAATATTCAAAGGTGATATCCTCTAGATGGATAGCAAGAAGAGTTTGCTGTGCATAATTTATTAGCTCAAAGCTCTCAAAACTTTAATTGAATTCTATTGCTTCTTTTTCTGTAAGCTGAAAATTAAAGTTAGAGTTAATTGCTTTTACAGGAGATTAGTTTTTATATTATTGCTTTTATTATTGATTAGTTGCATATATGGATATCTAAATATTTAAAAACAGATTTAATAAGAAAAATAGTTGCAAATAAAATGTGTTAACATATTTTTCTATTAATGATAATTCTACTTTATTAACTGGTTCCTTTGGTAGTTAATTTTATTGTTAGAACTTTTAAACTTGGGCATTAGCTTCTTTGATGTTGATAGCAAGTTGAAAAGTGTTCAGGAATGAAACTGATTGCATTTCATCTCTTCTATTTCAGAATTAGAGGGCAATGGCGCCACCACTCCATCATCATCATCGTCATCCATTTCCTCTTCATCTACTTCATCGACCTCCTCTTCAGCTCCTTATGTTCCATCATCACCAATGGAGCTCTTCCTCACATCTGTCCTCTGCATTGTGTCTGTTGCTGTTGTTTCTTACACAATGGTTGTGCTCTATAGGTGTGTCTGCTCTCGGAATTATGCTGAGTGGAGAGCAAGTTGGTCTGGAGAAGATGTGAATGCCATGGGTGGGCAAGATTCAGCTACTCATGTAAGTCTGTTGTTTAATTTAATGGAATTCATCCCAGAATTTAGGATTAAATATTAATTATGGCTACCTAATCACCTATGATAAAGTCTCTTTTAAGAAGATAACTCTTTTTTACATTCTCTCTTTTAAAGTGCTACCAAATTTGCTTGATAGTGAACAGGAAATTGATAAGTATACTGCTAATGAGGGGTACTTAAATAGTGATTTATGATTTGATTGGTTTAGATCAAGGGTCGTTAACCAGTGGTATGCATACCACTGATGGTAGTTGGAAAAGGATTAAGCGGTAAATAAATAACAGGTTTATTATATTAAATTAATTGAAAGACTATGGCCTAATATCATAATGTATACATCTTGTAATATGGTAGTAGTAGTATTGTTAAAAGTACTTCAACAGCCAAGGCCATTGTGCACATAGGCTTCCATAGGGAATTGAACCCAGGTTCACTTTTACCTAAGTTGAACACTAAGTTAGCCCACTTGGCTATCCAGGAGCCCACTTAAAATAGACTCTTTAACTAATGTTCACTTCACATGCAGGGCGTAGCAATATAAAGTTTGCTAGAGTTAAAGCGAAGATTATATTTACTTTCAATGCTAATCCATAGTATATATGTATAGGAGATGAACTATAATCTTCACTTTAGCCCTAAAAAACCAATAAAATGCCACGTCCTTAACGTTAGTGAAAGTCCATTTTAAGTATACATTAAAATACTGGACTTATGAAAATCATATTGAAACACTCGCTTATAGGTGAAGTATGAAACCATTTTGCCAGTGGAAATGGTTGAGAACCTCAGATGCATACTGAATCTCAGCCAGAACTAATTGATAAATTATTTTTTAGTATTTCATTTTTTTTACAATTCAAGTGTTAAAATTTCTAATGCACCCAGAAATCATTCAGTGTAATTGTTATTTACCTTTTCAACCCTTTTACGGAATTACTTCATATCTTTTTTAAATGACTATGGTTTTCTTATAAATGAGAGAGAGGGTTTAACTAGGAAATTTTCCTTGGTGAACAGGTTGTGTTGGAAGCAGTTCCATTAACACTTGAGGGCCATCCTCAAGAAGTGGAATGCATGGCAAGTGATCCATCGGGAGGTTCTGTAGCCTCATGTTGCCTGGCTGGACAGTTAAGAGTATGGGATAGGGCAACTGGAGAGCTTCTGGTATTTGTAGATCGCAAGGGGTGAGTCACCTATTTATTGTTTTTATTTTCAGCATTCTTGTAATAGTTTCTTCTTGTGAGGATTCAGATAGAGTGGTACCTTGTTAATCCATACCAGGGTTATAAAGCAGTCGCTATTCAAGGCACAGTTTCCCACAACTGTACTATAGTTCAAATATTCTGATAAAACTTGTTTAATCATTGTAAACATATAGTACATATTATTTATTCAGTTATAATTTATCCAAAAATTGATCATTAATAACACAAATAGCCATAAAATCAGATTGTAATTGTCAATTTTGAGGAATTGTAAAGATAAGCATGCATTGTTACCCAAGACTTTTTTTTATCACAGTAACTCATCATAGTAGTGGTAGTATTGTTAAAAGTGCTTTGACAGCTTAGGTCATTTCGCATGTAGGCTCCCACCGGGAATTGAACCCGGGATCACTTTTGCCAAAGTCGAACGCATTGCCCACTTGGCTATCCGGGAGCCCTCACAGTAACTCATCATTAACCAATAACGTCATTAACTAAGACCATCATTAACGAATATCCCTCTGTATTTGTTTTGTGAAGTTAATGGTATTATTAATTTGTCAAATTTAGGGACGTCATGTTTATAAATGAGATGAGCAAGTTTCTTTGGAGTGTAGAAACTTCTGTTTAAATAAAACAAGAAATGTTTCTTGAATCTATTATTTGTTCAATTTTCTGTGTTTGNTTGCAGTTTGTGATTTTCAACTCTCTACAAAGTAATTATGAAGGTCATTGGGAATTAAGGTCAAGTTTGGATTATCCCTGTTTTCTGATTATTTATAACCATTGCACTCACGTGGTTCCACCTGTCATTATCATAATGACAATCTCCTCTTAACTTTGGAACTTGAATGGATTGCTTCAAATTATCAAATGGGTCACTTGGTGACCCTTGGTTATAGGTTGCTGACTCCTGATCTTCTATTTAAAATTAATTGACTTGTTAATAGTGAGTCACCCATACCTTTACGAAAACACCTTTTATTGTCAAACTCCTTGGCATTTCAATAATTCAACTTTGGCTGACACTCACTGTGTGCTTCTCAACTATGATACTTGATTCAATATTCAAAGGTGATATCCTCTAGATGGATAGCAAGAAGAGTTTG
The DNA here is from genome assembly GCA_000376725.2 of Ladona fulva. Classification (NCBI taxonomy): domain Eukaryota; kingdom Metazoa; phylum Arthropoda; class Insecta; order Odonata; family Libellulidae; genus Ladona; species Ladona fulva. The sequence continues at coordinate 1,069,942 of KZ308379.1, forward strand.
CTGTGCATAATTTATTAGCTCAAAGCTCTCAAAACTTTAATTGAATTCTATTGCTTCTTTTTCTGTAAGCTGAAAATTAAAGTTAGAGTTAATTGCTTTTACAGGAGATTAGTTTTTATATTATTGCTTTTATTATTGATTAGTTGCATATATGGATATCTAAATATTTAAAAACAGATTTAATAAGAAAAATAGTTGCAAATAAAATGTGTTAACATATTTTTCTATTAATGATAATTCTACTTTATTAACTGGTTCCTTTGGTAGTTAATTTTATTGTTAGAACTTTTAAACTTGGGCATTAGCTTCTTTGATGCTGATAGCAAGTTGACAAGTGTTCAGGAATGAAACTGATTGTATTTCATTTCTTCTCTTTCAGAATTAGAGGGCAATGGCGCCACCACTCCATCATCATCATCGTCATCCATTTCCTCTTCATCTACTTCATCGACCTCCTCTTCAGCTCCTTATGTTCCATCATCACCAATGGAGCTCTTCCTCACATCTGTCCTCTGCATTGTGTCTGTTGCTGTTGTTTCTTACACAATGGTTGTGCTCTATAGGTGTGTCTGCTCTCGGAATTATGCTGAGTGGAGAGCAAGTTGGTCTGGAGAAGATGTGAATGCCATGGGTGGGCAAGATTCAGCTACTCATGTAAGTCTGTTGTTTAATTTAATGGAATTCATCCCAGAATTTAGGATTAAATATTAATTATGGCTACCTAATCACCTATGATAAAGTCTCTTTTAAGAAGATAACTCTTTTTTACATTCTCTCTTTTAAAGTGCTACCAAATTTGCTTGATAGTGAACAGGAAATTGATAAGTATACTGCTAATGAGGGGTACTTAAATAGTGATTTATGATTTGATTGGTTTAGATCAAGGGTCGTTAACCAGTGGTATGCATACCACTGATGGTAGTTGGAAAAGGATTAAGCGGTAAATAAATAACAGGTTTATTATATTAAATTAATTGAAAGACTATGGCCTAATATCATAATGTATACATCTTGTAATATGGTAGTAGTAGTATTGTTAAAAGTACTTCAACAGCCAAGGCCATTGTGCACATAGGCTTCCATAGGGAATTGAACCCAGGTTCACTTTTACCTAAGTTGAACACTAAGTTAGCCCACTTGGCTATCCAGGAGCCCACTTAAAATAGACTCTTTAACTAATGTTCACTTCACATGCAGGGCGTAGCAATATAAAGTTTGCTAGAGTTAAAGCGAAGATTATATTTACTTTCAATGCTAATCCATAGTATATATGTATAGGAGATGAACTATAATCTTCACTTTAGCCCTAAAAAACCAATAAAATGCCACGTCCTTAACGTTAGTGAAAGTCCATTTTAAGTATACATTAAAATACTGGACTTATGAAAATCATATTGAAACACTCGCTTATAGGTGAAGTATGAAACCATTTTGCCAGTGGAAATGGTTGAGAACCTCAGATGCATACTGAATCTCAGCCAGAACTAATTGATAAATTATTTTTTAGTATTTCATTTTTTTTACAATTCAAGTGTTAAAATTTCTAATGCACCCAGAAATCATTCAGTGTAATTATTATTTACCTTTTCAACCCTTTTACGGAATTACTTCATATCTTTTTTAAATGACTATGGTTTTCTTATAAATGAGAGAGAGGGTTTAACTAGGAAATTTTCCTTGGTGAACAGGTTGTGTTGGAAGCAGTTCCATTAACACTTGAGGGCCATCCTCAAGAAGTGGAATGCATGGCAAGTGATCCATCGGGAGGTTCTGTAGCCTCATGTTGCCTGGCTGGACAGTTAAGAGTATGGGATAGGGCAACTGGAGAGCTTCTGGTATTTGTAGATCGCAAGGGGTGAGTCACCTATTTATTATTTTTATTTTCAGCATTCTTGTAATAGTTTCTTCTTGTGAGGATTCAGATAGAGTGGTACCTTGTTAATCCATACCAGGGTTATAAAGCAGTTGCTATTCAAGGCCCAGTTTCCCACAACTGTACTATAGTTCAAATATTCTGATAAAACTTGTTTAATTGTTGTAAACATATAGTACATATTATTTATTCAGTTATAATTTATCCAAAAATTGATCATTAATAAAATGAATAGCCATAAAATCAGATTGTAATTGTCAATTTTGAGGAATTGTAAAGATAAGCATGCATTGTTACCCAAGACTTTTTTNAAAAACATTTTATTCAAAAAGAGTAGATTTTTATTAATAATGGAGGAGAAAATTTTGTGATATAATGGATCATATTTGTTAATCCCTGAAAATTCTGAAATCAAAAATGATAAAGTCGTGTTTACTACTACAAAGACTACAAATTTCTCAAGTCTGTATTTCAACCTTTGTCACTTTTTACTATTTGGAGCACCATAGCTTAAAATTATTGATTTACAAGGAGAAATTATTTCCTCAGGGTCCACCTAAAGATCAACAAAACAGTGCCACCAATAGAGAGCAAGGTTACGACTTTGGCCAGCACTACAAAAACTTGTATGAGGAACACTGCAAGTCTGCATTTGAAGAAGATGATGCAGAAATGGATGAAGAAGAGGCAGGGGAATTGGAGAGTCTTTCAGTAACAGTAAATCAGCCAAGGAGCAATCCGATCCACAAGAGATCGTTAGCAATGAAAGTTCCTCAAAGGGGGCAGGGTCTGATTCACCTTCTTTTGTGATGTTTATTCTTTTAGTTGAATAAATTCAATCAGCTGTAAAAATTGTTAAAAATCCTTCTAAATTATTCTTTGCTAATTTGTTTGATATTCATGCTATAGTTTGGGGAATAAATAATTCTTCGGTTTCTTAATTCAATTTTTAATTTTGATGCCCATCCAAATTGATGGTACATACTAATTACCAAGCTGCTTTGCATTAGAGTTTGTAGTCTGAACTATTTTCATTTTAAACAATATGTAACTCCAATACTTGTATCAGCTACTTAATTTCATGAATTACATCTTGTATGTTTTAGATTCTTCTCAGCCCAAGGAAAATCACCAACATCATCTGCACCTCACCTTGAGAATGACCCTGAAGAAATGATTCTTTCAGATTATGAGTCAGGATCTCCACCATCTCAAGGGGAAGGTGCCAAAATATCTTCTCTCTACTATGACCTTGCAGGACCACATGGCCTCAGTCACAGGTAATATAATATATGAAAGGTGGAACAGAATGCTATTGAAATTTACTTAGCTGCTTTCAGTATTTTCCCCCAATCAGATTTTGTTACCAGAATATTTTGGATAGAAAAACTCAATTTTTAATATACTTGTATATTCATTTCTAAAATTCATTTTTAACATTCTTAGGTTAGCTTCATTACTGTTATTTTCAATAGAAGGAAAAATTTGAAAATTTTTATCATGGCTGCTACTAGTTATCATCGACCTCCTCTTCAGCTCCTTATGTTCCATCATCACCAATGGAGCTCTTCCTCACATCTGTCCTCTGCATTGTGTCTGTTGCTGTTGTTTCTTACACAATGGTTGTGCTCTATAGGTGTGTCTGCTCTCGGAATTATGCTGAGTGGAGAGCAAGTTGGTCTGGAGAAGATGTGAATGCCATGGGTGGGCAAGATTCAGCTACTCATGTAAGTCTGTTGTTTAATTTAATGGAATTCATCCCAGAATTTAGGATTAAATATTAATTATGGCTACCTAATCACCTATGATAAAGTCTCTTTTAAGAAGATAACTCTTTTTTTACATTCTATCTTTTAAAGTGCTACCAAATTTGCTTGATGTTTTTCAAGTGAACAGGAAATTGATAAGTATACTGCTAATGAGGGGTACTTAAATAGTGATTTATGATTTGATTGGTTTAGATCAAGGGTCGTTAACCAGTGGTATGCATACCACTGATGGTAGTTGGAAAAGGATTAAGCGGTAAATAAATAACAGGTTTATTATATTAAATTAATTGAAAGACTATGGCCTAATATCATAATGTATACATCTTGTAATATGGTAGTAGTAGTATTGTTAAAAGTACTTCAACAGCCAAGGCCATTGTGCACATAGGCTTCCATAGGGAATTGAACCCAGGTTCACTTTTACCTAAGTTGAACACTAAGTTAGCCCACTTGGCTATCCAGGAGCCCACTTAAAATAGACTCTTTAACTAATGTTCACTTCACATGCAGGGCGTAGCAATATAAAGTTTGCTAGAGTTAAAGCGAAGATTATATTTACTTTCAATGCTAATCCATAGTATATATGTATAGGAGATGAACTATAATCTTCACTTTAGCCCTAAAAAACCAATAAAATGCCACGTCCTTAACGTTAGTGAAAGTCCATTTTAAGTATACATTAAAATACTGGACTTATGAAAATCATATTGAAACACTCGCTTATAGGTGAAGTATGAAACCATTTTGCCAGTGGAAATGGTTGAGAACCTCAGATGCATACTGAATCTCAGCCAGAACTAATTGATAAATTATTTTTTAGTATTTCATTTTTTTTACAATTCAAGTGTTAAAATTTCTAATGCACCCAGAAATCATTCAGTGTAATTATTATTTACCTTTTCAACCCTTTTACGGAATTACTTCATATCTTTTTTAAATGACTATGGTTTTCTTATAAATGAGAGAGAGGGTTTAACTAGGAAATTTTCCTTGGTGAACAGGTTGTGTTGGAAGCAGTTCCATTAACACTTGAGGGCCATCCTCAAGAAGTGGAATGCATGGCAAGTGATCCATCGGGAGGTTCTGTAGCCTCATGTTGCCTGGCTGGACAGTTAAGAGTATGGGATAGGGCAACTGGAGAGCTTCTGGTATTTGTAGATCGCAAGGGGTGAGTCACCTATTTATTATTTTTATTTTCAGCATTCTTGTAATAGTTTCTTCTTGTGAGGATTCAGATAGAGTGGTACCTTGTTAATCCATACCAGGGTTATAAAGCAGTTGCTATTCAAGGCCCAGTTTCCCACAACTGTACTATAGTTCAAATATTCTGATAAAACTTGTTTAATTGTTGTAAACATATAGTACATATTATTTATTCAGTTATAATTTATCCAAAAATTGATCATTAATAAAATGAATAGCCATAAAATCAGATTGTAATTGTCAATTTTGAGGAATTGTAAAGATAAGCATGCATTGTTACCCAAGACTTTTTTTTATCACAGTAACTCATCATAGTAGTGGTAGTATTGTTAAAAGTGCTTTGACAGCTTAGGTCATTTCGCATGTAGGCTCCCACCGGGAATTGAACCCGGGATCACTTTTGCCAAAGTCGAACGCATTGCCCACTTGGCTATCCGGGAGCCCTCACAGTAACTCATCATTAACCAATAACGTCTTTAACTAAGACCATCATTAACGAATATCCCTCTGTATCTGTTTTGTGAAGTTAATGGTATTATTAATTTGTCAAATTTAGGGACGTCATGTTTATAAATGAGATGAGCAAGTTTCTTTGGAGTGTAGAAACTTCTGTTTAAATAAAACAAGAAATGTTTCTTGAATCTATTATTTGTTCAATTTTATGTGTTTGTTGTTATTTATGACTGAATAAAAGTTGAACTATGATAAAATTGTTGCAATTTTTTACTTTTTCATATGAATTGGTTAAATTCAGTCTTTACCAGTTTCACCTTCTTTTGTGATGTTTATTCTTTTAGTTGAATAAATTCAATCAGCTGTAAAAATTGTTAAAATCCTTCTAAATTATTCTTTGCTAATTTGTTTGATATTCATGCTATAGTTTGGGGAATAAATAGTTCTTCGGTTTCTTAATTCAATTTTTAATTTTGATGCCCATCCAAATTGATGGTACATACTAATTACCAAGCTGCTTTGCATTAGAGTTTGTAGTCTGAACTATTTTCATTTTAAACAATATGTAACTCCAATACTTGTATCAGCTACTTAATTTCATGAATTACATCTTGTATGTTTTAGATTCTTCTCAGCCCAAGGAAAATCACCAACATCATCTGCACCTCACCTTGAGAATGACCCTGAAGAAATGATTCTTTCAGATTATGAGTCAGGATCTCCACCATCTCAAGGGGAAGGTGCCAAAATATCTTCTCTCTACTATGACCTTGCAGGACCACATGGCCTCAGTCACAGGTAATATAATATATGAAAGGTGGAANGTGGGATGGGTCCACTGGAAAATTCAAGGTAAGTAACTATTTATAATCAAAGAGTTAAGATTCTCACTTATATGATGTGTATGAATGTAACATCTCCATGGACTACCTCTGTGATTCATTTTAATATATATTCATTTCTAAAATTCATTTTTAACATTCTTAGGTTAGCTTCATTACTGTTATTTTCAATAGAAGGAAAAATTTGAAAATTTTTATCATGGCTGCTACTAGTTATTGAAGTTATAAGTTATTTGTCACTCTAAAGAGATTCTTTTAAGGCAATTAGACTTACTAATTGAATTGTATTTGCTCTGTCATATGTGAGAGCAATCCTATTAACATACAATGAATAGCAAGCATCTTAATAACATAGGAATGAATGCTATACATACTTAAGCAAGGAATAGAGTGGAATTTAAGAAGAACACCTAACCATTCATTTATGTACACAAATATTTTGCATAAAAATATGCATATGAAATGGTCCTAGCTGTCGCATGTGTTTCATAAAATATTGCTCATAAGCCATCAAGAATGAAACTTCTGGTTCATAATAAGATTACTTTCACATTCATATTTTCTTTGTATTAATCAGTATGTAGGACTTTAGATGTCAAGTAATACCTTAAGTCAAGATACCTTCATGTGTGTTTTATTTTTGATGAAACTACACTATGTAAA
>KZ308380.1:0-10655 GCA_000376725.2 Ladona fulva
TTTCAACTCTAATTTCTTTCCTATAGTTAAAATGTTAGTTCTAACTTTAATGTACGTAAGTTAAATCTTTCTGTAAAATCTCGCAATTGAACTGAAGCCTTTGAAAACACATTAAAATATGTCCAACATGCGCCTATGGTCATACTTAGACATATAAATTCATTTAAGCTGATAAAAAAATTAAAGCTATTAAGGTAACTTGGTGCGGTAAAATAACTTTAATCAATTCTGTGATCTATTCCTGATGGTTCCATGGAATCAATAGCATTGAGATGTATACGGTATTTGAACAGCACTATTTCTCTCTAAAGGATAAATAATGTATTTCTGGATTCTAAATATTTGTGTGACACTAGTACACATAGTTATACACAAAACACTAACCTCAGGAACAACTTCCAAAATTACTGGTCGAGAGATTACTGGAGGCTGTGATACTGCCAAATGACTTAACCATCTTTGAAGTTCAACCAAAGGAGAGAGTTGATCTAACAACTCATCATGAAGGTATCTCTGAAGCTATAGATTGTTAGCATTACTTACAATCCATAAAAGTAGAAGTTCAGACAAATATAAATTTCTATTGCCAAGTAAAGAAATGTTACCAAAATGAATTTTGCTTTCATTCTGAGAGATAGATTAAATAAATTTCTTTAAATACCATCCCACTGTAGAGTTGCAGGTTGATTTCTCTGATTGAAATTTCAGAATTTGACTGAAATCTGTATTTACTGTTTAAAATCATTCTGTGACTGCATGATTTCACCAGGTTTTAGCAAATAATATGGTACTTTTTGTTACTGTCAGCATGTTTTCTGCAATGGCCATGTAAGCCACAATTTAATACTGTCTGTAATTACAAAATTTCATTTCCTTAACCTATTTATTTTGAAGTATACATTCAATTGAAAATTTTTAAATGATAAAAGATAGTATTTCTGAATAAAAATAATAATCTCTTTACAAAAACAACTCCTGTAGAATTGAACAACATTAAATCCATAGGAAAACTTTACAACAAAACCAAGTTAACGTGTTCACTGCAGATCACTCCACCATTAGAGTGATAAATGCATTGGAAATGGAGGCATCCGCAGTGAACATAACCATTATTTTGAGAAAATTATTTAACACATCCAATAAAAATTCAATCCAGAGGTGCCAGTTATTTTTGATAATGTATGTACTACATGCACCAAAAAATCTGCTAGGATTTGTTTAAAAAAATATTATATCAGTTCAGATATTAATTAAATAAACAGATAATATGAACTGTATGAGGAAAACGGGTAAGGGTGAAGTAGCGCAAGATGGTGCGCACCCAGGAAAAACCCGAAAGAAGAATGGACTTGAAAAAAGTCTGACAGGACCGGAAATCAAACATGGGTCTCCCAATTGCCAGTCAGGTGTTCTGCCTATTGAGCTATTCCAGCAGAACATTTTTCCAAGCCATTTGGGAGACTTAGTAGGCAAGGACGTTGCGAGTTCGTCCACATGGTGGCATCATTCGCAATCATGGCTTCATAGAAGCACTGGCCACACAAAGTGATGGAAAGGATACCTTCCGGTTGATATGCAAGGAAAACGGGTAAGGATGAAGTAGCGCAAGATGTTGCACACCCAGGAAAAATCCCAAGGAAGAATGGAGTTGAAAAAAGTCTGACGGGACCGGGAATCGAATGTTTTCCTTGTGTATCAACCTGAAGGGGGTATCCTTTCCATCATTTTGTGTGGCCAATGCTTCTATGAAGCCATGACTGCAAGCAATGCCACCACGTGGACGAACTCACAATGTTCTTGCCCACTAAGTCTCCCAAATGGCTTGGAAAAATGTTCTGCCAGGATAGCTCAACGGATGGAGCACCCAACTGGCAATTGGGAGACCTGGGTTCGATTCCTGGACTTTTTTCAAGTCCATTCTTCCTTGGGATTTGAACTGTAAAACTTTTATCAAGTATGTGTAATCCTATTTTGATTGACATGTGTCAAATATGTCATGCTACCAGTATATGTAACAGCACATGGTGAATGGTGTACTAATAACTAGAATACTAACTTTTAAAAGTACATTTTTCCTGAAGTTGTTGATCTCATAATGTGATTGGCATTTTTCTCCAAGAAGGAGCATAACCAAGCCCAGCCACACTTGGGCTTCAATCTTCTGTATGCTCCCATCCTCAGTAAGTTTTTTCGTTTCCTCTTTTGAGAGCCACCTTCCATCTATCCATGAAATATTGAAAGAATATTGTTTTACTATATAAGAAGAAGGTTGTCTCAGAGAATTCTAATAATGAATGCTTGAAATATCAATATATATTTATATATAGGATAATATTTAGGATACAAAAGCAAGCCATAGGGGCTATTTTTAGCATGTATACTAGGGACTCATGCAGAGAATATTTAATATACTGAAGATTATGCTTTTATCTTCAGTCTCATTATGTTTCTTAAAAAACATTAATCTTTATGATTTGAACTCTGCAATTGATATACACCAAACATACAAAAATGGATGTGTATGTATTACCTAGATAAACAAAATATACAGTGATGCTCCTCATCATAAATGACCCAAGCTTTTCCATTCTCAACCACAGAAATTAAAGAAAATTACATCTCTTAGGTAATTTAAAATTCATTTAAAGAGGTTTCTAATCTATAAACCATTGTATTCAGTTGAAGAGTTTAACCGGCTGCGGTGGCGGAGTGGTTAGCGAGCTAGCTAGCGCTCCAACCCCAAGGCCCCAGGTTCGAATCCTGGCTAGTCGGATTTTTCCGGTTAGGGAATGGTCGTGTGTGTTTCGTCCATTGTTGATGTTGAAGCCCACCACTGTAATTGTCCAATTATGGATGTTTGTGGGGGTATTAAGAAATAAATAAATAAAAAAAAAAATTCCCTTTTTTTAAAAATCAAACTCTGTATTAACATTCTGAATGCTTACGTATACCTTGTGTATTGTACCATTGATATTATTATTTGTTACATAATAGACAAAAATATGCTATGTATATCATTCTCACAGGGAATAAATAATAATATATGGACTGGTGCATTATAACCTTCATGAGGACTTGAGCAAATTCAAATTTTAGACCCCATTTTTCATTGGAAAAAGAAGGGATTCCTATTTTCTGGATTAATTTAAAAAGCTGAAGGTTTTTCTCAATATTACATTTAAATAAGAAAATTAGGCAATTTAATGATGTTTATGAGTACTTAAAATAATCTGCAAGGAAAATGGCAACAATAATATACATTCTTTTAAGAGAATATAGTTACCAAGTTCAGAGGATTGCTCAGATTAACTGGCAGAAAACCAACTTCATTGCCAATTTACCATGAAAATGCCCAACTTCCCAAATAGATAGTTTACCACTGGATATATGGGTAAAATGATATACTCAGATTACTAGTTCAGCTACCAAAAATCCAATAGAACGCGAAACATAAATGATACTGATGAAATCAAATCTTGAAATTACAAGGCTCTTTCTCAGAAAAACTCTGATATACTGCATCACTAGTTTAAACTCACTCATAGTTATTTTAGCAAGAAATTTTCAAAATTATTTCATAATTTTGATAAAAAAAGTGGTAGTTAAAATTTATAAGGGAGTAAACAAACCTTTGTAAAGTCTAATATTTCCATCTTTATCTTTAGCATACCAAGGTGGGTTTTCTACAAGTTCCACAAAAACCAAAGGTAGATCATTTGTTTCAAATATTCGACTGGCTGCACTGAGAGGCAGGCTGGAATACATACATGATTAGATAAGCAACAGCACTATTACAATTTTAATGACATAAATATATACCTATCTAAATATTCTCCCAAACAGCGCAAAATAACGATGCTTCTTATTCCATTGTCAAATTTCAGACGATTTTGTTCATGAATCAAATAATCCTCTCCTTTTCCAATATCACCTGCTGGATTATCCATCATCACTTTCTCTCTACAAAAATGTCATTGCTTTCAAGTTAACTATACCTTATAATTTTTTATAGTGTTATAAAAGTAGTCTCTGAATAAATAGTACCTTGAGATGCAATAAGTCACTGAATTCATGCAATAATCAATTAAATCAATGACACTGTCACCCAATGCTTCACAACTTTCCTCATGATATAGTATTGCTTCAAGTAAACCAACAGCAGTCGCCTCGTGATACAGCTGTAAGAGTTAAAATCAACTGTACACAAAAAATTCAGTCTAAGAAACACGAATATTTTAATCTTTTAACTTACAATAGAACATGCAACAAAGCTATTCTTTGGAACCGGTTCAATTTTTAAAATTTCAGGCAAAACATTTTTACTCCAGAGCATGGTGCAAATTGCCTCGTATATAATTACTGGAATCTGAAAAGTTAAACATTTAAGTTTGTACGTTTCAATACCGAATGTAGAAATACTTAGTTCAATGTTTCATAAACCTTTTCAAATAAAATGAATGTGTTTTTCACAAATTCATCCTTCATTTTATTTGCTTCAAGGACAGCTTGTTGGTTCAATTTTTGAAATCGGCCATGCTTCTCCAACCACCTATCAAAATAAAATTCAACTGAGAATGAGACAAATCGATCAGATCTTTGATTTGAGTGCTAATGCTGCCAAGTTATCATATCATGTCATTGAATAACAGTTCCGATACGAACTTCTTCGAACCAAGTTCTTCCATTGTGCTTGGACATAAATTTTCGATAAAATGTTCTATCTCTGTCGGTAGCAATATGTCTGAGGTCATTGCTGCCATTTAGAGAAGAGGTTATGTCTATTACAGTATTAATTATACTTCTCGAGAATTGTAAGGTAAATGGAAATCTTAAAATCTTTCCTTTGCCGGAAGGTAAACAACAATTTCAAACTCCGCCTGTTGTCATGGGGATGCATGAGTCATTAACTGTAGTTTTCGATAGTTATACATTTAATCAGAGTAAATGACGTTATGATATTTACTTAAATACATTTCCTATTTAATTAATAACTTTTACCTACATTGAGAAATTATATTTTATTAAGTTGTGTCAAGCCGTTATTTGTTTTGAATTTGACTCACATTGTCAAATTCAAAATACTGTTAACGTTGGGTGAGTCAAGTAAGTTAATCGTATCTGGCTGTTAACATTAGATTAATTGTGCTAACGGACAAATTATTTACGTTTTGAAGTTTAGAGTGTATTTCTATCCTTTGTACACCAAATAATTGCAGGAGAGTCTCGACAGCGTCAAGGTTTTTGAGAAATTAACTACAAGACCTTCGAGATTTCAAACGGATAATGAGAGTAAGCTCTCATTCAAAATTAAGGAAGACAAACAGCTGAGACCAATGCAGTTATACAAGTAGCTATCAACCTTCGACTATTTAGACTCCAAGAACGGCTATAATCTAACAATTATGGATCCATTTACCGAGGTAATATTGGCGTTCGTCATTTTAAATTGTTTTATAACGATCATTAATATTCTATCATGTCATTTTTATTACCAGTTTTTACTTTTATTTGTATTTACTCCCATAGAGAATGCTGGAGAGAGCAAGAGCTCGAAGAGAGAAGCTGGATTCTCAGCTTCACAATATCGGTCAGTTAGACCCTAAAAAACGACATATACTACAAGTGGCCCAAACTGAAGCAAAATCTCATAATATAGGTAATGTGATATTAATTTATAAGAAAATACCTTGTTTTCGTGTAGAGTGTTATTTATCTTTCTGATTTTTCTAATCAGTGACCAGGACTTGTTCAGAAATTACAACAGAAAAACAAGAAATCAATTCTGAATATAAGTCAGTTGAGCTGAAGCACTCTGAAGAATGTTCAGAAACAAACAAAGAAAACGAACAGATGGAAAATCAGGAAGCTGATGTTCGCAGTTGCGTCCGTTCTCGCCTCAAGAGGCTTGGAGCCTTGTATTCAAATAATCTAGGTCTTGCATCTTAATTAAAGTCTATTTACGATTTGTTTTATTAATGTAACCTAATACTCTTTATCTAAGTATTTTAATTTGAATATTATATTTTCAGATATTGACGATCCCTGCGAAATGCCTTCTCCAAGTCATCGATCAGAGTTGAAAATTTTTGAGGTTGAAGAACCTTGTGTGAGGAAACCTCCTGTTCATACTGTGGAAAGGTTAGCAGCTCTGGCTGACAACATTAACCATTGGGAGGATGATACAAGTCAACCAATGTTATCCAATAAAAAGAAACCGGTGACCTCTCATCATCCATCACATCAATGGAAAACTGCTGCGGCTCAGTCATCAGTAGGAAGAGTTGATTCTTCAAATTCCACCGCAGTCAAAAGTATTGACAAGCCTCAAGAAGTTAAGAAGACAGTTTGTGCTGCCAAATTTTCTCCTAGGAATTCTCCACAGAAACCTCCCAGAACTCCTACAAAACCTTTGGTTTGGGATCAAGCAATTCTAGCAACACTGGTAAGTATTAGCTCAATGGGCTTATCCTGTTGAGTTATTGTAGCAATACATGAGAGAGATTACAAACTGTTCGCAGGAATCGCAGGGTTTCCGTCCCACTGTATCAAGGTCTCGCCTTGTGTATGACTTTGCAAACCCTTCCCCACAGGAGCAGGATGAAGGACAGAAAAAGACACCCGATAGACCACAGCCTGTATCTAATAGTGGAGTGGCAAAAGTGAAACAGCCAACTACACCAAATAAGATTGTTAGTCCAAGGAACGGTCTAGCTGATCCTGAAAATGGTATAGTTATATTTTTGGAGCTGTATCTGTGTGCTTAAGTCATTGAATCCATTCAAATTAGAATGATATTTGCCTTGTTCAGCTCAGTTTTTGATGCATCTTTTGTAGTGCCTTGTTAGACTGCTTTTAAATAATATAGCTAAAAACGTTAGAAATGCTTGATTTTAATCAAAGACATTGCAACTCTTGTATTTAAGCATTAATTTGTAGTTCACAAAACAGAGCTATGAGATTGTGTTTGTAAAAGTTTATGATGACATTACTAAAAGCATGTACCAATCTGTAGGTACACATGTCAGATGTATTGCTTAATTTAGTTTCAGAGCAATGTATTAACTTTCTACTGTGCAATCCTCTGTAACATGATATGCTAAGTTATTTCTTCTGCACTATCCGTGAATTTGTTCAGGTGTCATTTCCATGTTTGAACTTAAATTTTCCACAGCTCAGACAATGTCAATTCATTAATCTGTAGCTATTGTAGTTTTTGTGGCTAGTGTAGCTATTGTGATTTTGATAGTCATCCATGTTACCTATCTATATCTCTTTCTTTACTATAACTATTTCAGGTTTTCTACATCACCCTTCTTTTTTCTGCTAAATGAATATTTTTTTCTGGTTGCACAATATCACAGTTTTTTCTCCTCAAAATAATTCTTTTCCTTATTTCCAAATTTTCTGCTTGCTGATAAAAGTGCATGTTTTAATACCTTGATGTATTGTGTATACCTTCAAAAATATATTTGACTATAGTTTTAATGTTTGATGGGACTTCTTAGTCCCAAAATTGCCCATTAAGTTTGTTTTTATTTAAGTTAAAGAGATCATTTTGTAATGACCCTTTGTGAATTTTTTGAAAATTCTATTTTTTTTTCTTGTTAGATGGCTAATTTCTCTATGAATCATTTCTTTTGAAATTGGCAAATGCTATCTAAGCATCATTGGTAAAAGGAATTGTAAACATTCCTGGTTGTTTATTATTCTTATTAAAAATGTCTTCTTCAACTACATCTGACCTTGGAGCAATGGTGTGGCCACCACTGATCTTTTCTGTTAATAAATTGCAAAGAATTCTTCAGTTTTTCTTTTGTGTATTTTCACTTGTAAATTATTAATACTATTGCTGATATTGAAATTAAAGCTTCATTTATATTTTAGGATACTTTTTTTGTTTGTAAAAGACAAATTATTTTGAGAATTGTGATTTTTTGTTTTGCCATGATTTTTCCAATAATGTATAAGAATACTGGGATAATTTTCATTATTATATTTTGTTACTGGTAAAGTAGCAACTTATTCAAGATGGAAAAAGGAAAACTCAGTTTGTAAAATTTTACAAACTGAGTTTTCTTTTTTCCATTGATATGGAATTTCACAAAGTAATGGCTTCTTCCATTGACTATACTTATTCAAGATATTGATGAATCCTTGAGCTTAAATATCTTTTAGGATTGTTTTTTGTATATGAATGAAATATGATGTGTTAGAAGACTATATTAGTATATTTGTTTAAATCACAGAATCAACTACCAAAAAACTAACACCAAAGAAGCCAGCCCCTGCTGTTGGATCAGTCCTGCAAAGAGCAGCATTATTTGAATCTCCCACTACGAGCCCAAAAATGAAAGACCCAACTGAACTTTCAATTTCGGAAAGGAAAGCATTGTTTGAAAAAAACAAAGGACAAGCTCTGATACCCAAAGCACCATTTTCAATGCCAGTGTCAGCAAAGCAGCTTGCACAATCTCCCAAGAAAGTAAACACTCCACCTCCAGTGAAACCTCCTGCTGGCCCAGTTCAAAAGTTTGGAGTAGTTCCACAGACAAAAAAAGCCATTGTGCCTGAGACATCCTCTAAAGGTTTGCTTTTGAATGATACCTTGAGCATTTATTTTCCATCTGGTTCCTGAAAGGATTAATTTTTCAGATAAAGATAGCATAATCTGTTGATTTAGTTGAAAGAAGTAGTTCTTTCCTGGTGAGCTGCATGTAGAAATCTTTCTCAGGTCTCCAACCGGGTAGCCTTGTTCCATAAGGTCAACGTTTCAGATGTGTACTCAGCACCCATCTTCAAGACACTAGAGTGTCCACCTCAGTATCCTGAAGATGGACACAGAGTACGTGTCTAAAACATCAACCTAATGGAACGAGGCTACCCGGTTGGAGACCTGAGAACTATTTCTACATTTTGATTCAGTTACTTGATTTTATGAAAATTCAAGAAATTAAACCTGATTGTTTCCACAGAAAGGAATGCCTAAGACATCTACATCTAGTCAGACCAGATGATATGGTAGTTTGCTAAAAACGGTTTTTTTTTTAACTCAGTTGTTTCTTCAATTCTCCACAGAAACCTCCCAGAACTCCTACAAAACCTTTGGTTTGGGATCAAGCAATTCTAGCAACACTGGTAAGTATTAGCTCAATGGGCTTATCCTGTTGAGTTATTGTAGCAATACATGAGAGAGATTACAAACTGTTCGCAGGAATCGCAGGGTTTCCGTCCCACTGTATCAAGGTCTCGCCTTGTGTATGACTTTGCAAACCCTTCCCCACAGGAGCAGGATGAAGGACAGAAAAAGACACCCGATAGACCACAGCCTGTATCTAATAGTGGAGTGGCAAAAGTGAAACAGCCAACTACACCAAATAAGATTGTTAGTCCAAGGAACGGTCTAGCTGATCCTGAAAATGGTATAGTTATATTTTTGGAGCTGTATCTGTGTGCTTAAGTCATTGAATCCATTCAAATTAGAATGATATTTGCCTTGTTCAGCTCAGTTTTTGATGCATCTTTTGTAGTGCCTTGTTAGACTGCTTTTAAATAATATAGCTAAAAACGTTAGAAATGCTTGATTTTAATCAAAGACATTGCAACTCTTGTATTTAAGCATTAATTTGTAGTTCACAAAACAGAGCTATGAGATTGTGTTTGTAAAAGTTTATGATGACATTACTAAAAGCATGTACCAATCTGTAGGTACACATGTCAGATGTATTGCTTAATTTAGTTTCAGAGCAATGTATTAACTTTCTACTGTGCAATCCTCTGTAACATGATATGCTAAGTTATTTCTTCTGCACTATCCGTGAATTTGTTCAGGTGTCATTTCCATGTTTGAACTTAAATTTTCCACAGCTCAGACAATGTCAATTCATTAATCTGTAGCTATTGTAGTTTTTGTGGCTAGTGTAGCTATTGTGATTTTGATAGTCATCCATGTTACCTATCTATATCTCTTTCTTTACTATAACTATTTCAGATTTTCTACATCACCCTTCTTTTTTCTACTAAATGAATATTTTTTTCTGGTTGCACAATATCACAGTTTTTTCTCCTCAAAATAATTCTTTTCCTTATTTCCAAATTTTCTGCTTGCTGATAAAAGTGCATGTTTTAATACCTTGATGTATTGTGTATACCTTCAAAAATATATTTGACTATAGTTTTAATGTTTGATGGGACTTCTTAGTCCCAAAATTGCCCATTAAGTTTGTTTTTATTTAAGTTAAAGAGATCATTTTGTAATGACCCTTTGTGAATTTTTTGAAAATTCTATTTTTTTTTCTTGTTAGATGGCTAATTTCTCTATGAATCATTTCTTTTGAAATTGGCAAATGCTATCTAAGCATCATTGGTAAAAGGAATTGTAAACATTCCTGGTTGTTTATTATTCTTATTAAAAATGTCTTCTTCAACTACATCTGACCTTGGAGCAATGGTGTGGCCACCACTGATCTTTTCTGTTAATAAATTGCAAAGAATTCTTCAGTTTTTCTTTTGTGTATTTTCACTTGTAAATTATTAATACTATTGCTGATATTGAAATTAAAGCTTCATTTATATTTTAGGATACTTTTTTTGTTTGTAAAAGACAAATTATTTTGAGAATTGTGATTTTTTGTTTTGCCATGATTTTTCCAATAATG
>KZ308380.1:13869-110744 GCA_000376725.2 Ladona fulva
TAGTCAGACCAGATGATATGGTAGTTTGCTAAAAACGGTTTTTTTTTAACTCAGTTGTTTCTTCAGTTGTAATAAATAAAGAAAAATTTTCCAAATGGATTTAATTCTCCAGATTGTGCTCAGTATTTTATATTTAGTTACTGTTGATGATGAGTGATTTTTATGATTAATGATGTATAATTTCATTCTAATATTCCTGATTCATGTATGCTGAAGTTACTCAAGGTTTTTCCCAAGGAGAAACAGGCATAAAATTTTCTGATGAGACCAGGACATGCATCTGTCCCTTCTGTCTCACCTCTAAACTTTTTCCTTCACAAAATTTTTAGGAGAAATTTTCTAAATCTAATTTTGTAAAGAAATATAACCTTGAAACTCTGCTTTTAAACTAATGTATTTGTGAAAAATTCCAGTTATAATGAAATTCATTGATATTAATTACTGATTTCATACACATTGCTTGTGTTGGTTTGAAATACAGTTTTAAAATTTCTGACTGCAGTTTCAGCTCCACAAATTGGTGGTGGTTGTGGGTCATCAGTAAGCAAAGTTTCTGATGCTCGCAGTATATTTGAAAGAGGTCAACTTCAACAGAAGCTTGAGAATGATATCCTCAAAACTGTCCAGTCTGAGCGTCAACGAGAGATGGAGATGCTTCTTAACCGGTGGAATAAACAGAAGGAGACAGCTCCTAACTCACTTGAAGAAAAAGAGATGCAGACCAAAGAGACATCTATATCTCGCAACAACCAACAAACATCACAGGTAAATTTCTTTGTTTATTTCCTGTTTCAGGTACTTTGATTCTGCAAGAATATGCCTTCCTCTATAATATAACCAAGTTCCTGCGTATATCAGTTTATGGTAAAGGGTACATAAGAAAATTGCTGGAAATCGTCCAATTATATTGTTTAACTAATGTCAAAGAGGTTATTCACACCTCATTACTAAAACTTTGTCTTCATATCAGTTATTTGAAGTTTGAATTATTAGCATATTTTCTTTGATCAATTAAATGATAGTCTGTGCTGGCTCAAGGCAGGGTATTTCACTATTAACCAGTTGATTCTCTGGTTTATTTCACAACATGGTTAAAAATATTTCTTTCATAAAACCATAGCTCTATCTATGTACAGTATTTATCCTGACATTTTCTTATTGGAAGTAAGCAAGAATTTCAAAGTAAATCTAGTTATATGCAGCCCACAAGTACTATAGACAATAGAGCTGTAGAATCTTTCTACAGGTCATTAACATGGAAGTTTGAATAATAATGTCATCATGTTTATTATAGATTATTTATAGCCTGAAAGTGATAGTATTCAATGAACAGCACTGCATTTAAAACCCGGGTAAAACTCAAGAAATAATTTGTAAGCATGATCAGGTTTCATCATTAGTATATTATCCTCTTTTGAGATACTTTGGCATGATGCAGAATATAAGATATTTCTAAGTAATAATATAGAGGCATGAAATTGGATAAACAAGGGTAAAAGAACAGTGAATGCTGATTGCTAATGAAGTTCTATGCACCATGAGATTACAATCTTAGAAGGTGAATTTCAAGGTTCACTGATGACATGAATGATGATGGCAGTGATATGATGATACTTTTGAGGAAATAAAAGTTGTTTTCTTATCCATTTATTTTGTTTTTGAAATGAAATTATGTATTTCTATTTTGTGTAAGGGCACAAATAGAGTCAGAAAATGTATTACAACGTGGTAGACCCTTTTGCAGCTTATAGCAGTAAACATGTTGATTGACATCTCATTTGTCAACTTTCCATACTCATTCCATCAAGTATGGCAAAGATATTGCTCAAACTTATTGTGAATCATTGTATATATTAGATGAGAGTAAATAAAAATAAAACGCATGGGATGTATAAGTAATTTCTATTTCTTATCATTCTTGATGATGTTATTGTTTTGTCAGTTAGTATACCTTGCGTTCTGTTTCATGCTGTTATGTACCAGAAAGTTAAATAAACCTCACTTAAAATGACAGTGGGTAACATTCCAGCAAAAAATTATTGAAAAACTTGTGCATCTTTAAATGTATGCCTGATAAAGCAATAGCCAAACTGGTTTTCTGAGCAATATCTTACCTTTTTGTAGGATTATTTTTTCTAAGAGCTCATAAAAATAAGATTTTAATACTTACTGAATTTATGGAATAGTTATTCCTCTTTGTAAATGCTGAGAAAATTAAATACATAGAGGCATTATTATGCAAAATGAACAATAAATAATTTTTGATCTTGTATTATCTTTTAATATATGTTTAATTAATAGTTGTTTATCTTTTTAGGCTTCCATCCCCCCACCTCCTCCTCCAATGCCACCTGTTGCAACTGCACCTACCAACCATTTGCATAAGAATAGTCCTTTGTCTCCTCAACATTCAACTCAAATAAAACCTAAATCATCTCCTCTTTCTGACAAAGTCTCATCCTTGGCTAGTGTTCGGAAGATTAAGGTTTCACCTGCCAAGCCTGGTTGTATGTATCCAAGTCTTTCTGATATAGATGCCACGGAGAGTGAAATGGACCAAGAGGAATCTGAAGGTGAAAATGAAAGGTAAGTCAAGATCCACTTATTCAGTCCATTTTGTCAAATGAATTTGATGGGAAGGAAGACTTGGGTGTTTTTAGGAATGCACTAGAGTCCCAAAGCATAAATGGATATGAAAAATATGATAGGCTGGGACCTGGAATAGGTAAACTGCCCGACGAGCGGAAGATCTGGGATAGAATTTCGGCCATTTAGACTTTTCAGGCCTGCTTACCTTTTGAGTTTTCTTTAAGTGGACACCTAAATGTGTATAGTGAAATCCTTTTCATGTATTGCCTTTTTGTAGCTGCAAGTATTAACTATGAATCTATTTTAAATTCTTTAATTTTGTAATGTAATCAGTATGGTATTTTCATGTAAAAAGTATCATTATAATTTTCTTATATATTAAAGGCTCTCTTGATAATGTTTGGAAAATATGGACCATTTTATTGTTGATGTCATGGAAAATATTAATGTTTAGCTTCTTACTAAAAGCATTTGAAAAACTTTTTTGGGATTAATGGAATAATGAACCTGTTTTAGTCAAATTTAGCTTTGAAATTGTAACAATCTGATTTGGCATTACATTGCTTCACCTTAATATACAAGTAATATCCTTGAATTTGTAGGAATTCCAAGACACTGAATTCACATGCAGTATGCTAACACAAAACCGTTCTACTGTTCATTCCTCTTAACGTAAATTTTCCTTAAGAACTTGTGATTAATTTCATTGTTAACATGAAAGTTGAGAGCATAGGATGTGAAATTCCAAAGTAATAAATTAGGGTTGCAACGATTACTGAGTTGAGCTGCCTTTGAAACAAATTTATGAGAATGCCAGTGATACATTAGTGTCTCATTTTATTTTTGCATCCTGAACAGTGAAATAGGGGAATTGATTTGTAGGAAGGGATGGTTTATACATAATGTATTTATTTTATGGTTACTAACCAAATCTAATTATCATTTTAGTTTTGGAGATTTGGAATCTAATGACAACACTACCAGCAGCGATGATTCGATTGGAGTTGGAGACACAAGCTTTGGAAGAGAGATATTACAAGCTACTGGGATTCAGAATAATTTGGGCAAGAGGGTATGTGAATTAACTTAATTGTACCTGCTTGCTGTTCTCAATGTCTATATTGTCCTAAATGTTGTGATTTTGTCAAATAGGGAAGTGATAAGCTTTCCAAGGCAGAAGAAGCCGTTTTTGATGAGATGGATGAATTGTTAGATGAAGCTTTTGCCGAAGAAGATATGGTTGGTGGACCTACACCTCCAAAGAGAAAAAGCAATGAAGGCCCACTATCTCCATCCAGGAGTTCAGCTGGGGTAAAACCTGCTTTTTCTATGAGCCAACAAATCATCCATCGTTTAAGCACTCTTCTTTATCTCCTATTTTATTTTCCATTCACACTTTTTTATATAACCATATTGAATGGAAGTAAAATGGTTAATTAGTGTTTACTCCTGCTTTATTGCTAAAGGGTGTGGATTTATAGGGAAGCAGATCATCTTGGTAGTACTAGGAAATGAGATTCTGCTGCATGGCTTTTCCATGCTACCTACTATACCTTTCCTTAATCCTTTAGAACTGGTAAAGTCATTTCCAACAAAATCATTAAAAAAATTTTTTTAATACATCTAAACCATGCATGTATGTTATAGTAAACACTGCAGTGTATTAGAAAATGCCTTTAAATCAAAGAAATGGATCTGATTTCTGTGTTTCCACAGATAAAGGTCAATCCTAGTAACCCAAAGTTAACACACTTCTTGATTCCATGAAAGGTTTGCTACCAAATTCAGTAGTGTTGAGTTAACCCTTTCTGAATTAGGACCAGCAGGTGTAGTAATCACATAATTATTTTTCTTCCTTTAAAACCCATCCTGGGATTCTGGAGTATTAAACCTGAAGTATAAATTAGTTTACCATGTTTCAATTCCAAACAGTCTTACGTCAAGTGCTTACTAAAGAGTAAAAGTGATAATCCTTTAAAAGATAAATTCACTTAAAAATTCTAACCAAATATTTTGGCTTGCTAACTAACTAACAAAATGATTTGTAGTTTGTGATCTAACAATGATGGCATAGAAGCATACCCATGAAAATTTATCATACATAAATCTTTCTCTTGAGCTAACATAGAAATATAATGATACAGATAAATTTTAATTCATTTTAAATTAAAATAATGGCTTGTTGAGTTCATCCTGGATTAGGGAAATTAAGATGAGCGTTAGGCTTAGTTTTCTTTTCAGCTTCAGCAACAATTGTTTTCTTCTTGTTTGTGACCTTCTGAATTGATGGTTATTAACTGCTTGAATTGAAAGTAATAACTTAGTTGATATATTCACTTTAAAGCAATAACTGTGTCATTGGAATAATGATATCAATTTTATTCAACTGTTTCAGCAATCTTACAAAAGTGATCCTTATGCAAGGTCAATGCAGAGTCACCATTATGAATATCAGGAGAGGCAGTTACCCACTCATGTGGTGGATGGTGATCAGCAGTTGCCTTTGTTGCACACTGTAAGCTTTTATCGAAAGCAACAAGCTCAGGTAAATGTATAGAAAGAGTCTGGTAATTTTGTGTAGAAAGTAACGTGTTTACTTTCTCAGCTTTTATTCTTGCTGATTCTTCATTCGTCTAATTATCAACCTTTATACTTTTACTAGGGTACAAAAGCTAACACCTTGCGACATGTAGTCCATTCTGAGCAAGAATCCTACAGAAATTCTAAACCTCTAAGTCCTCAACTCTCCAGCAAGAAGGATGACGAGCAAGTTGTCCAGAAAAAGATAAAGTCTCTTCTTGATGAGGTAATCTCAGCTTTAATACAGATGTCTCTAGCTTTCTGACCTGTCTCAGGTCAGGGGAATTGTCTAGGATAGGTTAGGTTTTCAGGTGCCATTATGTTGCATTCTCCTGCTTCAGTTTCAGAACCCAGTTTCCTTAATTATCATTTATTTCTGCCCTTTTATGTTATAAAGTCAAAAAGATCCTAGAATTAGTGATGAATGTTTATTATTGTAGTTATAGCATTTAAAACTATGCTGCCTTCAAAGTACTCCTATTAGGCACTCAGGCACTTGTGTCACTGTTTGTACAACTGTTAAGCACTTCTGTAATCTATCATTAGAATTAGCCTTCAGCTATTTTGTTTCATTTTGCACCACTTCCTCACATTTTGCATAGTTATATATGTTATCCATATATATATGGGACTCATATTTTTATGACTATAACATTTGGAGAAGAAAGGTTTCTGCAAAATTCCCAAGCTCATAATTATGTAACTAATAGATTTGTTTTCCTTGCACTGTAAGTTATTTATAAATTTGGATTCTTATTGTACTTCATAATATTTATTAATAATAATTACCATTCCTTTAGGTTAGCATCCAGCAGACTATAATCTCTCAGGCAAGTCAGGCTCTTAATCTTTGTAGTTCAACCATAGAGTTTTCTGAGTCTGCTGAACAGGTTGAAGGAGAAAGACTGCTTCTGGTTGCAAGTGAGTTATCAAGCTGGTTTAATCGATAAGAAAATTTAAGTTACGTAATTAATTTTCTGAATAAATTTAGTTCTAGATTCTCATTCTGCTTAATTTTTTCCTAGGATTATTTTGAATTACTGTTGAATAAATCTGGCGAATGACTGGCTATTACTACGTTTATGGTTTTCAATTATTTCTTTTATTGTTTGTTCCTTGTTTAGAGCAATGTAATTATCATGCTTTGTGTGGACTCAACCACTTTTGAGGTTAATGAAGCTATAGGTTGTCACTTAGGGATTTGCTATTTTGATTGAATTTTGTCTATAGTACCATTTTAAATGCTTCATTCATGATGTTAAGGCATAGTTGGGATTTTGATGTTTACTAATTTTTGTTAGCTTTCATGAAGAATATATTATGACAGATTAATACTGCTAGATTTATTATCTGATCAAAATATTATCCAAATTGTTCATTAAATTTTCATGTAATATTTTCTGTTTATTTCATCTTCAGCACACCGTCGTCAAGCAGCATTGCATGAGATTCAGAGACTAAAAATAGAGGGAACTTTATGGCCTAAGCAAAGTCCAGATGCCCCTGATGCTGCTAGTCTTGGTCTGGAAAAGGGAGACCTTTACATTAGTGAAATCACTTTACCTTTGAAAAGAGAGTTTTTGAATGGAGTTGCAAATGGAGATGGTAAGCTGTAAAATTTGTGTTATTAATATGAGTTGTTAACTGTATTAATGGCTTTGATGAGAAACAAGTTTGAGTTAAAATGTGCAAATTCAACTTAATTTTATAGATACGTGTTTTTCCACTGATAAATTGCTATCTATTTTCTACATTGTGATATTTTCCTTGAATTTTCAAATGATTTTGCATTTTTCTGTTATATTTATCTTAGTCAAATTATAATATTTGAGGCAACCTTTCACCTTTATAACATGACATTCACCCATTTTCCACAAATGGAGAGATGTTAATTAGTATTACATTAAGTATAATTGGGAACAAAATAATGCTACAATGCCCCAATATTTATTAAGTCCTATTTGAAAATCTATTTCATCCTTTTTTATCATAAAAGTTTTTATTTTTAATTGCTTATTATTCATCTAATGGCTTAACAATGCTTTTGTCCATGATGGCTTTTAGTTAAGAGATCATGAGTATGTTTTCTGTGAAACTTTACTTAGTTTCAGTTTATGAACAGTAATATTATAATTTAAATTGATATTTTTATTGATCTGTCTGTTGATATATCAATTACAGTTGACTTCACACATCACTTTGTTTGCCTGATCAAGCACCAGGAAAATGTGATAGCGACAGAAATGCTCTCTACAGATACTATCAATAAATCACGAGGTGTAATGATGACAAGTCTGAAATTCAACAATACCATTTGTCTCTCTGGACTCTATAGTGATTTTAAGGTCACTCTTGAGATATATGCTCTTCAAGTAAGAAAGGAGGTTCTGAGTCATGAAGTCAAATACCACATCCGCAAGGTTAGTAGTATAGCCCTTAATATTTGATTGCCATAGAAAATGGAAACTTTGTCATTTCAATAGAATAATGCTATTTTGTCTCTCTCCCTATTAAGGATGCAAGTAAAATACGACTAACTCCAAAAAAACTGCTGAAACAAGAATCAAGGCTCATAATGCCTGCAGTACAGAGTCCTGCAGGTCCTTCAGCAGTTCGTTCCACAGCATTCTCTTTGACTGGTTACGTGATTTTCTCCCTGAGGGAACTAAAAAGGGTTCAGTGGACTCTCAACAAGGTAAGTTTGATCATTTGCTGCTCCTCAATTATTTCAACTTAAGATATGTAATAATTTTAAGGTTATTTTCCAAGTTATTTCGATAGTGAGATCCACAATGCATAGATTGTGCAATCTCAGTCATTTTTATTCAAGTAGTAAAATACCAGTATTTACCGAGATAATTTTTACATAGTCATTGTTTAAAAGTTTATTGTAAGTAAATTGTATTAATGTCATCTGTTTGTGCTATGTCTGAAAAAGAAACTAAATTTTGCCTTTGAAAGAAAGACTAAGATTATTTACCTATTGTTCAATAATCTCGAATTTTATAGTGTATTATTTAGAAAGTGATTTCATTTTTAAAGATGAAGGCATAAGAAGATACAAATTAAATCTGGTGTATGAATGTTTAATAGCATCTTCTTCAAACAGTCAAGACTGATTTTGTACCAAAAAATCATATTTGACTATGTTAAATTACAGTATCTGCTTTTGAAGTGAGTACTTTGAGACATGCCAATTACTGTTATTTTAGTAAGTATTGAGAAAGTTGTTACATTAACCACTGTTGAACTGTGATAAAGCAGAACTGTTTGTCCATTCCTGATATGTTACACATTAGTCTTTACAAAGTTGTTAAATTACTTTTTATTTTATCAGGTACCATATTCATCACCACTGGATGGCACCATTCACATGAAACTGCAGTGCCACCTAGAGCAAGTAGCTGAAGAGAGAGGATTCCTCACTATGTTTGATGATGTGAGTGGGTTTGGTGCCTGGCATCGTCGATGGTGCTTGCTACATGGTGACAAATTGGCATATTGGAAGTATCCAGAAGATGAAAGGAAGAAGGTGAGAAATTTTCATCATTGATGGATTCATTTCCTTTTTTAGAGACATTTTTAAGATGAAATGAATCAGCATCAATCAATTGGCTGGTTTAGAAATGTATGCATATGCTCTGATTACTGGTGATAATTTTCCATACAAGGCGAATCTTCAATGTAATAGTTTAGAGAAAAGTTCTTACTTTAGTCCTCCAAACTCTTCTTTACTATTCTAGTGAGAATGTCTTGAAGTTCTTCATTCTTATCTCTTATATTAGTTGATAAGATTGCCTTAAAGGATTCAATGCATACTAGCTGAGGCTGGCACAATATTTGCATCAATGCATTACATTTGTGGAAAAATCTGGACATCCTATGGAGTTTGTGAGACATCATAAATACCTTGGAATTACGCTTGGTAGTAGTTTTTCCTTCAAAGAGTATATTCAAAGCGTAGTAGGAAAGGCAATTGGGATGCAAAGGTTAGCCAGTAGGATTCTGAGGGGATGTTTGAGTGTGAAAGAAATAGCGTTCTTTCCTAATTAGACCTCTCCTCAAGTATTGCTGTGCAATTTGGAATCCTCATGAAGTAGGATTAGTCACTGATCTTGAGATGGTTCTACATAGACCGGCTAGGTTTGTCAAGGGAGATTTTGGGTGAACTTTACTTTGGGATAGAAGACTTGATTACCGATGTAAGCTTTTTGAAAAGTTTCTCACTACAGATCTCAGCGACGAGATAGCTGATATTGTTATTCCATTTAGCAATGTGTGTGAGCTCCAAGAGAGAACTAAGAAGCAATTCAGGGAAGTGATTGCCAGGAGGGATAGTTACTTCTGGTTGTTTTTCCCTCGTAGTATTAGAGAAGCTAATAACAGTTAGGGTGTGATAGGATTATTAGTGTTTTTACACCCCCTGCCATGCACCATTGGTGGCTTGCGGGGTTTAAATGTAAATGTAAAAATGATCTTTCATTGAACTGAAATTATTTGCGACATGAAACATTGCCTGTAAGTTGTTGATGTAATGATTATTTTTTATTGTTTGTTCTCCTTATCTAGGAACCAATTGGATGGATTAATCTCAATGCATGTATAACTCAGAAAGTTGGTCCTGTTCCACGAGAAATCTGTGCTCGTCCAAACACTTTTCTTCTGGAGACCAAGCGACCTGCTCATCCTGATGACAAAGATACTTTGGTCATAGTAACATCAGGAACATACACCACAATAAGGTAAGCAACTATAGCATAAATTGAGGATGATTCTCATTTGGGAGATTAATTGAACCACAACTGACACATGAGTTGATTATTTTTCAATTGCACACACACACCTATCTTAATTATTTATGTGAAAAGTATTTTTTGTCAGTCTTTATTTTACTTTGTATTTTAACTTTTCGTCCTACTTTTTCTTTCATTATGAATTATGACTTAATTGGATATGTTAAATAATTCTTGGCATTATTGTACTGAATGTAGCTTCAGGCAGTATCATTGGTGTCAATGCTCACACTTTTTAAAGTAAAGCAAAGAACATATCATATTGAGGTTTATAACTTTATAACAAATATTTTGTAAAGATCTTGGTTTCCCTAACACATCAATTTAAGTTCTCCAGTTATGCTGTATAAGTATGAATTGTGATTCTTTTTATTTCTAGACATCTATTGTCAGCTGATTCTAAAGAGGAGCGGCAACTTTGGTGTACCCAGGTTAATAAGGCTTTGTCCTCATTGAGGGCATGGGGACCAAAATCATAGATCTGAAATGGATTTCATCAGTGGAACAAACCTTCAAGCAGTTTCTGTATTCTGTCATGTATATTTATCTTTCAGCTTTTATATTAACTCGCAATGCTAGAATGGCTAGTTATGTTTGAGTTTAAAACGATGAACTATCAAAAATGAGAGAGGGAAATCACATTATATAGTTTACATGCTAATTAATGTTGCTATTTCTGGGTTAGGTTGTTCATCAAGAATAACAATATGCTTTATATCACTGCCAACATAAGTCAAATCATTTTTTAAGATAAGAATTCATGGTGCAGTAAGTTATTTCTACCAATATATTACAGCATTCAATGCTTTATTTTATAATTTTACAATTTCTGGCATTTATTTTGCAGTTTTGGTTGCTCTCTTGTTTGACTCTTTTGTTAATGAGATTTTGCATCTTAGCCTGTTCATCATAGGTATTATTTGAAAGCTGTGTATTTGCTCTCTTTTTGTCTCTCTAAAGTCACAAGGATGTTATATCCTAACTGACTATTCAACTAACAGAATCTCTCTATGTTTTTCATTAAAATTGATGCATTAAGTTTGTGCTCTCTCTTAAAAGCTATACAAATTTAAACAGCCATGACTCTTATCTTTTATTGTAATATATTTTTATATTTTATAATCTATATTGTATTTATAATATTGTTATCATAAATAATGCTTTAATTTTTCTATAAAAAGGAAAATTATTGGTGTGAGGTGTATTCAATTTTGATATATATACTTATATTGGTCATTGTATTTTGAACCATATAAAGATTATTAGTTGTAACACCCAAGAAAAATGAAATACTTGTCATGAAATATATTCTGGTGTAACATATGTATTAAAAATTTATATATATATTGATACATAAAAATTTTCTCTGAGTATTCTTATTTCACCTGCTCACTGTGTGGGATTAGTTCTATTGTTTTAATTTTTTTAAATTTTAACTGGAATTTTGCCAACTTCTATTACTTATTATTAATTTATATGCAGGATTCACAATTAGTAATTAAGTTAATTGCAACCTAGGTTCTGCTATATTCATAGCATCTTCAGGCAAAAAAATTTGTCATTATGGTAAGTCCTTATATACTGTGGTAGAAAGGAAAGTGTTTGAAGGAGTTAAGGAGGAAGGTTACTCCATGGGTGGTTGGAAAAGGAATGGGTTGGGTACAAATGTTCATTGACCAGGTATTCTTAGTTTTTTACTGCTTGTACAATTTCCAGTTGTTTGTAGACCTTGGTTCTCATAATCAATGTTTCCAAATGGAGGAGGTTGGGGTTGAAGTCAGCTATGATCATGGGTCAGTAGATGCTTGGCAAAGAGAATATTTTTTTCTGTAATGGATTATGTTGATTCCCTCCTTAAAAATGGAAAATGGCACTCTCCCAAATCTTACCTATCTCACATTCATCTTTGCGCAAACCATGGTGGTTTAAGTTTCTATTCAATGGTCCCCTAAGTCGTAGAATTGCAAACTCTCCCTAAGGACAAATTGAAGCCTGCTTTCTAAATCCCAACAAACATTGGGAAAATTTTCAAAAACAGTAAAGATCTTTTGCCACAAAACTCAAACTCTGGTGTTTGTAAGTTGACTTGTGGGGGTTGTGAGACAATATATATTGGGCAAACAGATAGGAATTTTAAAATTAGGGCTAATGAGCATGCTTCCTCTTTTCTTAATAACAGCAGCTCACATTTTGCACAACATTTGATTGAAAACAACCCTTTTTCCAATTTTATATTCTTTCCTCTACACTAGCATGTCCAAGGCTGAAAACCGGACACTTTAGAGACGATGGAAATACTCCAACATCTACATTGTGACTACACTTTAGCCTACACTGTTAGCTTCTTTCCATCTTCATATGATATATGCATTTTTAATCATAAAAAATTGATATGCATTTATCAACCTGCTTTTCCCATAAAGATTTATCTCATAGATTAACAACCTGTGTTTCTTTTTGACCAAATTGTACTACTCTAATTTAATCAAATTTCCTTTATAATGTTTCTATCAGTTTATGTTCCTATCCATTGGGCTCTTTCATCTTGCTTAATTTCTAAAATCTGTTCTAAATATTTAATCAGAATTCGACAATAATTAAAACTGTAAAAACGATGTCCTACCAATTCAAAGTTTCCTCCTCTAGTGGTGATTATCAATGAATGCCTGATGTTAAAAACTAATACTCCCTAATCCTGTTTCAATCTTTATTTCTTTCATGGTGTTGTCCTGATGCTGCTTTTTAGTGCAATGTTTCTTGTCAATGATATTTTCCTGCATTATTTCTTTTTCATTCTGTTTTGGTGGTTTCAGCTGTAGGGAAATACTCTTAGTATTTGATTTTATGAATATCTACCCAGTGATTAGAATTTTCAGTGGTAATAGAAGTTTTGAAATCACCTGTTCAATATGTACCCAATTAAATTCTTTTTAAGGGCTTCATAATGTAATTTACTGTTTTAATCATACTTTCTTTGAGAACATATCCCTTTTCTGAGTAATGGTGCTACATTTCAAAATGCTCCAATATAAACAATCCTTTACCAATTCAATTGGAGAATAATAGAAGCGAATGATGTAGTTTCTTTGAGATAGCAGCTACTGGAAAATGGTGCAAGGGTGGTGAGGATAGTATTGATTTTTGGTTGACTTTGTGGCTATGTGACCAAAACATTCAAGTTCTAATTTATAAAATATCTGGTGCTAGATGATTATGTAAGAATTAAGTTGTAATCATCTGGTGCTAGATGATTATATAAAAATTAAGGTGTAGAGGAAATAAATTTGAAATTTCCTTTCTTTCTTTTTCACTGTTAAAATGATTAGAAGTCAGTGCTAACTTCTCTATGTATGGACTCCCATGTTGAGATGCTACATATGTAGTATCTACATATCTACACATGTTTTTCATAATTTGATGGTATAATATTTACCAAGTTGCATATTAATGTAGAAGAATGCACTATGTCTTTAAATTTTATTATATACTTACTTTTGCATGTGACATGTATAAACAAAGTATTTCACCCCTAAATTATGAACAGAACCTTCATTGCAAAGATAATTTGATACTTGAAATAGTTTAGAATTCAATTTCCTGGATTTTTTTCATTCATTTTCCTTATTTCTGGTTACTGAATTACACCATGTAAGAAACTTGTTAGAAATTATTGATTGATCTCTTGCTTCTATGCATACAACCTGATAGTAGATCAGTGTGAATTTTAGAATTCCCTAATTTAATTTAATGTTCTGATCTAAGGGTTTGATTGGAAATATTTAAGAGGAATGGATATATGAACATGTTCCCGCCAAATCATCATTTTGTAGTACTCAATTTCAACACATGGTGGGGTATTCGTCGTGACAGTGGCGGGTCGGTAAACATTGAATGTATCGGGCACTCCAGTGAGTCACTTCAGCCGGTACGCTCGTCCCGCTCTTACAGTGCGATTTGGAATTTTGAGTCTGAGCAACTCTCCGACGTTTGTCGCCAATTAAGTAATTTTTCTCGTTTACCAAGAGTAAATCACCATGTCGGCTGTCGCTGCTGAAACCCAGGATCCATACATAAGCCCTGATGGACCTAAGAAGGTAAGATTTTCATTTTTCATCAACTTAGATTCCTCATAATTCTTAGGTGTAAATCTTAAGAGTTAATCTGCCAATGATATCTGGTTAACAGTTCGCTGTTGTATTGGTGTAACTATTCATTCACATTCTTTAAATATCTGGTTTAATTTCATTTGATGCGCTTCGTGGAAGCTTACGTTCAATCTAGACTTGTTCGATGGGTTTTCATACGAACAACAACGATGTCATTAGCAGTTAATAATGTCGTTTTATCTATTTCAATAGAAAGATGTATGAAATGAAATTTTTAAAAAGTAATGAAACTAGGAGAACATGACAGTGATTTGAAAATTTTAACCATCCGCCTGAACTCGACTTGTCACAATATTCGCGTCAAGTGAATATTTTACATCATTTTAAGGCATTTTGAGAGTATAAAGCTGTGAAAAACTTTTCGTCGTTTTTCCTAGTGTCCTCCATCCCGTCTATGTTGTTCATCCAATCCTATTCAAATTTTTCGATCTCCGAATGGAATCGTAAAGGGAGTGGTCAAACCATGAGGCAAATAAACCCGGTTGCCGGTCAACGGTTTCACCACACCGTCTCTCTCTGTATCTGTGTTTTCCATATAGTTTGACCATTTATCTCAATCTCGGTCCAAGAAGATTGGTCAGTTGCGGACTTTAAAGTTTGTTTCGTCGATTAGGTAACATGTTGCTAGATTTAGAGTTTCAATTAGATCCGCCTATTTTCACTTTGAATCGCACGTTTCTTTTGCGCTTACGTTGGAAATTGATCTGAATTTTAATAAATGTATCGCATACGATTTTGGAGAAGATAAAAGTATGTTTATTCTGGTAGAATTTTCCTCGCATATTTTATACAAGTTTTGTAGGTATGTGTGTGAATACGAATTAGTAAAAACGATGCAAGTTCCTAAAATATACTAACCTGCATCTGACGTGGAATTTTATACGATATAACTCGTTGAATCTAATTCTTTTGTTTAAAAACTGTATCATCAGTGATTAGCTATTTTTCGGATGAGCTAAAATGAATATTTCGTCAAGTTAATATTAGACATGGAGTGGTCATTATAACAGTCACAGTAATTAGACTGTTAAAACAATTACAGCATTGTGTAGGAATCATGATTATGACATTTTCTTCAGAGAAATCTGATATTTTTCTGTCTTTCTGACAAAGGAAATGTCATTAACTAGAAATGAAATCATTTTCATCTTTAAGATTAGAAACTAAAAAATTTATTTCAATTAACCATTAATCATGAAGATATCAATATTTATATCATATATCGCAAACAGGAATTTACTTGTAGAATGACTTAGTTACCCGTGAAGACTTTCTACAGGAATTTACTTCTTAATTGCGTAGATAACTCAAAGGTACGCATATTAAAAATAAACGTGTAAGTACGTGGAATTTGTACCTTTGACAAATGCTCTCCTTTGCCGTAACGGTGCCCCGCATTGGAATCTCGTCTTTTCTCTTCGTTACTTCGTG
This sequence comes from Ladona fulva, assembly GCA_000376725.2. NCBI lineage: Eukaryota > Metazoa > Arthropoda > Insecta > Odonata > Libellulidae > Ladona > Ladona fulva. Next base: position 29,429 of record KZ308380.1, read on the forward strand.
GAATTTTTCCTCAAAATTTTGACTGACCACCTGTGAACATGAGTCAATTTAAGTTTTCTCACTGTGTGCTCGATCGATGGTAAGGAGATAAGGTTTTTCATAGACGACAGATTTTTTTTTAGTATCAACATGTTCCGTATATAAAATAGTTCAGGATTGCATATGAAATTCACTATCACCATGGTAGAGTTTATAAGTTGCTAAATAGTCTAACAATTTTCGATTATCGGAGATCAAAGGCATTATGGCTGGGAAAAGTTTGATTGAGGGTAGGGTTTTAAGTGAACTTCAAGGGAAGGGAATCTTTTAAGGAAACTTTAGTCCCAATCTTCTGCGATATTGTACGCAACGAAACGAAACGAAAATTTGCAGTTAAATCTTTAAACGAAAATTTGCAGTCTCACTGTTTTAAAGACGGGGCTAACTCCTGCTTGGGCTCAAGTTAATTTATAACGAGGGAGCGTATCGGAAAGTATTTCAGTGATTGCCCCATTCGTTGGAATATTGAAGCTTTTTCTCCTCTTAAGCTTGGATGCTCATTTAGTCGTATTTTTTTTGAGTGCAGCAGACTTGCGAAAGAATGTGAGCACTATTGCCCAGTTCCCCGAAGCGGAAACATGTGCATAGCGGAATCATATCTAACTACCGAAACTTCCCCGAAAAATTTATCACTGTCGAATTGTTCGCTCTGGAGAATGTAATGACGAAGGAGAAACACGAAGTTAAAATGCGAAGGCAAAGTGGATTGAATGCGGAGACAACCCATCTTATTTTTAACCGATGAACCGCGAAAAAAGCCAGTGAAGGGCTTTAAAATGAGATTACGGAAAATGAAGCTGATTTTCCGTTACTCCATCTCTCTAGTTTACTTGCTGTTTGCGGCCACGGATCGTGCAGTGCTCTCACACCAAGGTCGATGGTACCTACTAGTGTTTAATTGCTCAGATAGAATCGGAGCTCTGCAAGCAGTAGCAATTAACTTCGTAAGATACGGTTGCGTTTCGGTAAAGCAATGGAAAATCATTCTGATAAAGTTCATCAACTGGTAACGGATTGTTGAAGGCCTCCTATTAATTTTTTCACCGTTCGTTGATTTATTTTTTGCAGAAATTGTGCAAGTTAACGGAAGGGGTGGAGATTTTTTTGCATGGGTGGAGATAGTTATGTTCTTTACTTATTCTCGTGTACATATTTGTTGCTGCAGTTCTATTTACGCATGCATGAAAAAATTTTAGAGAATGAACTCGATTTGCGAAATATAAGGAACACGTGCAGTAAAAATACAAATATATGCTAAGTACATGCTTATTTTATTACGATAAGATATTTAAGTATCGTTATTATTAAAATGAATTTTCTTGCACGAAAGTTGAATTTAGCCTTAGAACGAACAGCTGGTTCGTTGCAAATCTTTGTTACCTTGTATGAGCAGTAATTATGTACATAGGTGGATCAATATTTATCCATCTCATGGGGAGGATTAATCTGTAGGGGTTGCCATTAAGCTCATTTTGACGGAATAATGAATTGATGCGAGGATAAATTGCGAAAATACCAAGCAAACAGATAGTTACTTCTGGTCGTTCTTTCCGCATAGCATCGGAGAAGCTATTGGGGTAGATTAGGTAAGGTGTTAATACACTCCCTGCCATACGCTATTGGCGGCTTGCGGGTTGCAAATCTAAAATCTGAAGGAATAGTTCGTTTTTAAGTAATGATTTCCTGAGTATAGTGAATACTGAGATTTTATATATTGATTGTATATTTGTGCTCGTATATTTTATACTCGTGGTGAAATTTTAATTTATAAGAGGGATAAAACGACTAATTACCTTGCTCCTTCTTGCGATATGAAGCGCTTCGGTAAGTAAGTTCGGCTAACATCAACCGAATCAGCTATTTCCTTCTTGTATCGTGTTGCCAGAGAATATCTAGGCTCTGGTAGGTTTCCCAACCCATTTGATGATGGATAGTATCTAACCCATTATCGCGCGCTAATTAATCTCGAAACCTAAATCCATCGAGCAGTACGGCATGAGTCTGCGCAGGACCACGGCTCGTCCTGCGTGTCGTGAAAAGAAACCGAAGGGGAACGCAAGGTCAAGGTATAGGCGACGTGCAGAGGCGAAGGTCCATCACCCGTCCAGACGTCGGGTCGCCCCGAGCGGATCCACCGACGGTCGCCTACGTAGGAAACCGTGTGTGGGTGGCTCCGGGATGTCTTGTGCATGTGAACTTCATTTTGGCGCACATGTTCCAACTCCGTAGTGTGTCCGTCCGTTAGCAATGACCGTAGGATTCTAGGGCTGCTGGTAATAGAGTTAGAGGCATCGTCGGATGTTGAACCTTGTGGAGGACTGGGAGTGATGTTGTCGGAGGACGTAAGATTATTTAGTAATCACAGGTGTTGAGGGAGGCAGCGTAAACAGGTATCAGTTTGGGTAGTAAAGGAGGAATTTCAAGGACATGGAAGAGAGGAACAAGCCCAAAAGTGGTGGCGCGAATTTCACCCTCCTCTTGTCTTAAGTCTTGGTAAAGTGATCAAGAGATTCGCAGAACAGCTGTACGGAGAATGGGTCGTGATGTGGAAGGTGAGAAATTTCGCGGGACTCGCTAGATTTCGCTCTGCGTCCTACGATCGGAAGTAGTATTTTTATTAAACTATTAATTGAAGTTTAAAAAAGGCTAAACTGACCTTTCACTGATACTCTCAAAGGCGTATCTCCAAATATTTTAGCTAACTGTCATAATAAATGCCAGTTTATTACCAGATTTTTAATGGTGGATATTGATTAGAGAAGTTCATTTTGGGTTATATGAATTTTCCATTTCCTTTCTAAATCATTTCCAAGAGCCATACAAGAGTAGTTTTGTGGACTGTATGCGGCTGACATTCACTCAAGCCTTGGTTGAAGCTATTGATATTATTTATTTCATTTTATGTATTTGAGGATAATTAAGGTGTAAGATAATTATTAAAGAGTTTCTAAGGAAGCGGACGTAATGACGTTCCTCCTGCCACACGCCGAAAGGCGGCTTGCAGGGTACTCACATATACATAGACATGAGAATACATTTCTTACGTTTAATCTTCCAAGAAATTGAGTGATCGGAGTTAAATGGAAGGTAACAATTATTTAATCATTTTCGAAGGGATAAATCGAAAATCCGGATTAAGTCAGCGTATAGACGGAAAATTTCAATTAATTTTTGATCGACGTGTAAGAGTTGAATCAAAAGACCAGTTAATCCATTATGAAGGGCGTGTACCAGTAATATGTTACACCTCAACGCATTGGTAATCTGAAATTACTTTTTCTCTTAGTATTTATTTCGTTGGTTAATAAGCTGTACTTGAATAGTTTTATTGCGTAAGTGGACGGTCTATCTTTGGTAAATATACGTGTAAGTAGACAGTTTTATTGGAGTTTATTTCCTTGTATTGCTTCCATGTTACATGATATTCCAGTCAATATTTCTGTTCGCGTTTTAAAGGAATGGTAGTTTATTGGTATTTTGTCAAAATACAGCGCTAAGCAAATTACTTCAGACGTAGGATGGATTAATAGAAATTCGACATTAATTATTATTAAAGAAAGAGTCATTCAGTATTATTAAAGTTAAATTAAATGATTAATATCGCAACAATAACTCATTAGTAATCATTTTAAATTAATATAGTAATTAAAATAGTCGAAATGAATTTTAATGCGGATAGTTATCAATACTAATAATCAATATCCATAATAACAGAGAAATAATCCTAGAGTAGGGATTACAAAAGGGTTGGTGTTAGGATAGAATTCGAACTCTCATTAAGGTAAGCGAAAAAGGAATTCTCACATTCTCTTTTAATAAAATGGAAGGTAGTTTTCTTACTTGTAAATTGAGGGCGTGAAATTTGCGAAATATCACCCACTTTATAGCCCTGTTTACGGAGATACGCAAATAGAAAGATTCGTCGACCAAGAAACTTTTATGGGATTACCTTTTATGATATAGTTTTAAATCATATTACTCCGTGATTTTTAGCCTGAGAAACCGCTTATTCAAATACTGCGGTCCTTTAAAGCACCCAGTTGAACATAAAATAGCTCATAGTGATTTAAATTTCAGTTTTCGGAACCGCACTGTGGCAAATTGAGGCTCCGTCGTGTAACCGCGCGCTTACGTGAATAAAGAATGGTACTACAGGTGATAAGGCTTCTGCGGGTTAGGGACCAATCGCGTGGGCCCCTTTTGATGTGGTTTGCAGACTGGTGGTGGGATCGGCGGAGACGTCGTATACGTCCAAGAGTTCTCTTATTTTCTTTTTATAATAGGTATAGTTGCGTGGACGTGTTGACCGTAGGATTGCCTCGGCCGTCCGGTTAGACCGCCAAGGGTTCGTGACCCAGATGTGTTGCTGGTGCTGGGTCACCTCCCCTTAAAGCCTCCTCCTTGCCGGTAGCTTGGTTTTTTGGAATGTAGGGCAGGGAAGAGGGGAAAGAGACTATGGGAAAGGGTTGGTCCTAAGAAGGCGTGAGATGTGGAGTTATGGCTCGGGGCGAAGCACCATTTTTTTATTATTTAGCTATTGGGTTTCATAAAAAGAGGTCCAACATTCGATGGGGTCGATTATTGAAATAAACGAGCCAGAAAAAGCTGTAAATTAATTTCTGGGATGGAAAGTTAGATGAACACTGCCTGAGGGGAATTTATTAGGCATTTGTACCATCAATAAAGGGAAGAAAGCGAGTGTCAACTGTCGTACAGCAAGGCGGGTTGTTTTTGCTACGGTCGTTGTCCCAAACTCGAGCTTATTTATTTTCTACTGTATGTTGAAATATTTATGGGTCCCCTCTTTCTCAAGTCGTTTCCGGGTCGATGGTCCTTTCTTGCCTGGTTATATCTTGATATGGAAGGGCTTGTGTGAGATTTTACGGTTTTTGGTGAAATTCCGAGGTGAATAACATCTGGTCTGTTCCGAAAGAAATACATATGGTTCTTGAGTATTGGTGGGGGACTAACGTTTTATAATTTTTTACCGTGGATATTTATTGATGTGAAGTAGGGGCTCCTAAAACGTTTGGAAAGAAGGGTAGTTTTCGTGAAAATTTCTTAGAGAGGCGAATCTGAAGGAGTGTCTATTTTATTTTCTTAAATGTTTTCATACTATTCATACCAAGGCAGTTAATGGAGCTTTACTCATAAGGAGAAAAACGTATGGTAAACTAATTACTGTGTTGATTTTAATAACTTGTGGTTTCTTCTTGAGATACGTGTTTGCGTTCCGAATTTAACCATTACTGAAATACTAATTTATAAAACAATTGCTGAAATTCAAAAGTGGAGCGATAATTGAATAATCCGCTGTAGTTATTAAATACTTAGGAGCAAATGATTAAGCTGGGAGAATTATAACTTGGTTCGAGCATCCATATTAAATTGTAAAATTAAAATCTATTCGCATACTCACCTACTCAAATTGCAAAAAGTTCGGTTGAACTTCGGTCGATCTTACAATGAGCGTCAAATAAGATAAAAAGATACCAAGACAAGTCGTTTAAGGGCTTGTTATCGCGTATCATTCGCGGGCTTGACTTGTTTATTTATGTTGGGCCAGATGAAGCCGAGTCCCCTGATTGTAACTTGATCAAAAAGGGTATCATTGCATTGCATCATATCATTGCATTCCCAGCTTCGATAGTATCGTGTATTTTATGCCCTCTCATCTTAAAGATCGCATCGCTGAGCACGCTTGCATGGAAATAGTCCGGAGCCTTCTTCCAAAGGCGGAATACAAATTTCTGCCGTCCGCTCGTTCGGTCCACTATTCCTGAATTTTTTCTCCTTCGTCTGGCCGTCGGCTAGTCATAACTGGGTCGTCCGTCTCGACGAAGAATTTTGGGACGATAAAAGTGTGTCCGTCAGTGGAGGAAGATTTTCCGAAACTGGAGTCAGTGTGCATTGTCCGGTGTGCCGTGAAATGTTCGAAAGGGGGCGAAACTTGAACCGGACGTTCCCGCGCCGCGCTCGGATAAATTTCGCGGTCCCAACGGCATTCCTGATCAGAAGTGCGTGGCGATTCGGCCGACGTCGTTCCTATTCCCCATCACCGATATGTGCTTATGTTCACGAGGAAGAGCGTGGGGTGCGGCGCAGGGGTGTAGAGACGCTGGTGCGCCCCGTATCTCGTCTGCTTCACGCACCGACTCCTTCTCAGACACGTGTTTCGGCTCTTGTCCTAAGCGAAGCAAATTTCATTAAAGGTTCCATTCAGCGCTGAGCGGGTACAGAGGAAGAACAAGGGGTGCAGTGTTTTAATTTTGATCTGAAATATCTTACGGAAGTCGCCTAATTAACGAAGTTTTACTTGCTCTGTAAATGCTCGTCATTTAGATATACCTAATCAATCAACCTATATAAATTGCCGTTTTGATTAGTTTGGTTGTTTCACCATTCCTTTTCTCTTGAACGAAACGTCGCTTTGTCGTTCGCAGTTACAAATAAATTAGAAAAAAGTTGTTTTATAAGGATTTACAGTAATTTTTAAGTTGCCGATATAAATCTAAAATTATTATCGCAATTTCATTGTTTAGCACGGTGGAAATGAAAACAAATGTCCCCGAAGACGTAAATATATATTGGGATTTTTATTCAATTGAACGCAATGCTTGAGAGTCAAGAACCATATTGTGAATTTTGAATTTCATTGACCGAACCATGAAACATCTACGCAGGTTACGGTTTTTACTGGGTACTAACTAAGACTTCGAATTAGGCGATATTTCAAATTAAGCGGTATCGAGTTAAAGTGATTTCTCTTCATCTGGTATTTTTCCTATTGCGGAAATAGACGACGAGTCACGAAATAGAAAATAAAGTGATTAATTTTTTCAATACCACCAATAATACAAAATAATGCCTAACAGGAATAATAATTACTGATTCGTCGTTATATTGAGTACGATGAATGTTTGATTTGATTCTAGGGTCGGCGTGGGACCCTTGAACCCTTGACCCAACCCTCTCTGGCCCAGTAACGAATTCTTCCCTGAAAGTTTTTCTATTCTTATAAAGCCTTATCTGATTCGAAAAAGAATAATTTTTGATCGGGTTACACTTTTTTGAGTGTGAAGTGAAGCACGATACTTATAAAACGTTGTCGTTGAAGTTTTTTGAAGAAGTACTTATATTTCAAAATATAGAGAAGTTAACTGCGGCCAGCAAATTAATAATTGGCGGCAGTGCGGCCCATTTGAGGTTAAAGCGTGGACATCCACGGTTTAAATTACCCATGTTTGCCTTAAGCGTTAAAATTATACCTTGCTTCCATTAAAAAAAATGATTTTCTCAAGTTTATTATCAACATTTACTCAATTTTTCTTAAAATTCTCATAGATAGTTTTGATTGTTCCTATTTATTTAGTTATTTTTTATGCGATTCAGCTCTATGTAAATGGGTTAGCCAGGTGGGCAACGCGTTCGACTTCGGTGAAAGCAGTCGATTCCCGGTCGGGTCCCACGTGCGAAATGACCTCAGCGGTCGATGCACTTTTAACAATACTACTATATTCTATCTATGAAAATGGTATTTCTATGCATTTATCTAAAATACTCCGGTACTCGCGATTTCGGCTTCTCACAGAGACCCCTGAATTGGTGTATCCTTATGAATGATTTGTTGGGCCAATTTATTTCCCTAGGAACTGTTTTACTTCCTCGAAGCATTTTGCTAATTTCCAAATCAAATCATGCCATTCAACTAAATTCGACTTTACATCGCCTGCTTTTATAACTTTGCGTTATTTTAACGCTATTACATTTACCCATTATAGTATCCGCATGTTTCATTGCGAAAGAATGCCCATTAGGAGATTAACCGCTTTTGGATATGCAGACGTTAGAAAGAAGTGAAATTCCTTAAGGTTTACTGCGCAGGTTTGGATTTCGCCCTTTTTTGCGGCTTGTAATCACTTATATGTATTAGCGTTATCTGTAAAACTATTTCGGCGATCTTAAATAAGACACTGCAAGTGAAGGTGCAGCGGGAGATTTTAGGTTATTCGATGATTCTCGTGGCTTAAACTTCTTTAGAAATGCTTTTGGTCCGACCGTAGATTTATCAGGTGCGGAAATATGCTTGTCGGATACACGTGTGGAAGGTGATGGTGCTACGGTGAAAATGGACGCTGGAGCCGTCAACACTAGGATGCTGAAATTGGTTGAATTTTTGGTTATTTATGCTCAAATGCTCAAATGATTTCTCAAAATAAACTAAATTCGTTGCCGAAAAGTCGAGTTTATCATAAATGTTAGGAGTATATGAAAATTTGGAATTGCTGATGACTAGCCGTCTTGAAAAATCTGGCATTATGCATGAAAATAGTGTTTTCATACGATCATATAATCGTTAGAATGAATGAACTTTTTCCGTTGAATACAAAATATTATGAATGTTTTAACACCTAAGTTCATTAAAATAAAGACGATCATTCCGTGAAAACAATGTCGCTGGATTTGCTAACAGAACTTCTTAAATAATTTCGGTTTTAGAGCACCCATTCCCTGTTATTGTAGTAGTAGTATTGTTAAAAGTGCTTCGACAGCTTAGGTCATTTCGCATGTAGGCCCCCACCGGGAATCGAACCCGGAACAGCTTTCACCGAAGTCGAACGCGTTGCCCACTTGGCTATCCGGGAGCCATCCCTGTTATTCGTTTACCAGCACTTGATTAACAACTAGATATTCACTAGATTTATTCATTAAAATCACTAGATTATTATTGTTCGGAATCACGATATTTTTCCGCGGCTGCGTAAACACATTCTAATGTATAAGATGCTAAGGTAACGAATCCTTATGTATACTTTCCTTCGGCTAACAGAGTCAAGTGTCGGCTTACCGTGAAAAGCGTGGATTACTGTCGATAAGGCTTAAGTTACACGCCTTTATGATGTTATTACCTAATCGAATTCCGTTCAAGATATTATCTAATAAGTGCTTTGCTTCTGCAGTGTCCGCCTGCTGTCTTTGGGCGAAGAATTAAAATTTTAAATCGAGATCGTTTTCCTCACTCAACCGGTTTCGCGGATGCAAAACTCGTCCCAGCTTCATCCAAATTCCATCAATATGCTCGCAATGAGTCATTCCTTCATCTCACTTTTCCGTGGTTTGTCAGCATTTGCGAATATTTTGGAGAAGATTCTCAATTTCGGAATGGATTCACTGAAAACTTCAAATTCCTGCCAATTTGCTTAACCAATACATTTCACTATGATATAGTATTATTTATTTCGTTTTTTTAAAGAATTCTTTCCCCGAAAAATTTTTTCTTTAGATTTTTTTCTGCAAGCAAGTAATTTCGCTCAGGTCGAAAGTTCAGGTCAGGCAGACAGCTTATACGTTGAATGGAATCGGACAGGTCGTAATAAAAATGAAGGGGTTGAACATGTTAAATGTTGAAATGCGTAAATTGGTAACACGGGAAAAAATTGGCAAAATTAATTTTTAATCTGTAAAGGAGGAATTTTCATATCGTACACCTAGAAGACAAGACATTTTAGTGGTCATAACTTGTGGCCCTTACGATAAATATTTATATAACACAATCATTTGAATCTATAACATTTCTCTATAGTGGAATTGGTATTCGAACGACTTCTTCTCAACTTTGTTCTCTTAACCGCGGTGAAATGTTCTGCGCCCCCTTTGTCTGCGGAGTGTTACATACTCTCAGGTAGTCGAACAGAAAAATTGCTGGGGAAGTACAAAGGTATAATGGATTTTGGAAGGAAAGTACCCTCCATTTTATTTAAACGTACGCAGCGAGGAGCGTGAAGAAGCCTCCGCAAGCTTATCAGCTCGAAGGCAAGTTGGATCTTTAGCCCCTCTACCATTAGTTGCCAAAAAGCCAAAGGCTTTGGAGAGAGATTGAAGAATAATGGACTGGATGAACAGTGAGATTGGTAACCACAGCGTTCCTAACCGGAAACAAATATGTTTACAGTGGAAGTCCACATAAGCACAGCACCAAGACACGTGTATGCCGCATACAAATAGTCTTTCATAGCATTCAATATGGGGTGAACAAGATGAATACCATTTTCACCACAACTCATACTCAAAAACCTCTCATTCCCGCAGCCATTCAGATACGGAGGCAAAATTAAATGATAAAGGATATATTTTTATATGTACATACTCTTTCTGTTGATAGAGGTGTATATACGCACACTTCTACTTATAGAAATTAATCACATTCATAAATATATTAATAATAATAAGTATTTATTGAAGGGCGAGATTGAGACTTCCTTGTCATTTCTTACATCTAACCATTTGTGATTAAATATTTAAAAGAAAGAGAGCTTTTGGGAGATACAAAAATGAAAAATCAATGAAAGAAATGATATATTATGTGGGTTAAAAAATAAAACCCTGCAGAAGAACGCCCACGAGAAGGGGGAGTGAAAAACCTGCGAAAACCTACAGACAGTAGTAACCAAAAGTTAACAGGTAAGAAAGTAAGAAAAGGTAAAATACATGGTAACATGGAACGATAAATAAAGTAATGATAATTCGTAGAATAGAACGACAACTAATAATAATTCCTTTACTGATAACAATTACTGCAATTAAAACAAATTACTTATAATTTAAATCTGAAAAAGACTGCATCGAGAGAGAGGCCGCATTTACCAAGTCTCTTTCGTAGACCCCACATAAAATGCCAAGGACGTCGCTCAGTAAAGTCAAATCACTTTGTAATGCTCGATTTTTCCCTCCACTCATGTTCCTTGACTGTTCGTATTCTCGATGCAACACCCTAAACACACACGCGTACATACAACTGGACTCTTTCTCGACCTTGCGGTCTCCAATATAAGGTTGTTGAGCCTTTGCCATGGCAAGCGCATGAAATCCCCCCTTCAGCTGGCGTCAACGCTCTCCTATGGGGTGCATTCCACGTCTAGAGCAGATCGATGTCTTCCAATTTCAGAAGTGGTAGCAACGGTACAAGCGTATTGCTGTAGTAAAAAGCCATACTCTCTCAGATCAAGGGAACCGGGTCTCGCGCTATCAACTATTGAAAGGTTCAACGGTGCACATAGATGAAGAAACCACCTGTAATTATATTCAACGTAATTTAACAGTTAGAAAATCAGCAGTTCATATACAATAAAAACTGTTTATAACGCTTCCGCGTGATGCTCTGCCTCGCTTATTATGTAGTTTCTAGCCGGTTACAGCCCCTCCCACACGAAACACATGTGATACCGGTTAAGACGCTTTTTTAACCGCTTAAAAGGCGGATTTTTCCAGACCCCAGACGCATTGCAACCAGCTTTTGCCGATCTCTTGCCTCATTTGATTGACCAAAATTTCTTTAATTTCTTTAAAACATAATCTGTATCGACGTCGTCGTCTCGCCACACAATCAGTGCAATGTATACTAAGTATACATAAAATGTTTGTTTTATGTTATGTCGACCCGTTTATAACTTCTATGTCCGATAAAGAACTTCTTGACCAATCCACTTGATCATTTTCTAAGATTATTATGGAAATTCTCCGACACAAGGAACCACGTTGCATTACTTTTAAGTTTCGGAATTAATTTTAAGTTTCAGGGCTTTTCGTCATGGGTAGCATTTGTACATGAACGAAATTGTTTTTTTGTCACCCGGAATAATTTCGCTTTAGTCTTTGATTATCTGTAAAGGATTATAGGATTCGGACCTGTTTCATCTCGACGATTTTTGACATTTCCATCCTTACATCAATACCTAATAGCGTTTTGATCAACCCTCTGGAATCATTGTTGGATATGAAACTTTTCTAAGATTACGAATCTATTTTTCATTTGTACTCTTTCTTTGAAGAATTCATAATGTGAACATGTAAATAAGTTTACCATTTTCCAAAAATTCCATAAAAAGTTCTTTCCGTTATTTTCTAAGTACTTAAATTACTTCAGATTATTTCACATTGTATGACTGTTTCAGCCTAAGAACTGGAGAGTATTTTATACTAGAATTGTTATTCAACTTATTATTCTTAAAAGGTACTCTGTTAAAATGGAATAGTAGCCAAATTTTTCTGAAGTCTGGAATCTGAATTTTTAATGATTGAAACTTTAAAAAAATTATCGTTATGGAAATGGGCGGCTTAACTTGATCTAAATCAACGAGAGGGAAGTTTCGGAAACAGGACGTATGGTCAGCCTACATTTAAAGATTAATTTCTATGGGAGTGTCGTGCAGCGTCGGAATCGATGGTGGGGGGTCGCGTGTATCGCAAGAAATGTAAAATGTAGACATACGTGCATCAAACCAGAACACATTAGCTCGCATCGGCGATCAGCCGCGCCCCGTTCAGAGGTGTTCTCTTGGTGAGAGGGGGGGCTCATGCAGATAAGGGTCTGCAGCATGTCGGGGTAGAAGGGAGGCAAATAGCGGTGCTGGAAAGCCTCTTTACTCTGCCCTAACAGCGTGGGCGTGATATAGCCTCGTGAGTTCTCGTTTTGCTCCATCACACTGAGCGGGCAGTCACGACCTGACGAGGGTCCTGCAACGCCGTTTTCTCCTCTGCAGAGACCGGCTCAATCTTGGGGGTTTCGCCCGTTCTCTCGCCACCTCTATGCCTCTTTTCCTTCCCCCTTCACCGTCTTTAAGAAACGTGGGTGCTCAAAAACTTATGACCTGCTTGCTCCGCTAGACAGCGATTTGCATGGAAGGTGCATTAAGGTACCGTTTTTATAGAAGTTTGGAACTTGGAGTTTATACGAAAAAGTGTAATATGCCAGCTGGTGGTCGTTGATGGTGCTGACTTGAGAGCCAGTTTTAACATGAAGATGCATCCAACTCAGGGGAGGATGTAGAAAATTGCCAAGGGGGTTCTACGGTTTATATTGATAAAACTATCATTATGATACATAGAGATTTGCATGAATTTTTTCATTATTCCTTACATGCCTATCTCCTAGTATCAAAGTATATTACTGCGGTATTGAAAACACGTTGCTGCAGTATTGAAAAGTAGTAAGTTGTGCATATGAATTAGCTGATAGTAAAGTACGATTACTCAAGATTTCGCTATTAATATTTCTAAAGAATTGCGATAGCTCGTAGATACCGCAACGAGTAACTTCATTTTCCAAATAACGTTTCTGTCAATGTTATGTATTACTATATTATTATTACTATGTAGGTACCAATATATTTGGAAGTAAAATTGTTGATGTATTAGGAGTTTGAGTGATTTTTTTAGACGAGATCATGAAATTAATAGCAATACACTAGAAAGAGCTGCGATTTGAGAATAAGTTCCTTTTATTATCGATTCATTGGAAATTTTTTAGCTGAATTTTATCCTTTATTTATACTGACTTAAACCTTTTTAAAACTTAAACTTTGGAAAAGAAAAAACTGAAAGCAGCACTGTCACCTTTTCACCGTTCGATCAAATTCGAAGGGTTTCAACTCTCCAGAAACTAAAAGAATCTATAGAAACTAAGGATTTCTTTGAATGTTTTTCTGCTTAAAAACTATTTTCAGAAAATTTTACATTATATTCTCCCATTTAAATCTTACATTCGATCTTATATTCAAAATTCGATGTTTTCGGATTGTATAATTTGTAATGAGGTATCTGTATTGGAATAGTATATTTTACTGGACAGGAGATACCTGTATTCTACAATCCAGTACAATAGTTTATTGTTATCTGTATTTGAATAATTTATTTTACTAGACAGGAGATACCTGTATTGTAGATGTTTGTTTTAGCTCGAAGATATGTATTGTAATGGTCAATACCGTTGTATTGTTGTAATTAGTTTTGGTTATTGTATTATTGTATGGTATAGTATTGTATTATTGTATGGTGTAGTAATATAATCAGTAACGTTGCCATCGGAACATTGATCCAACTGTAACGAATTCATAAGTAATAATATTGTGAGATTTTTTTACAACATGCGTAGAAGGTGAATGTGAGTTTAAAACTTAGCTTCCCCATGGTGAACTGAGATGAATTAATGTAAATATAGCAATAGTTTACATGGAAAATTAATGAATTTCATGTAAGAATGTTTTTGGTTGATGATAATATCGTATATCCGGGAGTCTTAAGATATTCGTCGTAAATCTCTCCCTCCAATTTATCAGAAAATTAACAACCACATGATAAGGTAACGCAAAGTAAGCCAATAAAAATGTTCCCCACCAGTGAACTCTCGATTTCTTTCGTGAGGTGGTGAATCATTGTAATACTTTCATCTGAGTTTTTCTCGAACTCAACACTTAACGCCTCTACAGCTTCCGCAGTCATGGAAATCGATTTCTCATTTCATTTGGCAATCTAATCGTTGAAGTGTTTTGGATGAAGTTTTCACCGTTGGATTTGTTAAAAGAGAGAACTTGCTTTACTTTAAGGCACCTGGAAATACCTTCTTTGAGCTAATCCAAAATTATTTTCCTTCCGGTACATAACTCTGCGATTCAGAACAATTTTCCACTCTAGGTACGCGTGTGTTCCAACCCATTATCTGTAGCACATTTAGCCAGAATTTTTTGTTGTATTTCGTTTGGTGATATGGAATAGACTAAGTTAGACAAATTAACGGTATGTCTAAATGTTCTGGCAACATAGCTTAATGGCTAGAGCAAACGCCCGTTTAATGGGAACTCCTGGTTCTAGCCCCGGTATCGTTATAATATTTTTTGTCCTGTTTTTCCTTAGGAAGTTAGACTCATAAAAAAATAGTAGTAGTTTACCTCCCTTTCAGGTTTCAGTATCGTCAACTGTAATTGGCTTCATGCTGTATGTTGATGTATTTTTAATAATTAAATAAAATTTTGTTGGGTGTTGTTGGGAAATTAATGAGTGAAAAGTTGGGAAATGAATAAAACCTCGCTATAGAAAAATTATATATATACACTCCTGTTACAATTCTACATAACTACATAATGTTATACTACAATATAGCTATGACGTGAATGTCGCATAACGATGTTGTTTTCGTTCATGAAAAAATTTCGAAAAGAAAAGTTCCCTACTCCGACTTAGTTTCTCGTATGTACGAATTTTTCGTTCACGTTAACGATTTTCCCCAACTTTTGAAACACACCATTTAGTGCTAAACCTATCCAGCACCCTTAACTTACCAGTGCAATCTACGATAGCGAGCATGTGAAGTAATTCTTCAGCGGTTATAACATTTATGGGAGTAANCTCATTTACTCGTTTAAGCACCTGCAAATGAATGCATTTTAATGCCCAAATGCTATTTATCCATGAAAAATTTACTTCCAAATTCTTTTTTACATTTTTGTACATTTGCTTATCTCTCCTTATTATACTGTATAGATTGGGCTAAAATTGATACGTTTTTTTCGTTGATATTTTTCCGTAAGAGTTAGATCAAGTTAATGAAACTTAAAGGATTTAAGATATCTTTTATTGGAGAACTGTAAAAACAGAAGTCTCCTGACAACTTTCGAAAATTTCTTTTCAATTCCCAAATTACTTTGTTTTCCAATTAGTCTGCTTTCTGGTTTTTCTTTCCAATGGCTCTGAAATCTTTGTAGAATCGGATTGTGATCATGCCGAACCCAAACTTTGAACCCTCTTTTAGATACCCGCAAACTTTCATGAACATAGTAAATGACTTGGTGTAAAAATTTTTCAAATGAATAAGTAATGGTAATAGGGGCTTAGCGCAGAGGTGAGAGTTTATGACCTATTTCCCCAAGTTTTTTTTTTTCACTCCGAAACAAACTTAGGTATACGAACTATTCTATTCTCCAGTCTCGTTGACTGAGACAAATGAAAATAAAATGCTAAATATTCACCCAAATTACCATAGAAAACTGACGTAGAAAAGTCTGGCTGGACCGGGACTCTAATCCGGATCTTCCGATTGCCCAGCGGCTGCTCTAGTTAATTGGACTATCTCGCCGGAATATTTAAACATATCATTTTTGTAAACAACTTTTTCGGGTTCGAATCCAGGTCAGACTTTGTTTTTCCTTGAGAATTTGCTTAGGAATACAAGTACGCCTTGGCGTGCAAAACCACCATTTTCCTTACCTCCCTCAAGTTTACTTTGCAATTATATTAGTTTATCTACGAATAATATATATGTAAGACTGTTTGGATTTATGAGGTACCTCTCTTACCCCTTGTTAGATGCGGTCTGATGGTTTTACGTATTACCTGCCGTTTGAAAAAAGTTGCCATCTCTGAATTAACCCTTATTTATAATATGATCAAGATGGTTTAATTTTTTGTGTATTCATCACCTTATTTCCTGTATTTTTAAGTTACTTCTTAGTTCTTCCTGTATTAATTTTACCGAAGACGACGTAGTTGTCGCGCATGAATGTATAAGCCTTGTAATCAAACTTACTCGAGCGGTATTTTCGGTTTGAGCGTCATCAATCAATTCAAACCGCCAATGCCACCCTTTGTCCCTATTTGGCCTCCCCTTCGCAGCCTCAGTTCGGGAGTTCACATCCGCGTTGGAAGGTGTGCATCTGTTGCATTCTTCGAGCGGTACACTTCAATTCTGCGTATCGCTTGTCCCCATAAGTCTCTCTTAACGGTAACTTCCCCATTCTGCGCGAATGCTCTTCTGCGGTTTCCTCCACTTTTTACTTTCTTTTGTCCCTCGGCAGAACATGACGATCCCACTTGTCGATCGTGTATCGGCATTCAAATCGAGGGTAATGGTGAGGTAACGTGGTGATTTTGTTTTGGCAATTCCTCCTTTCGTCGAGGAATCTGCTGCGGTGACGGGCGAAGAAAAGGTTGAGGGAGTCTTTTTTCCTCAGGTGGGGATCGCCGTAAATCATGAATTGAAATCATCCTCTCAAAACGATTTTTCGGTTGGTCGAATGTCTGGTTTTTCATTGTGAAAGGAATCAGATGTTCGCTTCGCGAGTACGCTAATTCATCATCTCTAAAAGTTACACCCTAATATTTGCTCCTCTGGTTCTTTTACAAAGTTCTTGGTAACTTCAAATAAGATTGTCCATAATCCCATGAAAGAAATACGTCCCTTTGCAGTATGGTGATACTTTTCCGAATCGGTTATTCTTCAGACTAGAGATCCACTCGGAGACCCATAAAATTTTCTTCCCTCTCTCTCTGTCTACAAAAATAAAAATTCCAGCTTAACAAATTCTCCAACAAATTTCATGCTATGAAAGTTTCTCTCGACACTCATGTTACCTGAATGGAGTTAAAGCAAAATCTATTATCTAACAACTATTTTTTCTATGTTAACGGATGTAGCTGAAAAACTTGATTTAAGATTACGAAACTACGAGAGAGCAGTACGAAAACGAAAAGAGCAGTGTCGCCATTCTGAAGTAGAAATGAAAAATAGATGAATTATAACAGTACAAAAGTTTACACCTATTAAGAATAAAACTATATTTAGTACAAGAAATATCTCGTATAACGAGAAATAACTTGGGGAAATTATCCTCTATAACATCCTCAATAAGATGCAATTGTTCGTATTAGAGTTATTTGCGGTGACATTGCGAAAACTTCCACAATGCTTTGTCAGAACTATTTCGTGTCAGGAAAGTTGCTTCTTTCTTCTGAAAATATCTGTTTACAATCTTCTTAGCCGCACAATCTTAAGCGGTTTGTTTGATATGAAGAGTAATCGAGAGGTTGTGAGATAATGACCCCGCTTATCTCACATAATTTCGTCATTTTGTTCCGATCATGCTCACCGCTCGAGACACCTGTTTACCAAGATCGCTTCAAATGAAGTACTGTGATTGAGAATTTTTTTTTCTTCAAGTGAGTTCCGGCTCATTCAGCAGTCAATGGTTGTCACGTAATCAAGGTAGCGATTTTCTCTTACACCGCGCAACAATAGCTTCCTCGTTACAGACCCTCGTACGGCAAACAAACCATTTGTAACTTTCGCGAAAATGATCGAGACGCCTTTAATTGGCGATGAAAATCTTTGCGCTCACCGTGGTGTACATTTTCCGCGTCGGCCGTGAGTAACACTGCATCCGTTAACCTTGGTGTTCTGCGATGCGTCGCGATCAGCACGAATTGAAGCCGTGAAAGACGCTCAATTTAATTCTTATAATAATAACGAGGGAGTCGCTCTGATTCTCTCGTTTTCGTGGTCTGCTCAAACGTCTCGATAAAAACGTGGAAACACAGTCGATGTTCGAATTTTTTTTATGCTTTTGCGGTTAGAAGTTTTTGCACCATCGCTATAACCAACTGGAGTACATATGAGTCGTTCGGTAAACACTTTCCTCAGCCGAAATGCTACGATGTTTCCCGTAACTTGCGAAATCCCGAGATACACGTGAACTAGAAGCTTTCTTTTACTGGTAGGTTTGAGCTAAGGATGGAAAATGTCGTTTTGTTATGAGACTCATAGAGTTATTGTGCATGCATATATGTATGCGCAGCCATCAAAATGTTACTCCAGTCTGTACTCGTTCGCTGAGTACGAAATAGCGGAAAAATCTCGGCTAGCCGGAAATTTCGTTAACCGAGATCACGGTTCAGTTTCTCTAGATATTGTTTGCATGTATAATTTCTTTACTGTTGTTAGATGTTAAGAAAAAACCGACTGAACAGCTAGAAATAAAATTTTCAATTATATTTATCTAGTTACTTGGATATTTTCTCATATCTTATTATTAGTAATATGGTATATATTGGAAGTTTCCTTAAAGGTCATTTCTTATTTACTACAACAATACGAAATTCTTTTACTAAACGGCATTTCTAACAGAATTTTATCAAATTTTTATTTCCAACGCTAAAATATTGTTCTAATTTCTTGTTTTTTCTATTAAGGACGTATTTTCTTCAGTAAAGATAAAAATTATTTTCTACGAAGTAATTGAAAAATATCGTTTTTACAATTATAGGCGTATTTAATTAACTGACAAAAGTATTTAATGTATTTAGATCGCAAAATTATCTTTCATGTTTCCAGTTAATTTTATTATGAGCTACCAGATGAGTATCGCGTATTTTACAATTTTAATCTTAATCTCCAATTGCGAGGGATTATCTGTGAACGAGCATGCATTCTTCCATTTTTAATAATATTTGTTACTGCTATAGCTAGTTTCCATTGTAGTTACCTTTTCGAAAATCTCACTGCATGGGCCCGAGAAACTCGCAAGGAGCAGTTGGCAGAACGATGTTGTGAACCATGAGACCTATTTCGTATAGAAGTAGACAGAGTAAAAGTAAAAAGTGTGATGGGTTTCTTCCGTATAGGCTCGGGTTCGAGAAAAAATTGCCATGAAAGAATTGCAGATTACAAATATAAATAACGCAAAAATAATCGTTTGCAGAAATTGCTATTATTACAATACTATTTACTACGAAAAGAGAATAGTAAAAAAGAAGAAAAAAAGTTCCATTGGGAGGATTCGAACCCCAGAATTCCCACTTTCAACCTCGCTACCAATTCGCAGGAATGGATACCTACGACCGCGCGAGAACGACGGATATTAAACATTATGAATATCTTTCTTGTCAATTTTCTCTCGAACCCGGGCCTATGGGGAAGAAATCCATCACAACTTTTACTTTCACTCTGTCTACATCTATATGAAATAGGTCTCATCATGGTTCTCAACTTCGTGCTGCCAATTGCTCCTTGTCAGATTGCGAGATCGTGGCCAATGTTACGTTCCTATAGACAGTTGAAAGGATATTAAAATTTTCGCGGGCAATAAATTAATGAGTCCACTCGCGTGGGTGCAATTCTTACGGGGAAGTCGCTTGAGAGAACCTTGGCAGGTCTCGGATGCGGAAATGTTTTTCTTCCACGTAATTCACCGGGCGCCTCAAATCTGAGCGTCTGAATGAGGAGAAACGTGGGGATAAAAACGCCCAAACAATGATCTCGATTTGTCTCCCTCCGATGCGCAGATGTCGGCAGTGCGTTTGGAATGGGGGGCTGTGGGTACGAGTTGGTGGGGGGCGTGTTTGGTAGGAAGAGATGGGGAATTTCTTTTTATTTTTTTATGATCGTAAAAGGGAGTCAGGGGGAAGTCTGGCAACGCCGTCCGCGGGTCACTCCTCTTTCGTCTGCTTTGCCGTCTAAAATCCTCTCTCACCCTCACTTTCTATCACCCCATCCCTCCCTTACTCTCAACATCCCTCTTTAATCTCCCCCACTCTCTGTACTTCTCTCTGTAGCCTCCCCTATCTGTGATCTTCTCTATACCGCCTCTTTCTCGCGGTATCAAATTATTTCATCCATTCGCTATTCTGTATGGTCCGCATTTTTATGCTCTGGGTTGATTTTTTTATAAAAAGAGCCGTTTCCATAGTGGAATTCCTATTTTTGAGAGTTCAAAAAACAAATAAAAAAAATATTCGCTGTTCGTAAAGTCGGTATCGTAATCACACGCCGAGGTAGCATTATAATTTCATGATCATTTTCTGATACGTATCTATAATTTTCTAGTATTCTCCGATTTTGCTGTTTTTTCATTCTCTTCTCATAAGTGTGTCATTCCGCACCGTGAAGTATTTAGTCGAATTGTGATTGAGCAGATTTTTTCACAAAAACAAACCCATTCCTTGACTTAGATGATGTCATTTTGATTTATGCTCGAAATGTGGAGAATTAAGAGGTCAGGTGGAATAGAAGCTCTGTAACGCGGATTAGATACCCATACATTACTACGGGTTCTTAGATCACCCCTTTTGCTAGTTCGATCAAGAAAATGATGTACGAGTAAATATCGAAAAAGGCATATTTGTCTACATCGGGATCCAAGTAAAGGAACGCACCAAAGAAACCCCTAAAGTGAAACACTTTTTGGAGTTTTTTCCTCAAATTATTAACTGCGCCATCAGTGGTCGATTTTTTATACATTAGGACGTGAATAAATTATTCCTGCATTTTATTAGGGAATGCTCTTCCATCGCTCTCATTATAATTAATATTTTTTGATTGCGCTGAGAAGAATGTTAGTTTCCATATAAAATCTTTCCTCTTGCCTCATCTTTTTTATTTCGTTCTTGATTTATTTTACTTTCTGTTTTGAATAACGCTGTATATCATAATTTATTTTTGGCGAGTTGCGGGTGGTATATGTAAATTCCGCCTGAATCTCACGGATGTACTCGTATACCAGCATTTGTTAGATCTTGTAATGGTGAACATTAGTTCACGAAGCAATGTTCATTATTTTTTAGTGGGAAATTCATTACAAGCGATAGTTCGATCGCCCGCTGAAGTTTTAGAGCTGTACTAATCACGGATCCTTTTGCTGTGCCAGTTTTTGAACTTCGGCTAGCTCCTTTTAAATCCTTTAAACAAGGATTCTGCTATGAAAGAGTGCACCAATAAGCAATGGTGTTACGGTGGTAATATTTATTCCTTTCGCGGGAAAGTGAGAACTATTGTTGAAACTAAGATTTCACCCTTTTAAGTCCGTTATCCAATTAAAAATCTTCTCTTTTCTCTCCTCTATTCCTCTTAAACATCTCTGCTCTTGCAGCTGCTCTAAGTCCCAATGCTCCTCAATTTAACAACTCTCTCGAGTATCTCCATATTTCTGTCGCTCACTAACATAAGTCCCTCGCCCTTTCTCCGCCTCATCTCCGTCTCACACTTTCTTTTCAATGTTGCAGCTTTTCTCCTTTAATCCCTGCTTTCACCCGCTACATTTTCGGGCACCCACATTTCACTCTCGTCTATTTCACGAGTCTTATACCTCTCCAAATTCGTTACCCCTAGTTCTCTTTTTATAAACCATATTCAGTTTCGTTTCAAATATTGGTTTCGATCAAAGATCTCCTTTCAAATGATATGAGTTATTATAGATCTAGGTTTCACTCTTCGAAAACCTCGGGGATCACTCTTATAATTGAAAATATGATATAAAAACTGAATGTATAAATCGTATTAAAATCGGTAGAGCTGCAAAAAAATTTAGATGTATGAAAACCATTTTTATCCGTGCTTATTCAACGAATTCTGTGCAACCGTGGTGTTAATACCTTAGCGTAATATAAACCTAGTCAAATAGCCTTTGTACATTTTTGTGGATGGATTAGCGAGGAAAAACTTGGATGAGTCTAGCTCGATATGGGGAAATCTTCCCAGATACTAGAACGTTTTTAGAAACTGGTTTGAAATGTGCCAGATCGTAGATCTTCTTTTTGCCGCAGTACAATATTTTCGACAATAATTTCAAAGTGATGTTCTGAAAAACCACAAAGTTGTTTGGATATATGTATTTAATAAGTCAGATGGTAAATATTATATAAATGAAATATTTTATAGGGGCAGATTAGAATTTGAAGATTAAAAAACTGATTCTAGTAAACTTACCGGAAATGAGAAAAGAATATCCCCAGTAGTTAAAAATTAGTAATCTAGAATAAAATTTAGCGTTACGACTTTTCCATAAGTACATCTGATACTACTGCAGTATCGAAAAATGTCAACTGTATTGTGATGTTTCTTAAATTTTTTTTAATGTGGAGGAAAATGAAGTTCATGACAAGATGAAAGGAGTGTACTGAAAAAGTCGGAGAGCTTTTGTATTGAGAGTAGACGGAAATGTATTACCTGGAGCAAGGTGACAATGTTATTGGCGTAATTATCTATTTAATTTCTCTCATAGCAAAACATACATGGTTTCCAAATACTATCATTATCAGTAGCGTTTCTGAACCATTGTAAACATTGTTTACCTTTGGTTGCCGTATCTCGGGTCATCAAGTACTCTCGTGAGCGAATGGTTAACTCGCAAATGAGTCATGATGATACAGTTTGCGTGCCTCTTCGCAGCTGTTAACTTTCCTCTTACTTTATTCGTCCTTAAAATTTAATGCCTTTATCCTTCACGCCGTATCATCTCGCAGTTTTCCCCTCTGCTACTCTCCGCTATATCTCACTCCTTTTACATCCCATGCCATGGAAGTCTTCACCTTTTCGGTCTTAGCATGCATGTACACACATGCAATGTTTGCATATCTTTTCTCCTCTCTTGAATGGAAGCCTTTACTCCTTATTCTTTGCCCCTCGACATGAATAGCTCTAACCCTCTTTAGCTGCCAAAGGAGTGAGCATCTTTACCATTCTTCCTTCGGCTGTTTTTCTTGTTACGCGCTATCCAATCTAGAAGGGTTCTTTGAGGGCCGATGGAAAAAACGGAGGGCTCCCTGTATAAGTTGGTGCATATTTGACTTTTATATCCATTCCTCAGCATCTCATTTTTCATGTGAAATATTCGACCGTCTTAGCAATCACAGCACATTATGAACTTGTGTTTACATGGCCTTTGATTTGTTATGTCATCTGTATTATATGGGCGTTCTTTATAATACTTACTCGACATGTCACGACGAATTCTGAGTAATAACCAAGGATGACGAAACAATGAGGAAAAATAGATTTTTGATGAGGGAGAATTCGTTGTCTGCTAGTTAGTATTACGTAAGAATTTCGGTTATTTTAAATGAAACTACTTATTGAATCAAAATCATCACCCTTTTGCAGGAGCGAGTAGTCTTAGCTATGGATTACAATCTATAAAAATGAAAAATATCTTCTTTGTTAAAGAAAATTTCCATAACTTTTTTATTATTCTTTGTTTTTTATGTCAAACTCTTAAGTTCTTAATAAAAATCTGGGAAGTAATTCTTATTCTATCTAATTCATCGGTCATCTTTTCAAGATAAAGGACTGGGTGTAACGTAAAAATAACAGTAAATTAAGCTTAGAAAAAGTTTTTGAAATGTAGTTACGAAATTAAGTAAATATTGTATCCTAAGAAAATGCTAGTGATTATCTTAAAATGAATTGAATGTTTTGAATTAAGCTTCCAACTGGTATATGATTATAAAAATAATAAACATTTTTTGGATTTCACAATAGGAAGGAAGAGTTTACGGAAAGCTGAACTTAATTGCACTGCAGTTTGTAGTAATCAGTATACTAAAAATCTATGTCCTATGATAAAAATATAATATTTTTACTTTAAGATATTAAGTAGAGTGAAACTCAATATTGTAAACTAGAAATTAACCAGTTCGAGTGGAATTTTGTCAGCGATCGTTTTAATAGAAATGAAGAACATTTAGGGTATCTGAAGTTCCCCGAATATTTTACAGCAATCGAAAATGGTTCACTTGGTCTGATGCACATTTTAAATTGTCCCACTTTCATTGGTTCATCACGTCTGAATTATGCGA
Organism: Ladona fulva; assembly: GCA_000376725.2. Classification (NCBI taxonomy): domain Eukaryota; kingdom Metazoa; phylum Arthropoda; class Insecta; order Odonata; family Libellulidae; genus Ladona; species Ladona fulva. The sequence goes on from KZ308380.1 coordinate 53,642, forward strand.
AATGGTTAATTCAAAATAATGCAATTAACGCAACTTTTTATGTAGGTATTCAGTATTCATCTTGAGTTCTTTAGGTACGAGTTTCTGCTGAAAAGCCTAAGTGTTTAAGATTGGGCGACCAGTAGAATCATTCCGATGTCGTGAAACAATACTCGAGAATGGCGTGTGTTAGTCTAGGAAGACTTTCAACGTCACGATATCCCTTTCATTTACCCTTCGCTTTCGTTCCCTTGTCTAATATTCTGGCCGTAGACTACCCTTCGGCCGAGACGGCTTGTTTTATTGGATGAGGGTTGGTGGAGGCCAAGAGGTTGTAATTAAGCCCCTTGGATCTCTTGGCAGGAACGTGCGTGGGATTCGAACCAAGAGATGCCAGACACGCCTGCCTATAACGACCTAAGAATACTGCGGCTCTGAGTTTATTCCGAGGAATTATGGGTGTCATTAATTTAAGGATAAGTGTCTCGAAATGTGATCTATTTTAGCGAGGTCGGGGAATGGAGCCATACATTTTTATTTCTGAAGTGCCATTGTAGATGCCAATGCAACAAAAACTAATCACATTGATATATTCCTGAAATCTGAGTGTGACTTAACCAAACTTGTTTCATAAAGTAGTTGATTTATCAACACTAACTAGATTTTTCCCATAATTTCATTTTCTTTGAATTTATATAGCTTGTATTTTTCTTATGAGCATAATTTACATATTTCTCTTTGTTTACCATTTATCGTTCTCTGTACTCTTTATTCTTTTTGTTGCTCTTTATCGTCTAATTGTGTATATGCACAAATTTATATTCATTAAAAAAGTAGTTCGTTTATCTATACTAACAAGATTTTTCCTATAATTTCGTTTCCTTTGAATTTATATAGCTTGTATTTTTCTTATGAGCATAATTTACATATCATCAGGATTAAGGAAAGGTTTGAGTACTTTGCAGGATAAAATTCTGCGGCTGAGACCTGGGTTCGTGTCCCAGTCATGTCACTATTTTTCACACTTGTTATTCCTTACATATTATTCTTAGTTTACTATTTATTGTTCTCTGTACTATTTACACTTTTTGTTTACTCTTTATTGTCTAATTATGTATATTTACAAATTTACATACATTATAGTTATTCTCATATCAATTAGATGACATTTATGTTTTAAATGTGTTTATACTGTTTAATCATTGTAACTAGGCTCTGGCCGTATTGAATGAAAGAATAAATTATTTACACACAACGTCTTACACATCAAAAACGTAGGAATGACCTATTATTCCCTAACATTAATCTCAATACTTGAGTGGGAATTTCTTCGTCGTTCTCTTAAAGGTCGACCTTTTACACTTTGAAACCAGTTATATGGAACCGTACATTCCAACTCCATTATTCATCTGATACTTGTATTCCTCAATTTCAAGCGTCTGAAGAGTTTACCCCCTTAAAACCTTCCACCGCTGTGAAAGTGGAACATGGCTCGAACAAGCTTCATTATCTTCGAGAGAATGCAAACACGAAGTTTGCTCAGCGGTTATCAAGGAATTACTTCACGTCCCATCTTCCGATGAGAGGAATAGGCATGGAGTTTTTCTTGTGCGAATCTTCACCACAGATCCGTAAGATCTCCAAATAAACTATGCAAATCACGCTTGTAAGACACGGTCAACTTTTANTTCCGTAAAATTGTGGAAAATACTCGTAATTCCCTTTTATTGCTTGCGTTGAGGAGTTAATTTTTTATCCTACTTCTGTACTCTTAGTGTGTAGTAGTAGATTAGATGTAATTGGGATTAGCTTCCAGTATCCATTATAGAAGTTATTATTATTATGTAAAACTGAACATATAATTTAACGTGTTGCCAGTGCTACATGTATTTGTTTAAGAATGCGTGTTTATCGATGGAATGGCTTTATTTTTCTCTCGGAAGCCTACGGTGGCCAAAATGTCAACCCTTGCAGTATCTAATCCTCGCCGTTTATCGTATTTTCCTCCTCGATAGTGTCTTTTTCTGCGGGCGAGGGGGTGCGAAAACCGCACGGTACTTTTCTGGAACGGTTTCCTTTCCTTTCCCCTCCCATCGTGCGGACATTCGTCATTGGGCACGCCCGCCACGATCCACCACTTGGACAGACTCGTCTCGATCGATGCCAATTTCGTCGCTGTTGTGTTTTTCGCTTGTTTCAGCCGCACCTCTTCACCCGTGCTTTCCACTCATGGATGGATGCAAATCGAGGGTGCATCGAAATTGCATCAATTACAAATCAGATTCGTACTCGGAGGTCGGGTCTGGGGCTTCAACGATGTGCGACATGGAGTTCAATTGTAGCGAAGATTTGCCTGCATTAACGCTTGGAACCATCGGCAGTTTTTTGTCGCGAGTACGTGGTCGTATTTTCAATGCTTGTAGCCGGATTGGTCTTTTTCTTTCATGATTTACAGTTTAAGAGATAACTTGGATGACGGCAATTCGTTAGCTAAAATGTTGTTTCCCACGTTACCTGATGATCAAGTAAACGTTAAAAATGCCGAAGAACAAACACTTGATTTGAATAGCAATAAAGGTTAGGCAACAACCATTTTTTGTTAATTTGTAAGGTTTCTGTTAATTTCTGAAGTTACTGTGCTCGCGTGAATAAGAGTACGCTCTGACCCTCCGCGGAGGTTCCCTGAAGGTTAAACAAAGTTTCTGCAATATTGCCTAGATGCAGGCTCGAAACTTCTTCAGGTAGGAAATTATAATTCAGACCCTTATTCTAAAGAATTAGGATTAATTTATTGCAAGAAGGTCCGGTAATATTATTCGGAATGATTTAGAATGCAAAAGGTTTTATCTTCCAATAGTTATGATTCAAATTTCACCTTTATTGCAAAATAAATGCTTTGGTTTCCGCAACTTCTCTTTTGAGTTTAAAGTTTTACGTGGAAAAATTAAATTGGAAACTTTCTTTTCGAAGTTGTATTTAAATTCCAAAATCCTGAAAGTTACTTGAGATGATATATTTTGCATAATTGTTTCAATATAGTGTAACCCTTCTTGAGAAAGCAAAATTTGAAATTTAAGTAATTTACTAGGATTGAATTCTGTCGGTGACTCTAACAATGTTTCCCGAGAAGAATCCCTTCTGCTTCTACAACGTGGAAATTTGTCTTGTTCATCTAATTATTTTTTAATACACGTAACTTGGCATTAAGTTCTTAAGTCTTTTTACCAGCAGAAAACCTAACCAACCTCAAATGTCTTTTCCAAGCAGATACACGAATGTCTAGATATAGAATGCGGGTATTCATGCTTCATACTAACCTAAATCTGCTTATCCGAGGAAAAAGCACAATATTTCATTCGAAGTTCTTCTTACCGTGTCGTTTTCACGGAACATTTTTCAAATAAAAAGTAAGTTCTTATATAATTAATAAAGTCACGTCGGTGATGGTGATCAGTGCCTCATCTGATCAATTGTCTAATCCTATTTGTACCTTAAGATTGCACGCTCACGAATGCTCAGCTTCAAAAATTTTCAACGTTGAGTCAGAATTCAATGATATAAGTATATTAAACTATTTTTTATCGAAAGCTGCCATAGTCAAAAGACTTCGGTAATTGAAACGACTGGCTAAGATAGTGCCCTGATGTTGATTTCGTAAGAACTCTTCCCTTACCTCGTTTACTGTTAGAATTGCCCCACTTCTAAGACGTCCTGCTCTTTTCTGTGCTCCTAATGAACTCATCCTCCCTCTCATTTTGTCGGGAGCCATTAAAATTCCCACCGTGAGCGGCTCGTTTGGGTCCAGTGCGAGAATTCCTTTTAATGAACGACAATCATCAACTGAGGAAACGAGATCACATAGACTGCTTGCTTCAGAAGAGATGAACTTGGCCAACAGTCTAGTGAAATTAAAAACTAAAGTTAAATCTTATACGCTCTATATATCCATTGTATATTTTTAATTTGGATTACATTTTTAATAACGATGAACCTCCTCCCGTAATGGTTACCCGTCGTTGCTATACCGTAAATTTTATCGGTTTCGGTGGTTCTTTAGGGATGTGTAGTAAAATAACTCTATGAATAAAAAAAAATATTTTTTCCGGTGACGAATAAAGTAGCTGGATTAATAAATTCTAGCCTATCTGGCCGGACTTCGTGGAAAGGCATTCTGAAGGAATAAGAAAAAACTTTGTTGTATCCATAAGATGATTCTGATGGCTGATCATCGCCTGAAAACGGCTGTGTAGCCGAAACCGGTCGTGTAGTAAACATCTTGTGGAAAAATACAAAGGTTTTCTTATTCCTTTAGCGGCATTAAGTATATGGAGCTCGAAATTAAGATATTGTCAAGCTGAAATTTGTACGATTTTGTCATATTCGTAATTCCGCTGAAATAAAATGTTCATTCGGTTTTAATAATAAATAAAATAATAATAATACTGCGACTTTATTAGGGCGAGATCAAGTCTCTTCATACATCTAACCGTTCGTCATATGAAGCTAAAAGAGGTAGCTTTAAAAAAGGCTTAGAAGAAAATCACTTTGTGGGTTTAGAAACCTGAGTTAGAACTTAGGTTAAACTTAGGGAAAAATACACCATAACAGGGAAACGCCCACAAAATGGGTAGCGTGAAAAACCTGCGAAACCGACCGATAGTTAACTAGGATTTAAGGAAAAGACACGTTAAATCACATCTGAAAGAAAAATGGTACGTATACATTATATCACACAAGGACATGACAACTAGAAATTACTTGTCAAAAATATCAGAAAAAAAATCATGATATAAAAGTTTAATGGTTCTAATAGAGGTTAGTACCAAGATTGCAATATAAGTTCTAAGTGCGTAGATAAGAAAATTTAAATGAATATTATACGAATAAAGAAAAATATGATGGAAAAGAAAATAAATGCAAAATATTATGTTTATAAACATTTTTACCTATCAAGATAAAGGCTTGTCAGTTTTACTGTATTAGATTAATGTTATTTATCCACCCTTATTCCAAGTTCGACGAATCCCACGTTTTGGATTGTATTTTGTATTTTGGAGTATTGTTTATGCAGAGAACCCCTGTTATCTTCTTTGGACTGAGAGATTTGCTTTCCTTTCCCCAACTCGACCGCTTGTGAAGTTTTTTTTATGAGGTGTCTTGTCACGCGTGAGGGAGGTTTCGTGTGCTTGGGACGACATTAGAGATGCATGTCTGAGGAATGCGGCCTTGCTGCAGGCCAGTTGTTGCAGGGAGTGATGGGTGCAAAGAGATCTCTCTAGTGAAATACGCCGCCGTATCACATGCATGGAATGCGCTTATGCATACCTACACGTCATATGTTAACTGCAAGAGCGAGGGTTTTTCGTCAGTTGTCGTTCGGCCACATCCGTTGCTGGTTATGCATTAATTCTTGGAGTTTCTCTACGAGAGCCGAGCCGTATCACAGATTGGCGAAATGTTTTAGATTTTGAAAATGGCAATGAATTTTCAGCATCAACAAGTAAGCTAGTAAGTTTTTGCATAAATAGCTGTTTTCATAAATCAACCATTTGCTACAATTCGCTATACGTTTCTATTTCACATGAAAATTTAGTTAAGATATAAATAACCTTAAAATCTTTGCAAAACCATTGCCAACTCTTTTATATGATTTTAAATCATTGCTAGTTTTTCTATGTGAAGCTTACATTCTTACTGAGAAATTCTGTTCAGGCTTCGCGAAAACTTATGGGGTGTACTTGTGTCCACCTAGAAGAGGAGAGATATTTTGCAAGGGTATGACTTACTGTCGGATAGAAAATAGCATAGACCTGGACCACGCGTTACTCATTGATGATCTGCTACTATAATGGAGCGACCGTGCCGGAGCGACGTCGTCATTATAGACCGCCTCATATCTCCTCCCCCAGTGCATTTAGGAAAAATCGCCCTCGCTTATGTTTTCTAAATCATTTAAATAGTGCGCAATAAAAATTTCAACTGACTAGAATCAAATTTGTAGGAGGAGATTGATTTTTAATTCAGACGCTTATCAAAGGTCAATAAATCACGATCGGATCTCAGAAACGCGGATTTCGCTTCACGACTGTATACCACATTTCCGCTAAAAGTTTGATTTTTCTGTAACTCCTGGTCATTGTTCCACAAAGGTGTGAAGATGACCGAGTCATGGATTTGCGCGAATTTACCTTGTTTCGATTTGGTTTACGTAGTTTTAGATAAAGCAGAAGATCGATATTGACTCTTAATGTATATTATTTTAAAGGCAAATAAATGTTCTTTCGAAAGATGTATTACATGTCCCATTATATTGGCAGATCATCAATGGGTAACCCGTCAAAGTCTAGGTCTGTACTATTTTCAATGCAACAGTAGTAACGCTGTCAATGCAGAGTAAGGAACATACGTTGCATCCATTTATATATTTTTATTTTTAGTTTCCTTTTAATTATAATGGATATCCATCCCCCCCCTCCAATGTTGCCACATTTTCAGTTTGAGGACATTGGAAGTGAGAAACGCTAGTTTTCTGTCCAAGTTCTCCTGTCCATGTAGTAACCGTAACCCGCCGCTTGAATCTTTTTTGAAAGTGGACCTTTCTATCGACGAATACGCACTTGCGCAGTGGCCGAATTCTACTACTTTGAAAGAGATTAACCGTGATCGGTCAATAGACGGAACAGTGCTTGTACTTGTAGCTATTTTTATACTTTTAATTATTTTTTTGAGGTATTATTTTGAAGTATGGATTAGGTAGTTTGGGTCTCTTAACCTTTTTCGGACGCATCTTTTACGTACGAACAATGGGTGGTAGTCATTGGAGCTTCCACACGAAGTTTGTTTATAATTGTAATTACTCTTGAAGTGAATATCTTAGATGTATCGAAGTTACGAGTGGATATTTAAGAAAATGATACGAATTTCTGAGTACATACTTTTCACATGAACATCATTATATCAGTTTCTGCAAAAATCTATTAACAAAATACATTATAGATGTATAAACCTTTTATCTTTCGTGTTTCGGTCAAATGTAAAGTTCCCAAATCCAGCTGATTGCTGCAACGGGAAAAGCACAGTTGCGAAGGCGTTTCCTAATGACATGGGCACGGCATGCTCTAAATAGAACGCAAGTGTCCAGTCTCTTTGTTGCAGTGATTTGAATGCCTGCATTTTTCTTCCGTTTGAATTCATTCCTTGTCATGTTCCTTCTGCGCTTTTATTCAAAGTTCTAACAATAAAGAATTTTGTTTATGACCATAGAATGAGAATCAAGCCTTTTACAATTAAATCTGTTTTTTTAAATCGAAATGCGAAACTTATTTTTCTTGATTTTTCCCCAATTTTAACAAAAAGGATGCTTTGTCCCGCGAAAGTTATAAACTTTACCCCATGTATAATGATTTACCCTCTAAATTTTTCCGCTAAATACTTTCCTTATATTCCATAACTGTGGCTAAATTCTTGTTGAGCGAACACTTAAACTTAACCAATATTTTTATCACTTATCAAATTGACGTCGAATAATTGACATCTTCCTTCTTACCAAAATCCAAGTTTTTAGTAATTTATGCTTCAGTTTAAACGTTTCAAAGAATATTCACTATTGAGTAAGATATTACGGTAAATGATTTTTTCGACCTTTGTAAAACCAAAAATCATATGAAAAGATCTTTCGTGTGATCCAGAAAATTAAGTAGATAAGTAATTAAACTATTCATTAAATTAGATATTAATTCATATAGGTGGCTGTTATGTAAATAAATTCTATGTTACTTCAGCAATGTTTTCCCTTTAATCTGGAAGATATAAAAATCGAAGTAGCTTTTTATAACGTCCGAGTGACTTTTGCTCGTGTGAGTACGTAATTTTTTCACTCTGAGTTATCCTCCGTGGGAGCTAAACATTAGATTTTATCATCTTTATGTATATAACTTCATTTATTAATATTCATCGCATTTCATTGTTTTTAACGTAACCATTTATGAATTATGAGCTTCCCAATGTCTTTCCATCTCAAAAAGAAAACTAGTGTTAGGATCTTGGTATTTCGGTTTCATTCAAGGACTAATCAACACGCAAAAGCTTTCTCGCACGGCAGCCAACGAAATCAAACTCTAAATTTCGAGGCAGCGTTTTCCAGCCCGAGTAACTCCCACGCGATCAATTATGGAGGGATTCAAGATTCAAGTGCAACTCGCTTGTACGGTTTAATTACGCGGTTTTCGGCTCGGCGGAAATTTTCCTCGATCTACACGCGACACGAACCTACCGATCTCTCTCGCGAGTCCAGCAGTTTTCTGCGGGAAACCAAGAATAGACAGGGGACAAAAAATGAGTGACCGCACTGGAAGACAAGCCGTCTCCAACACGATCTGTATAAGCGATCTTGCCTTCCTGTTATCGTCCGCTCCGCCATCTGTCTCTCCGTTTCGAGAGAAGTGGGTCTGAAGCGCGGCTTTTATGAAGCCTCGGTGTCGGGTAAATCGGGTCGGCGAACTGGAGCGTATTAGGAGGGATTGGCATGTGACTCGAACAGGATTCGAACCCGGAAATGGCTGCGGGGGACGACTATTCGCTGCCCCACCTCCTCTACCTCCCGCTATGGAGTCTTCTTTTGTTCTTGGAGATGACGGCCGCTTCTCCGCCCCGAGCGCGATGGGCTTCGCAGCTGTAGATATTCCGTCGGACGTTATTTTTTTTCTTTTCCAAGAAAAGGATTTATCTTCCCTTGGCTCCGTTTCCTTGACCTTGCTCGTCTATTGATGACACCCACTGGCCTCCATTAAGTTCATGGGTCGTGTGCGTCCTGATGCCAGGAGGAGAGGGACTGTGCCAGACGATGCCTATGGCTCGGGCTTATCTTAAGAATGCGGGGAGACACAAAAAAGGAATAATTTTTTGTTGACGGGGTGCATTCGTCGAATTTGTTACCGGTGCGAATACAAGATACGCATATACAATAGGGACTAGTTCCAGGAGGGATGTGCTTGAACAGGGAAGATCTTGTATTTGGAAAAAATTCTCTAAGAATCCCTTTGTTTTGCATTGTTTTGAACTCTCCGACTTATGAGAAAAAGGTCTCTGATTTGAGAAACCCACGAAATAGTTTTTTTGATAAGTTAATGGTGAAAAATTACCTTTGCAATCGAAACACTTTATCATCTTCTACTACTACTGCTACGAGATGTGCTTGATGTAGGGGGGGGGGTCATTCTTCGAAGATAGTTGCTACTGTATGGGTGAAGTTGAATTTGTTCTTCTAATTAAACGTAGTAAAATGTATCTTAGTATTTTCTCATTTAATACGCTAAATGATGTGCTCATTAAACTTGTGGGGAAAAAAGATCCTTTATCCATATTAATTTTCACCTACCTTCTATGTCTCTGCATTGTATTCTTCAATTATGGAGCAGCCATTTAACCAGAAATATCTCCGTAGAGCTATTTAGATAATACGATAACCTTTCACAGCGGTCTCATGTTTGCTTGGCCCATAATATTCATCCATAGTCGCAAAAGGTGTTGATTTATTTCCCAATGCTCCCGCAGTCATCCATTTACTGAACAATTACGTAAATAGATGTAAACAGTAACAAAGACGACCCATTTCCCAAGGAGAAAAATCCGGTCAACCGGGACTCGAACCCGGGATCTTGGGTGGGAGCGCAAGAAACCTGTATAAATAGTGGTATAAAAAAGAGAACAAGATGGCAGTAAATGTGCAGACCGCCTTATATTTCTTAAATTCACCTTGGATAACCTTCCCCCAAAATTGGCCATAGATTTAATTTTATACCTCGAGAATATGACAAAATATAACAAATGGAATTGAATGGATTCATTCTTATTATACTTATTTATATGAAGGGTTTTCCCGATTTTGAGTGTGATCATCTATATTCAAATAACTTACTGTAAAATGTTTTCGGCAATACCCAGAGAAATTTCCCAAATTCCCAGAGAAAGGATGGAAATATATGTTTAAAAAAATATTTTTACGCTTTGCTTCATTTTTAAAATTTCGCGTCAGAACGACCTCTGAATCGTCCTTTAAAATAAAGTTCTACTCATTAGTAAATTTTTTCATTTCCATCATGTTTATTCCGCATCTTTTTCCGAAGTGGCGATGACTGCAGTTAATTAACTAGACACTTTAAATAATAATTTCCTTTGAAAATAATTCTACTCCTAGAAAAATGAAATTATTACTGATTATGTCCAGCACTCGTTACGGTCTCATCACTCGTCTCTTCTAAGGACATCAATGAATTTAAATCTCAGGAAATGGTACAATTTTTTGTATCGCCTGAAACGTTTTTGCCAATCCTGCAATCAGTTGAATCTCATTCAAATAAAACGAGAATGCTTATCGAACGAGATACCTTCTTACGGATTTTTTTCTTCTATTTTTTCTCACGGCTTCTCTCAGATGCTGTTCTAATTGCCTTCCAGCCTGCCGTCTTAGATATTTTTTCCGTAGCCGCCAAAGGGGGCGGGGTTGTCGGTCAAGTCTACCTCGCTCTCTCTTCCTTTTTTCAATCCATTACACTAATTAGAGATGGTAGAAGATGTTAAAGGCGATCGATCAATCAATCAATCCCCTGCTGATTCTTAACCATCGGTTCCCCGCTTGATCGCACGAGAAACTTTTTCCAATCTATTTTAGTTATAGATTCGTAAGTGAGCGGTTCTTACATCAGATACAATGTATCTCGAAGGAATTTGCCTCGTAATCTCCCTAGAGGAATTAGACGGTGTGTACAAGTAAGTTTAAATTTAACATTCCTCCATCAACTTTAACTCCCTCTTAAAGTGGCTGCTAATTTTCACAGTAATCCCGGTAGTGCATCATCGGAAACTAATTTTCAATGAGCATCTAAAATTTTTCGCAAATGAAAGTGTGGTTACACTTACAAATTGTTAGAGGTTATGAAGTATGGGGTTCCTCACGAAAATCGTGACTTGCTAGAGAAACCCATACTCCATATTTTGTTTGAATTGGACAAAAAATACCATATTCTTTGTATTGTAGTGGTTTATTTGTGGAGGGGTATCGTTTTTCAATAAACATCGCGTTCAGAATTTGAATGGTTAAGTATGGATGTTTTGCAACGTTAAATAATGCAATCATTCAAATAATCTTATTGCAGTCAATTCATGGAAAGGTATCGAAGAAGGACATAATGTACGGAAGCCCATGTAACGGAATTTGAAAGATTCATACATTGTTCACATGTGAATCATTTACATTTTTCACTGGCTAATTAAATTCAATACAGTTTTTGATAAAGTTCATCCACTTTCTGGTTATTATGGTAATGATTTAATTTATAAATATATTTAATAAACCTATGGGAAACGTCTTAGCTAAAATCTTTTCAACTCCAAGTTTTGAAAGCCTAATAGAATGGGAAATATTGATACATACATCATTTGTAAATTATGAATTAGAAAATGAATGGATGAATGAATGTGTTTTCTGCATGACATCCCCAGGTAATTAAAAGATATAAAGTAGTGAGTCCACACAATTAACTCGATGCTCTCAAGCATCGGAAGCAGTTCTAAAGTTACGTAGAAGACGACTGGTTGTTGGGATGAAAGAAATCCATTAGGAGGCAAAGTTGTAAATTGACGATAATTGGTACGGAAAAAAGTTTTAAATTTTAAAATCCTAAGAAAAAAAGTTCTCAGAGGTTAGAAAGTAAATATAGGAAATGAGTACATTCGCAAACGTTCGAGATTTTATACAATATATAAAAAAGTGGAGGTTTAAAGAATTCCCGACGAGTTTTTATTACCTATTCGAAGAAGTACTTCACTACGTCCAATTAACCAAGCTATTAATTGCGGCTGACAACGAGTGCCTAATACTTTGAGAATATAGAGGAATGTTTTTTTCCTTTCCTGAGGTGCTCATCTCCCAAGATCTCTAGGTAAACCTTTTTAGTCCCTATTTTGGTCACGAAACCCATATTTTCCTGCGGGGTTCTTTCCTGAATAATTTTTCGGAAATCTTTTATTCGCTCAGTCGGGAAGCAAAAACTGCTTTCGTCTTCTGAATAAAACGTTTCAGGAAGACGTAAAGTGGATTTTGGGGTTCGTAATATTGCTTTTATATTCAGAGTATTCTTTTTTTTACTTGAGCCGTTCGATTCGTTTAACAGACTTTTTCTGAGATTTCTACGTGATTCTAAATATAACCTCTTTGAAAGTGTTAGTAAGAAATTGGTATTGTTCCTTATACAGTACAATACAAAAGTCTTTATTGGAGAAATCGAGATTATTAAGAGTGTCCCATCTTCTACTCAACCCTTGTCAGAATGTAATACAAAAACACGGATACATAAAATGATTTAAGATTTTAAACTTAAATAGATACAGCTTTTTAACAAGATAGCAATGGAAGTAAAATAAGGAAAGAAAGAGGATGGTTCTGTTGAGAAAATACCATTTTTTTATCACAGAGAAAATGTTTCCAGTGCAGGAAAATACCCACAAAGAGAAGGGGATGCAGACTCCTGCATTAACCGCTAGGTATTAAAATATGTGGGCAGGATTTAATAGCTTTCCACTTGAGTATATGTTGTGCCGTTAATATTCTTAGGTTTGACATGGGTATGCATTCGATAACAAATAACGGAAATTATTTTCCCAAACATATACGTTTATTTTTAGAAGGTTATCATGAAAAATGAATGTGGTACAGGTTTTTAGGAAAAGTGATTTTAGACCCAAGTATCCCATTTCTCGAAGGAATTGATCGACAATAGTAGAACAGACAGTAGCATCTAAAATTTTAAAGAAGAGGGGGAAATTAGAAAATGAAAAGTGACTACAACCTTACTGAAAAGAATAAAAAAAGCACAATAAATGTACATTGATATGAAAGAAGAAAAAAAGAAAAAGGAAAAAAAATGGGGTATATTAGAAATCAGGGGCATTTTTTTATAAACTTTCCTGCGTTGCGATGCCGTATTTGAGTAAGAAGAAAGTGTGCCTCTGCTAATTGATTACCTAGACCTTGAAACTCCATGATAGGAACAGTTCTCAAGTGCTTTCTTTTCGCCTACTTCATAGCCCTAGATGTAAGAATTTACAGCATTTTAGTGGTGTTGTATTTTAAGAATAAGAGTAGTAGAATTTTTATAACCATTGTATTCTTCAATTATGGAGCAGCCATTTAACCAGAAATATCTCCGTAGAGCTATTTAGATAATACGATAACCTTTCACAGCGGTCTCATGTTTGCTTGGCCAATAATATTCATCCATAGTCGCAAAAGGTGTTAATTTATTTCAAAATGCCCCCGCAATCATCCATTTACTGAACAATTACGTAAATAGATGTAAACAGTAACAAAGACGACCCATTTCCCAAGGAGAAAAATCCGGTCAACCGGGACTCGAACCCGGGATCTTGGGTGGGAGCGCAAGAAACCTGTATAAATAGTGGTATAAAAAAGAGAACAAGATGGCAGTAAATGTGCAGACCGCCTTATATTTCTTAAATTCACCTTGGATAACCTTCCCCCAAAATTGGCCATAGATTTAATTTTATACCTCGAGAATATGACAAAATATAACAAATGGAATTGAATGGATTCATTCTTATTATACTTATTTATATGAAGGGTTTTCCCGATTTTGAGTGTGATCATCTATATTCAAATAACTTACTGTAAAATGTTTTTGGCAATACCCAGAGAAATTTCCCAAATTCCCAGAGAAAGGATGGAAATATATGTTTAAAAAAATATTTTTACGCTTTGCTTCATTTTTAAAATTTCGCGTCAGAACGACCTCTGAATCGTCCTTTAAAATAAAGTTCTACTCATTAGTAAATTTTTTCATTTCCATCATGTTTATTCCGCATCTTTTTCCGAAGTGGCGATGACTGCAGTTAATTAACTAGACACTTTAAATAATAATTTCCTTTGAAAATAATTCTACTCCTAGAAAAATGAAATTATTACTGATTATGTCCAGCACTCGTTACGGTCTCATCACTCGTCTCTTCTAAGGACATCAATGAATTTAAATCTCAGGAAATGGTACAATTTTTTGTATCGCCTGAAACGTTTTTGCCAATCCTGCAATCAGTTGAATCTCATTCAAATAAAACGAGAATGCTTATCGAACGAGATACCTTCTTACGGATTTTTTCTTCTATTTTTTCTCACGGCTTCTCTCAGATGCTGTTCTAATTGCCTTCCAGCCTGCCGTCTTAGATATTTTTTCCGTAGCCGCCAAAGGGGGCGGGGTTGTCGGTCAAGTCTACCTCGCTCTCTCTTCCTTTTTTCAATCCATTACACTAATTAGAGATGGTAGAAGATGTTAAAGGCGATCGATCAATCAATCAATCCCCTGCTGATTCTTAACCATCGGTTCCCCGCTTGATCGCACGAGAAACTTTTTCCAATCTATTTTAGTTATCGATTCGTAAGTGAGCGGTTCTTACATCAGATACAGTGTATCTCGAAGGAATTTGCCTCGTAATCTCCCTAGAGGAATTAGACGGTGTATACAAGTAAGTTTAAATTTAACATTCCTCCATCAACTTTAACTCCCTCTTAAAGTGGCCGCTAATTTTCCCAGTAATCCAAGTAGTGCATCATCGGAAACTAATTTTCAATGAGCATCTTAAATTTTTCGCAAATGAAAGTATGGTTACACTTACAAATTGTTAGAGGTTATGAAGTATGGGGTTCCTCATGAAAATCGTGACTTGCTAGAGGAACCCATACTCCATAATTTTTCGCGCTAAAATAAAAGAAACTCAGTGATATCCACAATTTTGATTTTAATCGACCGGTTTCGGCCTCCGGCCATCATCAGGTACACAGTATCGAAAAACAGAAGCTTATATAGGAGCCAACTTGGAGGGGAGGGTAAGGAGAGGGGAAGGGTTAGGGAAGGTAATTTCANTCTTACTACTTTCAGTGAAACCCAAATATTCGATTATATCAGGGGTCCGCAAATTTCTCGAATTTTAATCTCTTCGTGATTTTAATAGGAAAGATAAAAAATATTTGAAAATATAATTTTACTAAACGTAATATTCATGAAAGGTAAATATCACAATTATTCCAATGTGATTCTATTTTTGTATTTCAACAAAAGACATTTGAATTTCAATTTTATTAGCAACGGTAATAATCAATCTTACTTTGGCCCAAAGAGCTTAAATTTATCGCTAACAATGCCATATCTATTCTTTGGGATCTGAATAGACAAATTTGGGGATCCATGGAGTTCACTGACGGACGTCACGGAATTGCATGGACACCCCAGCGGATCACACCATTGAAGATTACGGAGACAGCGAAACTGCTCAGAGTATCGCGACTTAAACCTTTATGAACTCCGGACGTGCGTGAAGCATCGTCGTGTAAAGGGGCACATTCAAAGCCGGTTGACCCCCAGTTAGGACGAACACCTCCGACTAGCCTTGAACCGAGTGGGTGCAAGAGCGCATTGACTCAAAGACGTGTCCATTTGGCTCTCTCCATCTCCGCTCTCTGATACCGGTGTTTCTTCCCAATCGACGTATCACCTACGTTGAGTGGTCGGGCGTACAAGAGGAGTTTTCGCCGTCATTCCCGGCGATGAGTGTGTAGTTAAGGAAGGAACGGGTCGTGTGGAAGCACGAGGTTTCTCACCCGAAGATAGTTAGTCCCCAGTTGCGTCAGGGGTGCCTTCTCTGAAGGGATGACGTAAGCGGGTACGAGTTGGAAAGGTCGCGGAGGTAAAGGTGCGGAGGGTTTTCCTCTGACTGCTTATCTCTGAATTGGCTAGAAACTGGAGAGATGAATGCGTGTGTTTTGCGCTACGTTTTCCATCGCCTCTAAGCCACCAGTCATTGAAAAGTTTCTCTAACTTGTATATTCAGCGATACTCGGCTAACGATATTTGCCTCTAAGACTGCTAACGAATGCGGATTCCATTACGTGATCATATGATTATTGTTGTGGTACATGAAGCGTTAGCGATGAAAATAATTGCGTTTTGACTCAAGTTATCTTCGTAGATCTACGTAGATATTTAAATAATAATAATAATGTTTTTCAATTTATTCAATTCAGAGAATACAAATACAGTGCATATTACAAAGTTATAGATGTAAATCCTGCCTGTAATCGGCTTACAGTTTTAACTATGCCTTAATAGTTAACAACATAATTAAAGTTCATTAGAAATGATTGGATAAAGATGACGTCGTACATTGGAAATGATAGCTACACAAAGGAGATACCACAGTTTAGGCTAAGGAAATATTATACTATCAAATATTTACAATGAAAATATTCAATCAGGTCTGCAGGGTACTTCTCCGGACTCGTCTGCAAGTGCCGACTTTTAACAATTTATAGATTCGAGTATCATATTGAAGGATGTATATGATTATAATCATATTAAAAATAATACGTATTTATTCACGGGCGAGAATCAGACTAATAGGTCTCTTCTTACATCGAACCCTTGGTCATTACAGATTGAATGAAAGAGGTATTGGGAGTTGAACTATAGAAAATCAGCAAAATAAGAAACTATTATGTGGGTTTAAAAAAAGCTAAGCTTGACTTGGGAAAATTTTAAACACTGAAGGAAAACACCCACGTGAAGGGGGCGTGAAAAACTTGGGAAACCTACTGATAGTAGCAACTAAAATATAAAAGAGGGGTAAATAAGTAAAAGAAAAGTGTCAGCCACACAGCTGGAAAAAAATCACTTGGTAGTGATAAATTGACCTCTTGCTTGATGTCTCAAGGAAATTATCCGCCATATCTTTTTAAGTCTTTCTTGTCGTATGTACATTTCACCCAAAGGTGGATTTCTCTTGTGATTTCTCAAATATATTATTCTAAAATGTTTAGCGATAATGTTCAATAAGAAAACGTCATTGCTGTCGTTCTTTGTTTTCCAAATCCTTTGCGTTGTGATTCTTTTTCAGTTTCAGGCAGAACAGTCTGAAGGGAGCATTGTTTCATTCTCTTCTCCATTTCATTGTTTTCTCGGTTTTGAAGATTTATGCTCCCTTTCGAGGCATTCCGCGATTTATACAAAAGTTGAACGCAACATGTCGCTCTCCTCCTCTCGGGACCTCTCTTTATTCTCACTGCGGCGCACGTTTAGGATTCGCATGCAGGAAAACAATGACGCATCGTATATTTTCCTCTTCCCGCGCTTTTATCTCTCTTCCTCTCGCCATGCTTCAGTTTCTCAGTTTCCATATCAAAAGGGTTCGATTTCCAACATCTTCGGCAGCATAAATTTCTCTGATCTTCGGATGGTGGGGTTTGCGTGTTTCCTTTTATTCGAACTGATGTCGTTTCGAGAGCGCCACGATCGTTATTTGTTACTTTACTGCCCGGGTTGAATGTAATTATTTAGGAATGTTGGCCAAGTGGTGGATTTTCGATTCTTTTCTTAGAGGTTTCAAATACCGTTAGCGAATAGTTAGTCGAGAGCGTGAAAATCGAATCGTGAAACACCTGGTCCCTCGATCGGACGTGACTGACATCGAGAAATATCCGATGTGGAATGCCTTGGCTTGGCTATCCGCAGGATATTCCGAAATAACCATCTAATCTTTAGATTTAAATTGTGCATCTGTGGCTAAGGTGCGTATATGATGGTTTTGGTTCAAAATGTTACACGGAGTAAAATGTATAATTCACAAATGATAATAATTCGACCTATTTGTACAATCAATAGTTCTCAGTGCTACCTCTATTAACGAGTGAACTCGTAAGCGAATTTATCGGCTAATCAAGATATTTTCGTTCTTCTGACATTGCTCACGAAATTGGATTCCGCTAATGAATGTTTTGGAGGATGATCGCGAATGTAATTTGAGTGCGCAAAAGATGCAGAAACGACGCAAGCCGAATGATTGCTGCCCATCTTTGCTAAGCGGTAGTTTTTTTTATTTTGAATTAATGTAATTCAGGATTTGACAACTGATAGGAAAAATTGACTTCTCCCCTAGCTAAATTTTCGCCGACGAGTATGATTCCGAAATGTGAATTATCATCGTCAGCCACGGTAGCATCGTAGAGATAGATAGATAGACCCTTTATTGGCGAGGTTAACCCATGTGGACCTCTCTCCCACTTAACCTCGAATGTTATTGTGATATGTACAAAATATAATTATAACTAAAAGACAGTGCGGTGTGGGAAAAAGTCATTGCATCTGAAGGTTGACAAAGACCCACGTTGCGGAAAAACACCCATGTTTAGAAGTTATAGAAAATTAAGAGGGAGCGATTCATAAAAGCAATTTTCTTATGACATGCCGATGTAATTAATAAGTAACAGCTAAGTATCTCTTCATAACTTTACTTATACTGACTTTTTTATTACGGCATATGATATTTTAACCGTTATTTGGATATAATTAAGTTAATTTTAATATATTTATATAATTATAGGAATTAATTAATTAATTAGTTTGATTTACTTTGGTAAATAATGTATTATACAAAACCGCCCACCTCTTCTCAAGTTTCTAGAACCGACAGGGGTATGTCATCATGTAGCTTAATTTTTGGATCTCCAAATATTTACTTAGCTATTGTTGAACATGAAAACTAATAAATCGAAATTAATTCTTTTTCATCTTGCTTTGCAGGTAATTGAATGCAGACCTCCGCAGCATCTGGAGTTATCTATTGGTAGAACGCGATCGTAAAACTCCTTCGGAATTTCGTGAGTCAATTCTCAATCGGGTCATACCTTGACCCGACGCTCTCAATGCAAGGTTTAAAGCTTCCAGAAAATCATCAAATTAATCCACGTTCTAATTGGTTTATTTTAGAGTATGGAATTAAATTTCATTTTCCAATTTGAAATAAATCAACATAGGTAGATAACGGTATGGTCACAACCTTCACTTTCTTCATGATAAAAAAGTTGGCGCTCTCGTCCCCGCTAGCGAGTCCGTTGCTCTTCAATTTCTTGACCGCTAAAGGAAATGCCAATCCTCCTCGGGTTCAGATGCTCAAGCACCGGATATTAATATGTGCACAGCGGTCGCCCTTACGAGGGTTCGTTTGCAGCATCTCTCGAAAGCCCTTTGGTTTTAGCCGTATTGGAAGCGCTGCTCAAAGTTGTTTACGTGCAGAGGGAAGAACTTCTTATTCGAAGGCTTTAATACTTTCAATGCTTCTCGAGTTTTCATCTCCCCGTTTTTACGTGATAATTTTTCTTTTTTCACCTTACCTGCCGGAAAGCTTAAATGATAATTCCTTAGTGTGACTGTATTTTCGCATTATGTATGGGCCGGCTTACTTCTTGCAGGTGGTGACACAATCTAGGACTTCTACCAACTTAGGTTGTTCCGGTTTTGTCAGCAAAATTTGTTTAATACTGTAGCAGTATGACGCGTGACTTAGTGCTAAATGGATAAAGGAAAAATGTTTTGACTTAGCAAAGTTAGGCGCGCACCTGACAACCGAAAGTGTATACAGAATCGACTGGTACTCGTACCTAGGTATTCTTCTGTCCAGGTAAGTGATCTAACCATTGAACTACCTCACCAAATCAGTTTCCGGAAAGCTGGACTGAGGATAACCTTTGTTCGAGTCCCAGTCGTATCGAAAAATTTCACTTCCGTTTATCCTAATGTTACATGGATTTTCACTAAATTGACTTGGCGCATTGATGAAGTTTTAAGTCCTAATGCTCTATGGAAATGCGTATGTGATATTCGATTAATTTATTAAAAACAGCATGTTATTAAAGTATGAATTGAGAAATTGTAACGAGTATGAAGTAGCATTTATATGGATTTACTGGAATACTGTTACTGGATTACTATTTACTGGAATATAGTTGAAGATTACAATTTTAAAATGCCGTTCTAGATCACTTCATAGTATTGTAATCATCACAGTATTACATTGCTAGAGCCATTTCTTTTACTTGCATAAACATAGATCTCTACGACCAGTTTCCCCTTTATCTTATATTCTTATTTTATTAGTTTTATCGCAGCTCATGAAAAGTATATCCGGAAGCTGTAATTGTGAGTCACAGTGGTGTTTTCCTTTAGTGGCCTTACATTTAATTATCGCCTTCTCTTCCTATTAATCACCCAGTATTACTCTGCAGTAATTAACCTTCTTTCTCAGCCAACCTCCCCCGCACTCTTTAACCATTCTCGATCTCTAGAAACCCACCTTTCCAAACATCTCACTCCTCAGATCTTGCTCTTTAAGCCTAGCTCTACGGTACGTGACTTGGATACGAAATTTCCTGTCTGCTTTTTCCTCAGCCATTCTGTTCCCTGTATCTGCCACCGTCTTCCATCCTTTTTTATTTCGAATTTCCCGTCGGGGAAAACCGGGTTTCTTCTTCGTGGAATCACTTCTCTTGCCATCCCTCACCCACTTCCTCCATTGCCCTTCCTCACAGAGGTCGGGTTTTACTAATTCGAAAGCATGGGTCGAGAAACGGTAGTTCCGCGGGATTTGTAATGCTGAAAATTCATGAATTGATACCTTTTCAATTATATTGAGTAATTTGTAGCAAGAATTGTTTGCTATACATTTTCTATTTCTCTTGTGAAGCAGTCTATTTCAAATGGAGTAACATTTTCTCAATCATGAAATATTTGTACCGACTATTCTTTGACAGTGAAAATCTTAAACTCGTTATCATTCGTAGCCAAACCTACTGTAAATTAATAGTATTATGAAGATAATTTTTTTCCTATTTATGTTCACGTATTCAATTTTAAAATTTATTCGAATGTCGACGATAAGATTTTATGAAGAATATTAAAAAATCGACTCGCGTTGATTACGTGTTTAATTTTATAAAAATTCTTTTTGGAGGAATTGAGAACTTCAATTCTAAATTTGCTAAGGAAATGGTGAAGTACTTAAGAATTATGATATCAAGATTAAAAACTTACGATAAAATTACTGAAATCGCGCACAGTTGCTTATTTATTTCGATTAATTTTAGAATGAACACTTTGTTTGAATGAACAAAGTGATTCAAGACACAGAGGAGTATTTACGCAGTCTAATAAACTACCATAGAAGCTTGTAGGCTACCACTTTAAATATAATTATTAGTTTCGGAAAAGATGATAAAGAATGCATTAAAATGCTAGGAAGTTTAATACTAACATTTTGGAGGACTCTTCTTTCTATTTTCCAAAGTTTTATTGACTCATTACATCGATATGTCAGGAATAAGATGTGTGCAAATCCAAAGCACGAGGGTTAGATGTACTCGTCGTTGCGATTTGTAATTCCTATTCGAGACTATTCCATCGCGAATTGTAATGTTTGTATGAGGAAGACTATGGTATCCCCTTATTCCTGCGAATGAAACAAAGTTCAGGATGCAGTAAAATCGTAATTTCCTACGAAATTTGCCTATCATCGTTTGATCGATCCAGGATTCTTTTTATACTGATCGATAATTATTTCTAAATCTCTCGACACAAAGATGCAGAGGAGGACCGCATAAATGGAATCATAGAGTTATGAAACATCTCGACCGCTTTCTCCATCCTTAACCTGCTTGCAGTTCTATAATGTTACTCGTGTATGTACGGGAAACTGACGTGGGTTTAACGTGATTTCACTTTCCAAGGTAATTGTCCGACATGTATCTATTACATAGCAGAGATGAAAATAATAACTCGGAGACTTCCTTTGCCCTTCGAATATTCTATTTGTCGGGGACTGTTGTCGTGCAAAGTTTGATTCTCTTTATATCAGAGATGATCCAAGTTTGATTCTCTTTATATCAGAGATGATCCTGTAGATTGACTGCCTATAAAGGATGTCTAGGTGAGATTGTTGTCCGATATTTGCATTCATATCACCAAAATATCATATTTTTCACGAATTTCGTGAATATATTTAGCATATTGAAAGATTTATATTTAATGTCATCTATTTAGTATAGACTGCCTGCAATCGTTAATTTGGAACATAGTACGTTGGGTACTTAGAACAAAATACATTCTTTTGGGTAATGACGTGGCTTTGAGACCCGAGAAGCTGCTCAAATGTGGCGGTCATGAAATGACTGAATAGGTCACGAAAACTAACTTTCGTCATCTGCTAGACCACGGGTCTCAATTTATAAGAGAAAAGTCCGAGGGTGCGAATTGAGTACACGCTACGTACGTCTTATCTTTCACTAAGGGAATGATGAAGTTGTTCATAAATTGTTACACCATTCCAATATATTTCTCCAGAAACTTTACGCGTTATTTTTATACTTTAATCATTTATAGGTATATTTATTGTTTCGATCTATCAAAGTCTTTGTCCGCTGAATAACACTTTCGTTTCACGCATTTCGTCCCCACTTTCATATTTGTCCATGTTTTACTGATTCCCTTGTATAAACTTTGAAAGGGGATTCTAATGCGCTACCATTCACAGGATTAGGAATTAGAAACCCGTCTAATGCTCGGGGCTTCCGAGCGATCCTTTGTTTTGTACGGCTAACCAGCCCGCTGCGTCCCTCTAGGTTTGATATTAAACGATCATGATCCTTAACCTTGTTTGCTTGGAAAGTTCGATAGAACTGAATTTTCTCTAGCGATATTTGTTGGTATTCTCTTCCTAAAAATTTGAATAAAACAAGCAATTCATGATTTGTACGAAATTGCTAAATAAATAAAAGGAACGAGCATTGGTTTCGATCTTTCGGTTTATCTTCAGGCACCGAGAAAACTTTGGAATACTGTGCGTTACAGTGAAAATCAAAAGTATAAATTCGTCTTTCGTCTTGTGCTTAATATTTACTTTACTTTTGGATGAATTATGGACGAAGGATAGGACTTGTAGCCTGGTTTTTGTCCGTAAGATGAAATAAATGCTTAGATGAAGTGGTACAGTGAGAGTGGGTGCAATAATCTTACAAGGCTTCGTGTCAACGTAGGTTCAAATCAAAAATATTTAAATTAAAAAAGTCAAGAATATCACACTTTATGAGTAACTGATGACAAATGTAGTTCGGCGAAGACTCGTTTCGCTGTTTTTCTGACTCCGCTAACGAATGCAAATCCGGCTAAAGAACGTTTTGGTGAACGTTTGCTCATGTTCGTGAGCACAAACCATCCACAATTGACCAAAATGAAATGGATCTGCCCAATCTTGTTTGTGTGTGTGGACGCCTTTCGTTGTGGTGCTTCGGTTTTTGTTTTAGAATTTGGGAGAGGTGTAGGACATTTCATTGCGGCTTTCGATATTTCTTTTCCCCTTCCTCCCCCCCCCCCTTTGTGAAAAGTGCCTTTTTTTCCTCTTACGTATCTTAATTTTAAAACATTTACTTATCCACATGTAAATATAGTTTTTTTTCCCTATTGTATATATATCTGCCTGTAATTATTTGTATTGTATATATGTATTTTTTGTACTTGACCTTTAGAGAGAGCGCTGGGCCAGGGGAAGAGGGGGCCAATCGGCTTCATCTGGCCCAGCATAAATAAACAACAAGTCAAGTCGGTCATTATGGAACAAGATATCTTAGTTTGCGGCGAAAGAAATAGAAATACTTTTTAGTTTCCTCAAATTCTCCACAAAGCATACGTGTTACTCGTATTTACTTCTTTCTCTATGGTGTTCTACCGAGATAAGATAGGTCACGTAGATAACATTAGTGTTCCGAGAGACCATACTGTACTACACATTTGGTATTGCCATCAACAGTTCAATTAATTTATATCCTGTTTAACATTTCATTCTTTGAAATGTAGGAATGCAACGAATCTGTTTGTTTGAAATTTAGTCGGACTTGTGTTAGAATTTTACTGGTCACTGTGTTAATCGGTTTTTATCGATTTCCAAGCACCAATCGACCGTAAAAATACCATTTCTGATGTTAGTTTCGGAATCGGAAATGGAGTTGGAATTGAACGGAAAACGCTATCAACGTTTGACTCTGAGTGCATCGCACGGAGATAAAAGCGTAACCTGATTTCGAAATCACACGCTCTTTCTCGCCATCCCTCTGAGGATTTTCCCATTCACTGACTTCTGGTAACACACGAAAATCCTCGTTAATTTTATGTCGAATACTTCAAATGTCGTTCAATATGAAATCGCGATTAGTTCACGGCAAACACCGTCATATTTTGTGTATAACGATACTAACACTTCAAAATGCGTGGACAGTGAAATTAATGTCCCAACTTGGTTCAACGATCCAAAATTTTAAGTCGCCAAATATAACGTGTCTCCGTGGTTTTCTGCGTTTTTCTTCCATTTAACTGTCCATCTTCATCTACTTATGACGTAGTAGTGACGTATTGACATGCTGTCTTAAGGAGGTAGTGAGGAATTCGTTTTTGAGGAAATGTCCTAGATTTAGACTTGTAATACTGAAAGAAATGGTTAATGATCGTGTACATGAATTCTAAGAAATTTTCTGATGATCAATTTCGTGTTTATTAAAGTGGAAGTAGAGAGATTACGGGTTAAAACTTATGACACTTGAACTCTTCTCTCAGACGTTAAAGAGTACCCTTTTCGCTTCCAATAAATGCTCCTTTGCGAATTAGTTTGTATCACATATACGAAACTACACTGTATTACGAGAAAATTAGTATTAAATTTATTTTATTTATAGTTTTAATAGAAAATAGTGATTGACTACATTTACATTTCAGTCTCTCTTTCACTGGTGCAGTGCCTTCACACCATGTTCATATTCGAATGACATTTTGCAAATTATTTGTTGTACATACATAAATTTCAGCGTCCTAGATTTGACGCTGAATAATTATGTAAATAATATGGGTGATATATCTTTGGAATATACTGTAAATATCTTTTAGTTAAATACATTTCTACCGAATCAAACATCCAAATTCTTCAGTATTGACGCCTCTGTGTAACTCTAGGAATATTAAAATGATCATTTCTTTATTCCGCTATATTGAAGCGGCGATTTTCAAAGTTCATAAATTTCGAACTAACGAGATTTTATTAAATTAACTGCTTTTCGATAATGAGTCAAGCGCCTTACCCACCTATATTTTCAATTTTGCCTACCTCAGTGGTGTATTGGTTAGCGTGCTAGTCTAGCAACTCTGAAGTCCCGGGTTCGATTCCTGTTGAGGGTATGGTTGTTTGTGTTAGTCTCTATAAGGTTAATTTTAAGAGTGGTCTCGTTACACTAAAATTCACCTAAAGAAAGACAACCATTCTTCTTCTCCTTCCTCCTACACTACAGCCTTGAGGCTTGGCCTTCTCTACAATGCTTCTCCAGGAATTCCTGTCTTTGGATTATTGCTCCCAATTTGTACTTGTTCACCCATTGCTATCAGGTCTTCTATGACGTCATCCTTCCATCTTTTCTGTGGTCTGCCTCTTCACCTTTTTCCATCTACAGTCTTTTTGAAGATTTGTTTAACTATCATCTTGCATTCTTTTTGTGTGTCCTAGCCAGCTTATTCTTTGCGATTTTATGAAACGTACTGTATCATCCTTATTCATTGGTTGATCTATTTCTTCATCATGCAGTATTCTCCATTGGACATTTTCAAAGACTGGTCCATATATTTTTCTAATTATTCTTCTTTCGAATATCCTTAAATAATTTTCATCAGTTGTTGTTAGTGTTGTAACCTCAGTTCCATAAGTTGCTGTTGGACTTAATACAGTTTTAAATAATTTCATTTTTGTAGATTTCGAAATTAACTTTGATTTGAGGATACCTTCATAAATATAAGTTTTGTTAGCTTTTTTTTATTCTATTTTGAAAATATTTTCTTGCTTGGTAAAGATAATCATTATTATTATTATTAATTATCCTCGGCAAATTTCCCATACAGGAAATAGAATCAGTTATTATAACAACTCTGCCCAATTATTCACTTGAAAGGAACCATTCAAGTATAAGCTCCGTTTGCTAGTTTTGTAATAATTGATCTTGTCGACCAACCCGTCTCAAAGGCTAGGCTATTTTTTTCCTGAAAGGAATCGTTGTTTGTCGACTCGGGCGAAAAACTTCGATTATCCAGTGAAATGAATTCGAATGTCTGCGATCCCGTTTTCATTGATCGGTAGGGTCAAAGGCAATATTTCTCGCGGTCGGACGCTGTAAATCATTTACCCGCCTTATCTGAGAGCCTGGAGTGAATAAATAAAAGTCGAAGTACTTTGAATGGCTTGTATTATCGGAATTTATTCTCCAGTAAAGAGAATGTAAAGATTTAAGGTTAGCAGTCCATAAAGGAATTAAATTTAACTTATTACGCAATTAATCCGAAGATTTGATGGTGAAGTGCTGGTGCAATCGCCATAGTGAATGTCTAAATGACCCTTCTAGTAACCTATTGACCTTGGAGAGAATTTTGGGTTTTAGAATATTTTTCCCGTTACGTGACTTGGTTTCTGAGCGTAGCTACTTCACCTCAACCATGAACCAAATTTCCGGAAGCTAGTCCGTCCGCTCGCGTGACCAACACTTCCTTCCGTATTAAAAATAAACCAAGCCATTTTCGAGTATCTTTTTCTTTATCAGCACTTTTTCTGATATCGATTCCCCCAAACCAAGGTTTGGTACATTTCATCAGAGCTTGGCAGTCGCTCGCGTGCATTTCTCCTCTATTTAAGTTAATTCATTGTATGATCAAAGTTCATTTAATTCCCAAAGAGTGCTTTTTATCACCATCTTTCAAAATGTTTTACAGTTTTTTTTTTGTCGGTTCCAGAGGAAAATTTTCAAGAACGAGGATTGTAGGTCAGTATGGATTAATTGCGTCAATTACTTCGAGATAACTGGTTTATAGTTTTTAAAGGTAGATAAAATAAGATCAAAATTTATTGAGACGAATACTTATAGATATTTATTCTTCTGTCGCCGTAGCATTGCGGCAGAAGGTGTTTAAAACCCAAGTGAATTGAAGCTTACGTTACGTAAGTTTTGCTGCTTGACGCAAAAAGTGGAGAAAATATCAGTTAAATTCAATATCTAATGAAAGTTGTGACTACCACGCTATGAAATCCCATTAAATTTGTACACTAACGATAAATACATTATAATTCAACGCTGTCTTAACGTATTACAAAATTACATTAATCCTGTGAAATGCCTGTCGTTAATAATTTCTTCCTACCACAACAATTTACGTTATGACTCTTTCTTACGTTCCTTTCCCATTTCTACGTAAGGTGAACACAAAGGATTTATTGTACAAACAAATAAACATTTAAGACACAAATAAATCAACTACTCGATACTCGGTCTTTTTATTTACACTGCCGTTTAATTCACTAATTACTCTGTAGGAAAACAAAGTTTCATACATTGTTGTCCCATTCGGAGCCTAAATAAAAAAACTCTGCTCGGTGCTCAGGTTCCCTTTTTCTCACATTCTATATTTCACATACTTGCCGCCAGAGGTCTCGGACGGGTATAACACGCTCTCTCCGACAATATTTCTTTCCCCTCAATATTCCTCAACATGTTCACGGCAGTAAAAAATTGATCTAGGAGCTAAGAGAAGGCTTTTCAAGGACCCTACAACACTCCTTTTCTTTCTCCCTTCTCTGCATTCACCTCTTCCCTCTTTTCTTTCGCACGTTGCGTCTCCTTAGCATTTCACTTCCCTCACACATTATCCCATTAATCTCTTGATGGCATCTTTCCCTCTTAACCCCTTCGACGTACTCGCCGCCACCTATCGCCGCTCAAGGCACCTTCAACTTTTACGAGGGCTCTTCCCATTGTTGACCCCGCCCCCGCTTACCTCTCGTCGCAGCCCTCCAAACGCTGCTCGTCTTCGTCGCGCACGATGTATGCATGTACTTGGGCGCGATGGGCTGAAAAATGTCGTGGTATGAGTGGCTTCGTATTTTACCGTGCGTTTACCATTAAGTTTTCTTAATTTAGGTCGAACATTTGCCGGATCACCCATTAAAAATAGCTAAAATTGGAAAATTCTATGTTGAGGGAAAAGTAACTCCCTATCTCACAAGGGCTTTTATTTTATTTCTTCCTCGTTAACTTTAAGGAGCGCTATATTGCAGCAATCGGAAAACAATCTTTAACGAAAGAAATGGCTAATAGGAAGTCAAAAAGCCAGAGAAAAATCTTAACGTCTTTCAAGGGTATCCGTGAATCTATCCCTAAACGTTGCTTAAGTTTGCACCTTGTAAGCTCCTAAAAATTACTGTAAATGACATAATTACCTCATGAGAATCATTTGAGAGAGGCAATACTTTATGTACCGCTAGTTCAAACTGTTTGGACTACCGACTACTTTTTTCTATTCAGCCCTCCGTTTGATGCGGGAATTTTTGTAGAACAAGAAAAATTGTTAACGTCTCCTCTTAACAATTCTTTTACTTTGCTTACGCACTTTTTTTCGAACTTTTCACTTAACGTAATTTATTCACTTTGATTAATGGTAACGCCCCTCGTTTTTTTTCACCTATGTTAGAAAAACGTCCACAGGCTCGTTTGTTTCTGCTATGATGACCAAAATACTTACCTTTCCACGTCACAGAATGCGAGCTAAGTAGCTTTTGAAAGGTCTATAACGTGTCCCATTTAGGGAGTTTTTTCGAAGCTTTTAACGTTATAGGAGAATATAGATGCTTTTTCCTATTTTATGTTCCAAATATTACGTTTTTCCATAGCTTATCATACTGCCTAGCGCTCTAGGTCTTCGCTATCTCTTATGGCAAGGTAAACGACGTATTAATCGTGAAAGCTTCATAACGTTTTCTTTCCAGCATACTAAAGATAATACATTCATTTGGTTTCTAAAGAATTGTATGAGTTCATATAAGAATGAGTTCATAGCTTTTCTTCGATCGAAATTTTATTTTTTAAGTTTTTATGTAGAAATATTCTTATTTTCTTACAAATTTACAGGATCGGAGAATCGTACCAATTAGCAATTCGTCATTGACCCCATATTTGTTGGTAATTTACCCCCAAGGTAATTTCAATAAAAATGTTAATTGTCAGGGAAAAGAATGAAAGCTGAGATTTCTCTACTACGGCGCCGGCGATGATGTTTCTCCGGAGCGACGTCATCATTATAGGCTCGTATCTCCTCTCCGCATTCATTTAGGAAAAATCGCCCAGGAAATAGAATCAGTTATTATAACAACTCTGCCCAATTATTCACTTGAAAGGAACCATTCAAGTATAAGCTCCGTTTGCTAGTTTTGTAATAANTTGTTTCGATTTGGATTACGTTGACTCAGATAAAGCAGAAGATCGATATTGACTCTTAATGTATATTATTTCAAAGGCAAAGAGTTTCTATTTCGAGCGATGTATAACATGTCCCATTATAATGGTAGATCACCAAAGGGGATCGGGTCAAAGTCCAGGTTTATACTATTTTCTAACCAACAGTAGCATGGATGACACAATATTAATGTTCTACTTAAAATAAATTGGTGACATAATGTACAGGGACTATGTCGTATTTGAATTTTGAATGGTTAACTGTTCGGCATTCATCATGTTCTTCCTAAATGTGTAGCTGTAATTATCCTCCCTATCCTTTCTGGAGGATATATTTTTCTAATGCTTTCCTTATAGATGGTAACATCTTCCGGTATTGATATCGTTCCCTACACGAAAGAGTTTGGATGCTGTCGTTCATCTTCAATTTTTTCGAGCGAACTTTGAAAATTCCAACTCCCTTCCCATTAAGGGCCTTCATTTTTGGATACACTGTCCATTGAAAGCAGCATTATGAAGATTTAGTGAGCTAATTCCTGGGAACCAGCGCTCTCATTCTTTGTCTGATGTGGGAAGTGTTCGCCTTCTCCGTTCTACAGCCTCTACTAATTCAGCTTGTCATAGCAATTGAACGCGATGGAAGCAATCTCCAGCTGAGTTAATTCGTAACTTGAAAACGAGTAAATTAATCATCAAAGAGATATCGCTGGTTAGTTAATTGATTTTTACTGCTACTCCATTATTCTTTTGTCTCTATGGCTGTGATAAATTATCGGATACGATGGAGGATTCATTACAATCGTAGTAGCCGTGGAAAGAGATTGGGAGCTAATTGTTTAATGCATCTAGAAGCTTATCTCCAAACAATGGATCTTAACGATTTGTTTGACCGGAAGTGTGGTTAGCCTATTCGCGATATCAGTTGTCATCAGGACGTAGATATTTTACTGTACGTTATGAACATGGAAAATGTATTCATAATGTTAGAACGAATGAATTCTGACGTTACTTCAAGGACAGAGATACATAAATTCTTCAGTTTGAGTACAATTACTTCATTATTATTTACCCTTACAATACACGTTTTCTTGTTTCACGATAATTTCGAATCACTCGAATGAGATAATCTAAAGAGTGCAACCTGTGCCACCCACCTTCTTTTAGCTGCATGGCTAGTCTCCTAGAAACTGCCCTAAGCGTTTAATTCAATAAATCTTATTACCACACCGTGCGAACGAACAATGGGGAAATGCACATTTGCGTAGGTGTTATGTCAGCGTATGTTAAAATATAATAACTGTTACATTGCTGTATTATTCGCTGGTGCTAAAACAGGCGTGAAGTACCCGCGACTTGTCCTGTAGCGTCAGGCCATCTCTCACTTCCTGTCGCAGCGATCTGGCGCGAAGATGTCTGAAGTTCCTTCTTGTCTTCCTCTTATGGACCTCGAGGGAAGCTGCATGCCCCTCACCTTTTCATTCAAGCGATCTCTTGGGCACTCGGAATGAGTCACGGAAAAGTGTAATGCCTCTCCGTTGACTCACAGAAAGTCGGTTACTAGTTTGCTCTTATGGATGTGTTTCCAGATGGCCTTGGTATCAATTTGCAAGCTAATGTGACGCACGGAGTAAAATTTATTTTGCGAGTTCTTGTATATATACGTAAGAACATAGGTTTTTCGGTTCGCAAGTTCAGTATCAGTTGCTGTATCCCTCGGGCGTTTTGTTTAGCTGTAGATGAATCACGAGAAGAGCAGGATGCATGAACGACGTTTTGTCTTTTGGCCTGTCTTTGAGTGAATTGTTGCGTCAGCGTGGATTCCGCTTAATCAACGAAGCTGGTCTTTATTCACGTTGTCGTTATTTGCTACGTAGTGAAAATAGTTGCTATTCAAGAGATTCCTTTGTTTTTGTTTCCTTTCAGATACAATTCGTGTTAGTTCTTGGAATGGTATTCGGGAAATCGAGGTATAAATATAGCTCAGGAAGTTTGTCTTATTTTGTTTACAGGGAATCGCGTTTTGTCCATCTGCCCTTGTAACTATCTTATTTAGCTTTGCCCGTGTCAGATAAATAATATCAGTGAAGAATTTTATCTCTCGGATCTTTTCCTTTTGAACATTTCTTAACAGTGCACTAATGAAATACATTCATGGTAGGCTATAGTTTCAATCGGAAATATTTTCTCTTAGTGTAAATTCATCGAATTTGATGATCTTATTGTTTAGATTTAGATTTTAGAATTTTACCCCGCGAGCCGCCGATTGGCGTATGGCAGGGGGTGTATCAACACCAAATATTCGTACCTAATTTATCCTGTTAGCCTCTCTAATGCTCCGAAGAAAAAACGACCAGAAGTAGCTATCTGTTCTAGCGATTATCTCCTTATATTGCTTGGTCGACGCCTCTCGTAGATCGCGTTCGTTTTGAACTGGAATTATGTCTTCGACCTCGTCTGAAAATTCTGGGCTGATGAATTTATCGAACAGCTTCCGTCTGTATTCTGATCTTCTATCCTGTATATTGTTCTATAGGTATGTGAGTTTAGATAAACAATATTTTATTTCTCAAAACCATTTTATAATTTCATGAATGCTTAATATTATATCATTGTAAACGAAGACATTTTTGTGAAATTTTCAACTAAGAAAGAATTAACTTTTTCCTGTCAATATTCGTTAGACAAGGCTGCAAAGCAACCTCTTCAGACATCTCTAGAAGAGTGGACGGACTTGATGATTCAAATAGAAATTTGTTTATTAATAGATGTTCCATGTAGAAAAAACTATAAATTTCAGCAAGGAAAGTAATAGCGTAAATTTCAATTTCCTTCTCGAATAACTACCTAAATTTAAGTAAAATGGCTATGAATTAGCATAAAAGGCGCCGCTGTGCGTCTTACCTCAGGCGCCGAAATGCCTCAGACATGTCCCTGATGCTATGTAATTTCAGAGGTTCGTTCATGTTAGTTCCGAAGCATAGTCTGTAATGAATTGAACATTTTGAGCATGTCGTTGAGGAAACACGAAAAGCTCTTCAGTTGGGAGTAATGGGCCAATTTACGCAATCATCCAAGCCATTATTTCAGCGTATTCCCATCTCGGAGCCATCCCCGCAGGAGGCACGTGTGGAGACGATCCTTTAACATCCGCAAAACACAATGGAACGTGCGCCGGAAATTAGCATAGGATTCTCGACTAAGGGCCGAGCATTACAAGGAGGTCCTCGTCGGCGACATACTTCGGCAGGTGACGGGACCGGTTGCGGATTCGGGCCGTCAAACTCCGATAAAATGTTTCCACCGATGGAATCCAACTGTTGAGCCTCAGGATATCGGTTGGAGGCCGAACGAGGGGAGCAGCGTCTTCTGGAAAGCTAATTTTCTTAGCAACTGGCTGAGGAGAAAAACACCTATTCCGCGAATGACAGTTGCGAGCCTGAAACGAGAAACCAGTCTTCCTTAGACGAGCCCGCATGATACGCACGGAGGTGACAATAAAATTCAAAAACGTTTTGTTTTCGTCGACGTTTCAAGCGCGTTTTGCGCCTGGTGAGGCTCCCAAGGACAGCGAAGCAGAGAAATGCAAGAGGATGTGAGAGACAATGGGAAATGCAAAGCAGAAAGTAGGTGGGGGTGTCTGCAGGGAAAGATCGGTGAAGACAAAAGGACAAAAAGGGACGAAGGGGGTGTACTTTGCTCCTTCTCCGTGAATGCCTTCCTTTCTTTCTCCTCACCTCCATTCTTAGCGTAGGATTCGCGTAAAAAATGCTGAGAGATTGTGTTCCTCAATGAGGCAGCGATATGCAGGTCATCTTGGGGTAGGAAAGGGCAGTGAATGAATGGCATGGTTTGGTGTGAATCGTTTCTTATGGGTATGTGTCATACTTTTCTAAAGTTGATCCACCTAATAATTTGCAAGGCCAGCGAAAGAGAGAAACTGACGGGGAGTCACCTAATGACCAATCTGTGTGGGTCGGAGTCGGACCCCAAATCGGGTGAGCACTCTCTTCTTATGAAGAATCGATGAAATTTTGCTCGCTTGAGTAATTACCTAGATGCATTTATTTTTGTAACAAATATGGTTAAAACAATTCTAAAGCTACCAGCAAAAAAATTATTGTTAACATCTACTATGAACACCTCCACCTGATGATATTCCTTGACGAAACAAATTATATAACTAAGTAGCAGTAAGTTTATTAATATACAAACAATCTTCTGGTGGAACAACATCGAATGACGGAGATATATTTTGATTCATTATAATTTTGGTTGACTAATGACGTCTCTTAAAAAAATATAAAACTATCCCCTAAGGATAATATTGAGAAATTTGGTTGAAAAGATCCGGATTAGAGTACCGGACTATTTCACTTCTATTTCTTCTTTTGGTTTACGAAACATACCCTTTAGCGGTTCTAAGTTAGTTTCCTCACTCTATTTCCTCAGTTTCTTTATTTTGTTTGTTTTTGGGCGTACCGGCGAATAATAAAGGTTTTCAATTTCCAAGAATTTTACATAAATGTGATATTTCAATCTCTGTTGCGCTTTAAAAGGTTGCGGCTGATTGAAATGTAATTACGGTATTTTTACGAAGTAAAGAATCTTCATATTAGTGTATGAGAAATTATAATTTTCACCACTGGATATTTTCTTCGTATCTTCTTTCTGTGCCCATGCTTTCTTGGAATATTCGATTCCTTTCCCATTAACGCTTTCAAGGATTCCCTCAATGCTCCTTACCTTTAGAGAGTTCTATGAAATCTCTCCTATTACGGAGAAAGGGGCGTACAATTACATTGAATCATTCCATATGATTCGCCCTTGCGAGTAAATATTTTTTTACATTGTTTTAGTTGCGGGAGTTTGTTAACATTAAACCTAAGTTAGCTCTTGTGCTTGTTTTCCTTCAATGTTGAAATCCTTGACAGGTCGTCCTTCGTCGTTTTCAATTTTGAGTGCGCTTTATCAGAAATAATAGCTTGCATTCTGGAATATTCGGCGTGGGACATTTATAAACGTAGCATTGCGAAATGTTTTCAAGAACGGAAGCGTGTTGATTGCGGTATAACAATTCATAAAGCATAAAATGAAAATGCCTCCATATTAGTATATAGAACATATCTTCGTACGAAAAATCGCGTACGTCATTTTCTTCATTTCTAGTTTTGGTATATTAGCTAAATGACTTGCCAACTCCTTTACTCCTGGAACACATGCCATTTCTGTACAGTAATACTCGGATGTAGACCGTAACATGAATATAGGTCATTACGTATTTCTAGGTGCATCGAAACTTCTAGTGTACTTAACTACGAAAGCTATCATTAACAGAGCATGGAAATCGTTAAGTAAAGGTTCGAAGACCTTAACTAATACGTAATTTGGTCCAGCGAAAAGTTCTTGCTCACAGAAAATTGGCCGTGCAATCGTCACGCCATATCCGTCACAATGGTTTTTGGCAGATTGATAGTCTCTTCAGTCACTGCATCGAAAATTCGTTACATAATTAACATGCAAAAAAGTGGCATGAGGTAGAGAGAGTATCAACACCAATATCCCCATCTAACTGTACTGTATTAGCTTCTCTGAATCGTAATTTCTGTTCTCTTCTCTGCAGAAATTACCATAGTGACGACCAGAAATAACCCTATGCTTTAGCGATTCTTTCCTCGAAACTTTCCTCGCTTTGTTGATTTCTCTCAAAGTTTGCTCTCGTTGTTAACTGGAATCACAGCGTCATCTGCTTCTCCGATAAGCTCTGGACCGATGAATTTTTGGTAAGCTTCTGTCGCTATTACTGCTTTCACCTAGAGAGAATCCATAAGAGACTTCATATATACCAGTCATGTAGCTTATTAATAGGTTCGGTGTTTTCACACCCCCTCCCTTACGCCATACGGCGGCTTATGGGGTACTAATGTAAATGTAAATCATAGCCGTAACACTTCTGCCGAAGCTGAAATCTCAAGGTTAAATTTGCAAGCTACTGAAATTGTTGGAGAGCAATTATATCTGTATAGTAGCAACGGTGGCATTTCAAAGTTTTGTCGTTTCACTTTTCCTCTTCATACATCCTCTCGAGGAAATGTCAGAAGGAAGCTCGGGTTTTTATTTGTAAGAACGAGTCATGAAGGAGGAGCGCCTTCCACCGGATGTGGCGGGGACTCGTCCTGTTGTCAGGGTTTAAACCTTGCTCACCATCTGCACGATTTCTAGCAAAATGTTTATCTATAGTGTGGGATTGGAAAATCGACTCGTTTCCGAACGTTCTTTTCCTTGGGAAATGAACTCATTGCGGTGGTGTCTGCATGACGCCCGCCCTGTGCCGCTATTCTTTTAGACAAAAGTGCCAAACACAGCAAGTTTGTTTCTGTTGACGGAGAATTCTTCGTGGAGAGCAAGTTCCCAGAATGGGTGCAGTTGAATATCCGTTATCATTAAATGGAATTTGCTAGACCAAGAATTGTCTCTGATCCCGAAAGTAAAATTTTGGAAAACTTTATCTATCACAGAACTTGTTGTCCCTTGCATAAAAATACTTTATTCGAATCTTGCGTTGTCGCAGTGCAAATGTACATTTATTGAAAATCATAGCTACTGTTAACAATAATTTAAGGTTATAAAATACTTTTTTCGTGGCATGTGAACGCAAACAAATCATAGATGACCAGAACTATGAATGGGTGTTACGCATTGCTACCTACGAGGATTTTTTTTGGCAGTGGTGACATGTATTTTAGGATTTAGAACCTTGAATGAAGATTCTGGCACGAATATCTTGTAGACTATGCTATCTCTATGCTAAAATTTACAAGTATTTTCTTAGGTAAAGAAAGATGAAGCCTCAAATTTGAGTCATTGCTATTATTTCTTCGACGGATGATGATAACTTTACATTTAGAATGCACGAGAAGTTATCATGCGGAAAACGGATAAATTCTATCCAGCAGCTACTATCTTCTTCGACCTAAATTTATTTGTAACGAATTCATAAAAATATAATCAAGAAGGTGATAGTTGGACTTGAAGTACTGGGTCTGCTCTGATTCTTGTTTACTTGTCCTGCGGTTTGAGGCTTCCTCGGTGGAAGATAACAAGGTATTTTCGCAAGTTCCTCAAAAAAGAGGTGCGCAAAAACTTTTGCAGGATGTGTCCTAGCATTATGCGATAAGTATTTCGTTTGAAGTTTCTGCTAATTTGCCAAACTTGTTTTTCAAGTAGTTGCTGAGCTGGCGAAGCTCTCACTTTTTGCGTGATTGACCGCAATTTGACTGCTGCATTTGACCAATGATGTGCATATACTTTTAATGAAAAGCTTATCAAGTTTAAAATGATTGATACTTTAATAAATTCTATGCATTTTTGTATTTTTTTAGAATTTTGTTAAATTGTTGTGAGATATTTGCTAATTTTAATTCGAATTATAATTACATTCACGGTTCTTTATTTTTAGATTCGGAAGACTTTAATATGTCACCCATAAGCTTGTGATTTTCTCAATTTTTTCAACATACAGTCTCTTTATTATTTTTCTTTATAGCCATAATGAGGTAGTACTATTACAGAATTTGATGTCATAATATGGTAGTAAGCAAGTGATACATGCGTTCTGCAATCACTCTTAATTTTCATAAAATATTTATTTTGTTTGATTACTAAATGTTCATATGACATTGTTCAATACAAATAGCTTGTAGCTATCTATGCAAAGGAATGGCTGTTTAATAGGTGACCAGCATTGACTCTGTTTGATTCATTTGATAAAATTTGGTATTTGCATAACAATACGATAGAAACGAAGCTTTATCGGGAAAACGATTATTTGTAAATGCCATTTGTGTCGAGATTCCTTTCTTTTGGTGTAATCAAGACATGAATGGTAAAACCAGAGGTACAAAAGATACGAATGTATTCGTTTCGGAGGTAGATTTATACATCGAGAACTTTGATTGCTCTCTTACGGAGAAAGAGGGCCTCGGGCTAACTAACGAGCCACGGCGAAATCGGACCATTTTTTAAGCTGTGTAAAAAAGAGCCATTTAATAGAGCTCTAGAATTTCGAGAAGCGTTACGTTCTTTGATTTACCGCCTCCTAAGATGTTAATAATGTCCCGACCCACACTCTCCTCTATCACTTAAGCAGAGATATAATTGCCGGCCTGTCCGCTACCACCGGAGAGCATTTCAAGCGTGGTCCTCCCGGGTTCAGCCATCCGATTCCAACGTGCACGCATTCTTCTCACTTGTGCACGGTGCGGATCGTGATTAGCGCAATGGCTGCAGGTAGTTCGATCAACCTACATAATGCTCCAGGGATTTTAATCCGAGTGTCATTTTAAACGCTTTACGCCTCCGTTGCCAGGATTCAAAGATGGCCATCTAACAAGTCTGCATTCTCGTAAGAATTGCTCCTTTACAAAAATATGTCCATCATGCCTTCCTTTCATATTTTCACTCATTAAAGTCTGTTAAAAACGGTAAGGAAATGGGATTTTTGGTAAGATCTTGCCGGAATAGATGCCGAAAGCGTTTGAAATTACGTTTCTGGAAATTCGGGTGCGGTAGATGATAATATAGGCCGAAAACAATAAGATTTTTTTGGAATTTACTAAAATTTCTTCTTTCTGAACTAACTTCTAAAATGTGTATTCAGTAAGTGTGGGTTTAAGATATTGACTTCACTTCTAGGCTATCAAGGAAATATTAGCTAAGCTAGAATGTTTATGCTTACAACTATCAATTCTATTCAGCCATAGTTTCTCTGGAGGAAGATATTACTCCCTGATTGGAAAGCTGTTTGCCCTTTATCTGCAAAGTATTTCCATCTGCACATGTTAATCTATATCTTGAAGGCTTAAATTCTTAAGCTAACTCAAAAAATTTAACTTTCAATGATAAATGAAAGTGAAGAGGATAAGCTAACCAAGAATGTTTAGGTTTTTCTTGGACAGAACTCTAATAGAAAATCAACGACTTAAGTTCCTGATTTGTAGCGCCTGCAGTATCTCCGACGCAAACTAAAAGAATGCAAAAATGTAAAAGTGAATTGATATAGTTGAGGAATTGGTTTGTTTTTGAATTTTCGAGGAATCATAGTTTCAGATGACGGATGAATTAAGGATACTACGCAATAAAGTACTTAGGGAGTTCAAGATGCATTTTCTAAGCCGTCGTAATCAAATGGAATTATCTGTAGTGTAAAAATTCAGGTACTCGCATTATGAATTTATCTTCATAACTTCTTAATTAAAATGTTTTTGAGAGATTCAACCATTTTTCAACATCCATCTCGTAAGCCAACCTACAGCTTCAAGCTATTGTTGATTGCAGAGAATGATTGCGAGAGAAAGCCAAGAATTCCGCTAATTCTAATTAGCGGGATTTCGGGCCATAGTCAGTTGTCTAATTCTCCCTCTGTTCCAATTTAGCCATTTTTAACCCGCCGTGTCTCTGCACGCGATTGTTCACAGTTCGTACAGCTCGTTGATTCAAAGACACCGTGAAAAATTATTGGAAGTGTCCACGATTGGATGGTCACCGAAATAACATGTTGGCGCGTTGTAATCGATAAGAAATATACTTAAAAGTGGTACATACTTACGTGAAAGAGCTTGGACGGTGATTCAAGTTCAATTCAGAAGTACTGCTTGACATTTTCTTAGTTGAGGGAAGACGGATGCGGACATGGTTAGGTTAGGATTTTAGAGTTAAAAATGGTTTTATAAGGGGAATTAAATGTACAATGTTCTCATGAAATACCAGAAATTATAAAAAATCAGGATAGTTAGATTCGCGCCAAATTAAAGTCTGGGAACAGACCTAATTCATGGCAGATGCGTTAGAAGTAGGGCAAAAGAGTAATTGATTATTTTCTCGAAGTGTTCACTTAGTGGTCAGTCTTCAGGATGAATTACGTAGTCATAATTGATTTAACGAACTGCAGTACGTTCAATGAAATGTTGAAAAATGTTCACCCTTCATTCGAAAGTATTCTCCTCTCTTAGGTGACTTTGGTACAACAGGATTATGGAAACTCCGGATTTAATTTTCAAAACACACAATTAAGGGCGACAGAAATAAATAGCTAAATATTTCTTTTATGATTTTTGGACTTACTTAAAGTAATGTATTAACTAAATTAATTTAATATGAAAACAAAAAAGCCGTACGTATGTACATACAACACTTTTGAACTGAATACGTGCAAATAGATACCATAGTCAGTTTTATGTATGTTTAAGAGAAATTATAATTGAAGAAGCATAAACTCGAATATTCAATTTTATAATAATACTAAAAGAATGACAGAGAACGCTAACACGTTTAACTTTAGTGCCTACTGCAGAAAGATTCATATTTTACACTCAACCACATACAATTAATAATTTATCGATTAATTACCCCATTATTTAAATTATATATTAAACAATTTAAGTAATGGAAATCGATTATTTCAGCCA
Source organism: Ladona fulva (assembly GCA_000376725.2). Taxonomy (NCBI): domain Eukaryota; kingdom Metazoa; phylum Arthropoda; class Insecta; order Odonata; family Libellulidae; genus Ladona; species Ladona fulva. The sequence goes on from KZ308380.1 coordinate 93,275, forward strand.
GCGAGATTCCAATTCGCAGCTATTTAATTGTTCAATTAATAGTTAACCTAATTAATTACTGAAGTTTATTAAAGATAGTAAATTAAATTTTCGCTATTTAGGCCTCCGTATAATTTCACAAATGAGCGAATGTTTAATTTGAAAATGCACTTACGGTGCGCTCTCGACTTCCAGTTCAATTTAACGAATTAGTTTCAGCGGTTCGTGAAATCAGTGCCCAACGTAGTCATGAAGCTGTAGTGGTGCCGCCCTGCTCTCAAGAAGTTTTTACCAAACTCGTTTCTACTCCTACTTTGAGAAGCTCATCCTTCCCTTCTTAGATACATTCTGATACCCGATTTATCCGTTGTAACATGCGAACAAGGTTTTCTGTTGGTACGTCCAGAGGAAAACTCCAAGACTCCTTGAGAATTTCGGGAGAGATATCTTTGCTGTGCCGGTGAAGATTAAGAAACTAAGTTAACGGGCGGACTCATTGCGTTTCCATCTCTTGTAAAAGTCATCTACGATGATAAATGATAATTAGTTTATCATTCACCGGAGAGCCTGTAGCGGTCTGTATCTCTCATTCCTTCATTGTGGTGGCGCAGCGATTTTCTCGCCGTCCTAAGAAAGGCAGCGGGTGCATTTCAAGCGTCTGACTCTCAATTAATTCCCCCGACATTAATGAACGGAGAAATATGAAGGCTCGCCATTTCCTCACCGGAGTGACAGTGAGTCAGTGTGCGCACGCCCGGCCGAGGTCGTTACCACCGGACGGTTGTGAAGTCTCCCGGAATAGAGGCTCTTTGCTGCGTTTCCGAAGAGATGCTTGCACGAGAAGAAACAGCTTCTCATTCAGCCCATTTACTCCTACCATATGGGAGTTCATTTACTGGCTTTCCGGATTCGTATTTTTACTTCTCGTTCTGGAAATTCGAGAAAATGGGGTTCGTTTTTGTGAACGATCTTAAATTTAGGTTTCAGGATATCGCGAATGTAGGGCATGCGCTTAAGCATTGTCATTTTTGCAAAATTAGTTTTTTTCTCATTAATAACTCGATTTAGGTTTGAAGTGGAGGTGAGCAACCTTTGCCATATTGCTGGCGGGACGAATGATGCTTGAAAATCCTCATCAATCTTGAAACGCAGTTTTTGGAATGATTCATGTGCCAGTAATTTAAAGAGATTTCAACTGTCTGATATGTTTGCAAGAATCTGTTTGTTAAGACTGGAGATAATGATTGTTGATCTGGACCTCAAAAGAAAAAGAAATTCTCGGCATTTCCAATCCCAAATTACTTTCTCATCCCCGAGTGATCTAAGGAGTGACGGATTGCCCACGTATAACTTTTCTCTTTGAGGTTAAGGTTTTGGAGCAGCCTTGTAATTTTTGTTGAGGTTAAGATTAATATTATTGATAACTGTTTTAAATGATTAATCTTTATATTGTTTCTGGGTTTACTTGTCGAAGAATAAACGGACGTCAAGAAGTCTTACGAGCAAGCTTAAACATTGAATTATCTCGCAGATCATGATCTCCAGTAAAGGGGGAGATTCCTCTTAGAGAGCTTATCGGTTATAGCAGCCGTCCGGAAAGTAGATGATCCGGGTTCGAGTTCTGGTCTGATGGAAAATTTTTTTCGTCCGTATATTCTTGAGGTTTTTGCAGGGTGCACGCTTTATGGTGTTGCATCACTCTAAATCCTTTCTTTGGTTTTACTTTTAATGGATATTTCACAGTTGGCTTTTTCTACTAAAAATTGTCGATGTTTTAATTTCGTCGTATGGTAAAACGTTGGAAAATTAGAATCGGATGTTTTTTATAGTCCCTCTCGGTAGTCAACATTAGTATCAGAAAGAAATTCTTAATTCTTAGGATATCCTTATCTGGTTTTGTATCAATGGAAAGTAAAGAAAAAGTTTCACTTAATTCCGGTAATTAATGACGTGAAGTTGTTTTCTTGAACAAACCAATAATCTAAAATAGATTTCAACTCCATGATAAACGATTTCTCAAATTGACACTTTTTTTCACTTCATGCTGAAAGTATTAGTGTAGGATAAGTAAGACCTCGATTTATGCATATATGCCTTTGAGGGGAAAATCACCACAAAAAGACGAAATGTTCCCCGAAGTGTGTTGCGAGATCAGGCAAATTTCTGCTTGTCTTTTGACAGGAATAAGAGTTATTAAAATTGAGATTTATTGTTAAGTGGTAAGATTAATGGAAACAGAGTTTATTTGGTGCCAAGTAAAATTTTTAGTATTGTCTATTTGGTGTGTTTTTATTCAGCATTTTCTCAAGGTTCCTTTTACCTTAATATTCGGCCAAGGATTTTGCGAAGAGGACTAGTGCACGTAAAAATTCATGTTTTGAATGATAAATGGTATAGATATTCACATCAGGTTTTCCTTTCCATGTTGGCGCGATGGAATTTCCTGGAAAGATAGGAACCACAAGTTATCTATTTGAAATAAGAAAAAAATGCCTGAATCGATTTTGTGAAGTGTATCGCTTGAGGAAATAACAGTCAGTCAGTCGATCAAAAACATTTTCCGTTAGCAATACTATTACTAATGACTACAAAACTAATTAACATTTATATTTCACAGCAAGCAATGAAAGGTGGCCACGGTATATGTGTAAGAGTTACAGGCAGGTATGAAAAATTTTATATACGTGGGCACGATGATTTATAAATATAATGGTTTATTAAGTAAGAAATACTGTATTCAATGTATGTAACAGCGGATAGCAACGTGGGTAGCGTGTTCAACTTAGATGAAAGGGTTCCCTGTTCGATTTCTGATGGGGGCATTGCTGGGCTACGTGTTCATCCAGCGTCTTGATGAATTTGGGCAGCTTTCCTAATGAAGAGGTAGGGCATTCGTCATCGGTGTTAGAGTGATGCACTGGACCGTCGTCTACCCTAATGCTGTCCAGGTTAGGTATTAGTCCTCTCGGGCTGTCACGCATCGGATTTACTACTTTACGTGTATACTAGAATAAGAGGCTTCAAAGGGTTTAGATATTTTTACTTTAGAACTTAATTTTCTTCCTGTCCTAGATTTCTTTTTTGTAGTAGCGTAGGGATTAGCGAGCTAACATACCAACAATGAGGTTCCTGGGATTCTTGGAAATAATGATTGTGGTATTGCTCTTTGTGTATCTAAATGAAGGATTAATTGTAAGTGTGGTGTTGTTAGATTCGCCCACCAAAAACGTGATGATTATCGTCGTAAACATACGCTATTTTCGCAGATCAGCCTAAGATAGAGTTAGCAGAGGATGTGGCTAGTGGGAGATTACATCTAAGGCTTTTAATACATCTACATAAACACCTTGCAAGCCACTTTTAAGCGTGTGACAGAGAGGGCAGGGTATATTATTATCTTATTACATCCAATAGTAATTAGTGTGTACCAAGCACGGAGTAAATAAAAAAGTATATAGTCGCTAGCCAGAGGAAATTTTGTGTATGGAATTTTTTTATAAATATTTTTAAATCTCCTTGAATTCATTCAGTCGATGTGTTAATCCCTGGAGGAGAAGCTTTATACACCTTTTCCTGTTATTCTAGGAGATAAATTCAGCATTTATGAACCCATCGAAATGTCTCCAAAGTTCTTAATAATCGGCAATTGATGTCGGGCAAATTATAGGTTAGGATTGTTTATCTTTCTTCCTCACAAAAATATTATTTTCACAGCAAAGGCCTACGGCAAACGTTTACTCAAACACCCCCTCAAATATCACCCATCGTGTCGTCGCTTAGACCAAGAGCACTCTGAGTAGGAAAGAAAACAAAGTTCAGGAAGTTGCGGAGCTAGTTATAGTCTACCCAAGTCGGTTCGCAAGGCGTTCTATCGACTTCGGGAATCGCTCGAGATGATCGTTCTTCCCGTTCGATATCGACGCAAAGTCGGACGTCGATTGCTCCGCGTAAACGAATAATCACCTCTTTAACTCTTCCAAAAGTCGCCGCGGAGTCGGTTAGCTTCAGTCGATCCTTTTTTATTTTGGACGAAAGCTTTACGATGTCGAGATGCATCATGGGAAATGGGGGAGAGAGATGGATCGAGAGCAGATGGATGGCGGGAAAAAAAACGCGGGTTTATGATCGCGTACATATCGCCGCGGTAATCTGCTTCTCGTGTTTTTCCCCGCGCTTTTTCCTCTGCCCGCCTCCGCGTCTTCCCTTCGCGTTTCTTTTGTCGAAGATGGCGTGCCTTCGATAGGCAAGGAAAATAATAAATTCCAGCTCCCGTTTTCATCGGCGTCTCTTTTTGTCGGTGAGCGGCTAAGGGTAGAGAGTTTTATTTTCGAACGCATCGTTTCCGCGCATAAATATCCCCCGCGTCTTTTTTATCCGTCGCTCGCGGAGACTAACGGTTCGTTTTGTTTATCGTTTTTCGCCAGACGGTGCAGTGCATCGCCGAAAAGAGCAACATCTGGCGCAGTATCTTCGATTGCTTCCGTTTAGCGCAAGTCTCCGCGTTTTACCCTGCGGATCTCTCTGACGAATTGTATGGGAATTGTTCGGTTTGATAATTCATTTAGAAAATTTGGAGACTTGTCGATTGGATGAATGTCGTGGAGCGTAAAATTCATTGCGGACATCGCATTTTTATATACTGAATTAACCGCCAATGCCAATGATGCGCGCCTAATTCCGTGAATCTCAGCTATTTTCAGCATCAGTGATGAACAAACCATCAGAATTTAATTTACGATGTATCTTGTTCTGCTATATAGAATTTTACAGAATTGCACGTGTGATGTGTGCATTGAGTTATATTCCAATTTTTCAACCATTGAGAGCAGAGTTTTTGTAATTAATAAAAAATATGTAGAGAAGTAAAATGAAGAATTTTTATTATGAATTTATGGAAAAGCACTGGAGGATTCCATTAATCACGATACTTTGGACAGCTGCCTGCTTGCATATTGATTTGATTTCAGTAACAGAGAGTTCATGAGAGAGATATTTCAAACAAATAATAATTATAATATCATTAAAATCATCTTCGTCTATAACTACATATGGTTACAACCAATAATGTACTTGTATACACGCATAGAATCTATATGCTTGATATTAACAATATAATTACAAAACGGAAGGAACGGAGAAAATCCTCAAAGAAAACTTGACAAAAAAATGATACTCCGCTTTAAGATAAACAAGGTCGTATATCGTGAAATTAGGGAACGAAAGTTGTCTTATCATTACTTTAAGAATTAAATTGCCTCATACATATCAAGAATTCAATAATAATAGTAATAAGAATGTTATATCAACGCGTCAATTAGCTTTCTCTTACGAACATTTTCGTTTTAATAAATGTATGGCTGTTTAATCGGTTGCTATTGAAATCTAATCCACTATTACTCCAAATTTTCTTCTTCGTATTCATCAGACAGATTGCTCGAGTGTTGCCATATCGCATTTTTTCTGCGTGACGCGATTACGGAGGCTTCTGACGCTAATGCAGCATCTGAGCGGTCCATCCGAGATTTCTCGTAGTGATGAAGCAAAACCTTTTTTATCAGATTCGATGCGTGTCGTACTCAGACAGCCGACTCGCATTTCGGCCTTAATTAATTAGCGTCGCTCACGAAGTCGTGTACGTTCCCAAGTTGAGCTTTTAATGCATTTATCAGATGAAATAGTTCAGTCACGTCGAGCGTATTTTAGCGAAATGTCACGGGTCATTTCCCGACGAGACTCCTTTTCCTGTCTAAGTTTTCTGTAAATTTGACACCATTTTCTGAAAATTTAAACTTTCTTCGGTATAAAATTAATTTAGTAATAATTTCATCGTAATTAAAAAGTCGAATACGTTATTAACTTATGTTCCTCGAATTAATGTTCAATAAGCATTATTATTAGTTGCTCGCCTGTTTCGAACAAGATGAAATATCGGAATAATAAATTAAGAAGCCACCTTTTACTTATATGTTTGGGGAAACATTTGAAAATATTTAGTTCAAGACATCCGATTATCGCTCAACAGCCGCCAGACATCAGTTCAACGAATTTGGCTGTTTCCGTATTCCCTTCTCATACTGACAACTATCTCTGCTTCAAGCTGAATCATTTCCTTGCTCGAGGTATTTTTGAAATTCGATGAAGCCATTGGTCTGAAAGCTTTTCCTCATGAATCCAGGGCAACATTTCCGAAAGATTTTCAAGTAGATATTGTAGCCGTTTCACTCCCACACTCGTTAAATTATGACGGGAAGATTATTTTTAAAATACGATGTGTGACAGATAAGATATTAATTTTATTATGCATATCCTGGAGGAGGATTCCGTCGCTGGAAATTATTTTATGGCACCCTCCCAAGAGGAACCTATTTCCAGAAGAGCATCAATCTCCAAGACTCGCCCAGTCCCCCTCTACCAGAATGAATTCTAAAAACTGTTGCATACCAAAAGTTAACGGAATACGAGGAATAAGAGGCGTAAAGATTATAAATACTTTTGAAGTCACTTTTACATTTATGATCTTCTTTTTCATTTCTGGATCACCTCCATCTACTGTTTTTTCCTGAAGTAATCCCCTCGGAAAAGTAGTTTTCCCCCAATAAAAATGAGTCAGCACAAAGATTTCCATACCATAAAAGATCAAGATAGGAACAGGTATCTCTCCGGGTGGCTGCTCCAAATGAGTTATTTTGCAGCATAGAGTTACGTCATTTTAGGAGACTTTACGTGCAAGGGCCCACACCTTGTATAGTCACCTTTGTAGTCATTTTCGCTCAGCCCGAAGATGTATTTCGCGCGACATATATAGGGAGAGCTAAAATATTCCGATTTTTATCAGTGGTGTGAGAAAGTCAGAAATTTTATCGCTTATTCTATGGTTTGAGATGATTTACTTTTGTTTGTTTAATGAAATTCATTTTTATAGTAAAACGGAAATCGGAATAACATTAATAAGAATGGCTGTTTTACAGAGGATATCGACGTGGTAAAGATGAAAGGGGCTTTCAACGTTCTATCTTGATCTACTCGAAGGTGAAACTATCTTCAAAGACGCTTAGCTGAAATTTTATTTATGAAGAGACCGCATGGAATCCCCGAGGTTCTGTGAATAATTGATTGGTAGTATCTTTTTCTCGATCCTATTGAACCTATTATTGCTCTAAAACCTCTTCTGGCTCTTTCAATTTTGTGAACTCTACTTTTCTTAGTTTATTTCCTTTGAAAATCCCCCCCTCGACGTAAGCAGCGCGTTTGGTTCTCCTTTTAGGCCCTGGGGTCTTAGAGGTGCTGGGACATGACAGCCGCCTCTCGTATTCCTCTTTTAAATTCATTTCCTTTATTCACCGTTCTCGCTGTTTTCTCGTTTTCTCCATGCAGCTTGCGTATTTTTATCCATTTATTTTTTTGGGTTAAGTTTTTGATTTATTTTTCTTTCGTATTCATAATAGAAAATCTTTAAGGTCTGGATATTTGTTTGTCCTATATCATTGTCATCTAAAAATTAGTTTTCGTTAAAAATTTTAAAGAAACGTCATATTCAATTTATAGTGGAAAAATATCGGACGATACTTAGAAAAACCTCTGTAGGATCAGGAAGAGGTCGTTCAGTAATTCAACATTGTGGATTGGCATCTATTTTAGTTATTGTAGTGGTGAGATGACTGTAAACTAGGGAAAATAATGAATCTTTATCACTTAAGCGTTACGAGAGCATAGAGAAATTTCACGCTAATACTTGTTTATCCTACCTCCCCTGTTTCATTCACTTTAGACTTTCTCTTCTTTCATTTTTAAATTTTCCTTTTCGTTATCTTTTTTAATGTTCGGTGTTGCCCTGGCGATGATGTGTTTAATTTTTCTATATATTTTTCCCGAGTCGGATGGTTCGTTTTTGTAGCTCTTCCGCTTCCCACTTTTCTGTCGATCTCGTCTGAAATTTAATTTCTATATTTGCTCTCCTCTTCCATCTCGAAATTTCCTCTGTGTCACTTTGACTCCCACTAGCAACCTATTTTCTACTCGACTCACTTTCTTCCTCTTCCGCCTCTGCCTCCGCAATTTCCTTGATATCTCTCTCAGCAGTTCCTGCTCATTTAAACATGCTCTAAATGCTACGAAGCTCAGTAAGGGAAAGGGTGTAGCGGTGCATTTCATGGCGAAGAGCGCGTTTTGTCACACTATCAATGTATATTGCCTGTTCAGGGCAAAGATATGGCGGCCAGACGTGTATCTTATTTCGGGATAAAATAGCCTATTTGATTATGAATTGCCTATGAATTAAATATTCAGAGCATCGCTTTTTAAAATATTAAATATACTGCAAAATAACCCAATTTTGGTGTTTTTGGCTTAAAATCTGTTCTTAACTATAAAGTACTTGTGAATAAATATCGAAAAATACCTTTACTACGAATGCCATCGAGTAAGCGAAATATTAATGTTAAAGATCATATCATACTAGGTTTAAGGGATAACATAAAAAGATAATCAGAAACAGAGAAATATTTTCTTTAATTGCTGTCATAAAGCACCGGAAAACGGTATATTTCTCATATTAATCATTGTATTGTACATATCAAATCCATCTGTCTGTCTGCCCTTCCCCTCTGTCAGAAACTGTTTGATGTAGAGGTATAAGACAGCCTGCATTGTTTGTACAAGTTAGAAAACCCCAGGCAATCTTTGCTTATCTGTGAGATGGCTCTAGTTCGAACCCAGGAGCCCATAATAAGAAATTCATGTAAAGTTCGTTTTCACATCTTGAAGACTTCGTTTCTTTTACGATTTCATAGCTACAATTGAAAAAATGTTTCTAAATTTTGGGAAAAGGAATTTGAAATCAATTTAGTATCAATCAAATCATCTACTGGTCACAAATGTGTTAAATTATTATAGACCTACAATTGGCACCTTCTGGCGTAGGACTGCATGCGATAACGGTTATTTTTTAAAATAAGTTAAATAAAGTTCTGTCATGATTGACAGAGAAGTTGACTAGATAATAATATATTTTTTATTTGCGTGAGATTAATACTAAAAAGTTTCCTCTTCCATCTACGCCATCGACACACACAATAACATATCATAGATTGTATACCCCCTGCCACACGCCGAAAGGCGGCTTGTAGGGTATTGATGTAGAGGTAGATGTAATAGTAGTACGATTTTTTTCTAAGGTAGATAATGTATGCCTTAAATCTCTACTACGAATACCCAAAATCTTGATTGATGCGCCAAAACCTGTCGGTCCGGTCACCTGAGATATTGATGACGGACCACGAGTGACAGTAACTAAGGATCTTTCGAGTTGTGATGCATGTCAATCTCCATGTTTGCCAATCGGGATTTTGTACCACCGTGGATTTTCAGTACACAATTGATCGGTTCAATTATTTTATATTATTCTTGCAATTTAATGCTTTTGAATTCACGAATTCAAAGAAAAATAGCATTTATTAATTGATGTGATGTATTTATTTATTGAACCATTTATTAGACTATCTCACCTCAAAGCTCCATCTAGCTACCTTTATCAACGTAATTTACACTACATTTGGACAAAATGTCATGCCTATATATAGGAAGTAGTTTTTTGGTGGAAAAACTACGAAACTGAGGATTATCGAGGAAAAACTAAAGGCGCGAGAAAACAGCTATACAGGGGACCGAAGAAAAACTGCATAAACATATAAATGAAAAACTAAAATATTAGTTACTAAAATATTAGTTGTATACAGAGTTCTCTCACGTGCAACTAAAATAAATTATTCCCCTCAAGCCATCACTACAATATTCTACTCTTCAAAGCACTTACATGTCACCATAGAATAACAATACCTTCTCACCGCGCTCTACTTTCTTTCCATGTCATCATATGTGATCATAGTTGTGGATTTTCCAAATCTTCACGATTACGTTAGCGCCCCATTGATAAGACTCCATTCAGATCAAAACAGGTAGTTTATCGGTTAGCCGTCTGACACCAATCTTGGATAGGCTTCGTACGGCACCGATGAGTTTGTATTTTCTCACGAGGAAGGAAGGAACATAAGATAAGACATTGATAGCGGCACAGGCAGTAGGATATTCCCAATTTAGTTGGAGATGAAGCGTCTGTCCTCTCCACGACCCCACACTCCTGTCTGTGCGGCACGGGTCGACTTCGAAAAGGAGGGTTAGGGGCCGGAAAAAACGCGTGGGCAATAAAAAATGATCGGTCGCTTTAAAAGAAAGGAGGCGCCGAGTGGTGAAGGGGTAAATAAAGGGGAAGTCGCACGTCTGCCCAAAGTTCCATCCCCTTTTTCTTCTTCAAGGAAGAGTATCCCTTAGGAGGGTCGTTACAGAGGAGCAAAGGAGTTGGACTTTTTTCCGCCTTCAACCTTTTCTTTCCCTCTTCCCTTGAAATTTCCCTCCTGATCTCCACCCTTTCGGTGCCTTCGAAAAGACGCGTTGTACTATGGGCGGGTTGGTAGCTCTTAGTGTTGGTGAGGGCGTTGGTTAGGGTTTTTGTAATGCAAAGGGCGTGTATGTGTTGATGAATTCTCCACTCTCTAGGAGCTAAGATCGTGAGGGTTTTGTTGCTGGCCAGAGGACGTTAAGGCGCCACTTTTACAATTCAGATTTTCTAAAAGATCCCGAAAGACCCGAGGAATTCGCCGTTCTTCGTCAAATATTTTTTTCTCGCCTTTTGAATTTTTATCTTTAAAGGTGAACATTGTGAGGTGCCGTGCTTGTTTTTAGTATTTAGTAAAACTTTAATTGTAAAGTGGAGCTTGTCTCGGAGTCGATTCCTGGGGTCAATAACCTTTTTTAAAGGTACATGCTAGAAAACAAGAACTTTGTGGATGATTTGTGAGAATTCTGAGAAGTAGACCGTGTAGCAATTATTGTATGATATTGAAATATTTTTAGATAAGAAGTTTGAAATAATAATAGTAAAAGGTTATGAAGTAACCACGAAGAATTGCACATACTCCACGACTGATTCCAAAGAGTACAAATCCAAAAATATTCAAACCTGAGCCCCAATACCGCCACATTGTTTCTCCAGTTTTTCATTGGGATCGTTCAACTGAACTACCCTTATATTTTAGTCCAAACCCTATATGACGTCGACCTTTAGAGAAACTGGTCTCAGCCATTCTGTAACATATGAAATATATTACATTCCCCGTTGATGATTTTGAAATTTCGAGAAAATTATTCTGAGCTGGTTAACTAGGAGGCTCTTGTAGTTTTTTATTAATGGCCTGCAAATCAGTTGTTTCCGTGCGAATCTAACATCGGACTTGATCAGGGAACACTGGAAATTTGCTTTTTTTTTAATACTTTCACCAACGTCGTTACGTGTATTAGGTTTCACATTCTTATGTTCAATTGTGATATAACAGCCTTTATGTTACCATATTTGCGTGAACTTAATTTATCTTTACATGCTGGAAATTATCGCAAAATGAATTTTTGCTTGTAAATTTAATGATTCTTTAATATTTTTAAAATTTGATAATTTAATTAGTTTTTTAATTAATTAATTGCAAGTGTTTAAAGGTTCCCGAATCGTACCTCTAATCTCGAAATGAATAAGATTTCCCCCCTTCGCAGAATATTCTCCGCAGATTCTAAATCGAATCGAATTTTGAAGAATCGCAGGTTCCTATTTTTGAAATAAATCATTAAAACGTCGTCATTCCCACATGTCCGTAAGCTTTTGGCGATTTATTCGGTCGTAAATCCTTTATCTTTAATCATATCGTTTTTGACTCTTTAAAGGTTCACCTCAATTCCCTTCCAAGTGTTCTTTCTCCGCTCAAAACATGCGATCGCCGCGAGTTTACGCTCCTGACGGATGTTTAAAGAAAACCTCAAGTGCTTCTGCGCAAAGATAAGCAGTTCCTCTGCATCCCGACAGCACGAGAATGTCTATCGCATGCATCTAAAATTGGCACCGAATATTTCCGACTCGTAGCAGCGAGAAACGAGCGATTATCCCTGGCTTGGTGAGGGAGATGATATCGCGTCGACAAGAGCACGGTCGCTTTAACGGTTAATTGAAGCTGGATTAGAAATGCATTTCATAATGCTGACTCGGAAAGGAGCGAAGTCATTGTTCTCTCTGGGTGCAGAAATACCACAACGCTCGCGCTTCGTCGTAAATCGAGACGCATTATGCGCGAGATTTTGCAAGAGATTTTCCCGATACAGTTCCGCGATAGATGCAGTTCGAAGGAAGGTAGGCTCTTTTCTTATGCATTGTTGGAGTAGTTTCCTCGCATGATACAGCAGGCGTTTTATTTTCCGTCCTTCGCTGCGAAGTATTCACTTTCGAGATAGTGACGGAGGGAGCCATTTTGCCTTTCATAAAGCACATGAAGAGTTGAAACGAATTCATCTCAGAACGTCATTTTAAGTTGTTTTCTTTAGTTTCAGCATAGTAACATCAAATAGATAATGTTATAATTCCAGTTAGCTATGAGCGCAAACTCTAATCAACAAAGAGTCACGAGAAAATAATAAGATACACCTTGCAGATTCATATGCAGAGCAATAGAGAAGCAAATAGACTAGACATGGATGTTGGTTTTAATACACCTCCTGCCTTACGCCGCTAGTGGTTTCCTGGGCTAGTATGTAAACATGGAAATCCATAGAGGTCCGCAATATAATATGGAGGAATCCGTGGATGCATAGGTTTGTTTTAATTAATGTAATGCTTTGGTTAATGTAGTTCAACCTTGCTGTTTTCTTTAATTTTGTCATAATTACCAATTTGTAATTGTTGCCTTTTAAAATCGATGGTAACATTTTAATCAGATTATTTTCTTAATTGAATATAATTGATAGTATATGTAATTAAAATCTCAATGTATTTGTAAGAGTACACATTTTTGAGAGACCGCAAAACAAAAAATGAGCCAACTTACTTAAGTTTACAAGCCTTTCCACTAGATCACTTTCATGTGGTTAGCCTTTTTTCTACTTACCATTGTTCTCGACCAAACATGTGCGAATGATTCTCAGTAAATTTGAATATTTATCGTAAGTTAGCTCTTAGGTTATTGTTGGGCTTTATCTTGGGAATGCATTATCACGAAGTTAAGGTGGTGCTTAATTGCCACCTTTCAAATGTTTCCTTCGAAGGGACCTTCATATTGTTACTGAGAAATCAATTAGTAATTAAGGCAAATCCTGTGGGTATATTTGTATTCTTCTAGATACAATACATTGTTAACCCTTGAGCATCGCTCGTTTCTCCTTTGCATTCCCATTCCTTTCTAAAGGTAAATTTTTCTCAAGTTTTATTTATGTAGCCGTAAAAATGCAATATTAGATGCTGTAGTTTATAAAAAAATCACATTCTTCAACGATAGTCAAGAGAGCTCTAATCAAGATTTACGCTAGATGTAGAAAACCAAATCACTTTGCAAAGTGATATCCAAGAGAGAATCTCAAAGCTTGGCATGTGGTGCTTATCCTAAAGATTATAAAAAGTAATATGTTTGAAAAGTTATGATGTAAATTGAACTAAAATGAAAGTAAAAAATAACGTATGTACAAGGAAGTTTTTGAAAAACATTTAGCAAGCCGTCTCTGGCTAAGTCTCTGCGTAATCGTTATCCTATAACATAACAGAAACAAAGCAAACCGGCTTCGATAATTACCCTATCGCCTTCTGTTTGAACTAAACTCGTCTCGAAGCTATTGCGTGGGTGAAATTTCTCACTCGAAGACATCCTGGAGCGCTAACGGATCAGCGGCGTCTGGGCGTGGTGAGGGAGGGCGTAGGCCTCCAGATGGGATGTGGGCGAAAGAGAGATTCCATAAGGAGGGGTGCGCGATCTGCAGGGTTGGACTCTTTGGGTTACGTCTTCGTTTACATAGGGCGCCAGAGGTGATGTGCGCACGATGGCGTCAAGGGTAAATCTTCATGCGTCCGAGTTGCGAAACAGCTCGCGGGCGTATAAAATTGAGATCGGCGGAAAAAAGTGCGGGGTTTCTAAGTCCATCAACGCTCTCATCCCGCTTGGGGAAAGGTTATATCGGGAACGGGGACGTTCCAGATGGGTGTACGCTCAAATCTCGAGGGTTTACTCATATTTCGAAAAGGATGCGGGACCATATTTAGAATTGTTTATCGGTGCCCATCTTCGTCGCGTCGGCGTCCTATCTATGAAGGGTCGACGCTGTTGCGATTCAAGGTGATGATTATGAGCGATTGCGATTCCTTTCGTAGAAATGGGATCTGCAAGGTCTGCAGCTAAATTTTACGACGCGTACTTATAAAGTTTATGGCCGGGAAAATAATGGAGGCGTGGTTGCGAGAGGTGTGGACTTACGTGGTGACCTACTGGTGGTTGAGAGGACGGGAAAAATCTCCGTATGTCTCGGTAATAACGCGAGTTAAGGTTGTTTAGTTTCTGACCGAAAGGGAAAGGTTCCAGCAATCCTGCGATAATATTTCGTATTTCTTTTGCTGAGTTAATAAGAAAATTGTTCTAATCTTTCGGAATTATTTCTTATCTTTTACATAGGAAATCCTTTCTATCTTATTCTCATGGCCATTGTAAGACAAGAAGGTTTTCGACTTCGCTAGAGATTTCCGTTTACCGTTATCACCTTAGGAATCCTTAACCCATGAAGATCCTTTCCAAATTTGTAAATCTGGGATACTCCAGAAGCATTAACTTTAAAATCCTTTTTTTCCCAGATGCTCCTCAGAAGAGTCCTTGATTCTCCATGGGACATTTTCAGGCCATCTACTTTTATGATAGCTACGTCAGGCTAATAAAGTTACAGCTGTTGTCACCTCTTTCTGGTCCTCCAGATATATTTCTTCTGATCGGACCAACGATGCTTCTTAATACCACATATTTGTAAGGAAATGGTATAATTCTTAGAAAATGCAGTCTTGTTTTCAGGCTCCTAGGGATTACACAAGGAAATCCGAATGTGTCTGTGGATTGAGCTTACGTTACACTTAGTTGGCAATCCTCCGTTTAACTTTTACCCGAAGTTTGACAAAGGCGGCTTTTAAATAGATAGGTGTGGTTGAATCAGCAGGCTCGAAGGTGTGGCGAGGAAACCCGCCACCGTGTTTGGAATCGAAACTTCTTGTTCTTGCTTCTCCCAACGAGAGGTTTCGACTCATTGCATCGCTAGCGCCTCATCAGACTCGAAGGCAAATATTGGTCTCAAGGGAAGCGCCAAGTCAACGAACTTGTTGCCCTGAGTTGCGAAAGATTTCTTTCTCCAATTCAGACTCCTTTTTTCTATCGGTTGACTCGGAGTTCCACGTGCTGTTGAGTTCGAAGTGACGACTGTAGCTTAGAAGCTCGCTCGTTGATGCTCGAGATGGTTTGCCGCAACTCTTGAATATTTTTTCCCTTATAAATTGGATGAATAGATAGTTTGCCCATAGAGTGATAGTTACTGTTGTTTACACCATTTCATTTATGAATAGCGTCAGAAACGTAGAGTGCAGTTGCATGGCGGGTTATCATCATCTCAAACAGTGCATCATCTGAGTGATTAAAACATTTTACTTCTGTTATTCACAAACGATTTTCGCTTTCTATTTATACCTCTGCTGCAAGGAAATTGCTGTTGATCCATCTGTTTAAATACCCCAGGGAATCAGCCAAGAAGTAATTTTGGCCCTCTAAATTTGCAGAATTTACAGGAAATGAAAAAAATGCCCCCAGGTGCTAAGCGATTCTGAGATTCTCCAGAAAATGAAAACTCGCGTCATATATCCTGCCTCTCATGCAAAGCGCCTCGATCTCATATCGTTTCATGCAATGAAATTTTGCTAAGTAATACTACGGTAATAAACTAGAATATGTTCTCATGGTACCGGAGGTCTTTTTTCGAGGCTTAAATTGTTTTCGTTGTCGATTTCTTGTGTCGAAGGAATCTTTAAAGATATATTCAGCGTTCGTCGTCATGCGTATGACTATCGACGACTTTGAATAGCTTCCTGTAATTTAACGTGCAAAATTAAGTTATTTCCATTCAGAACCTCCACAGTTCAAAGAATTGTTCCCTCCCGTTCAGAAATGAGAGATATTGAGCCGAAGCAAATCATTTTCCTGAAAGATACCCATGTTTTTCCACTGCTGGCTAGTCATTTAAATGTGATTTTTTTGAAAAGCAAAACTTCCATCGTGGAAACTGGCCTTTGCAAAGCCTCTATTAAAGTTTCCATGAAAACAAGTCTAACTTTCTAGTATGCATGTTTAAACATATAAGATTACAAAATCGCTTGAAATTTATTCTTTTTTTCCTTTGTAGACTATCTGAAAGCTGGCTTTCGAGGAACGGTTTCCTAATGTCTTCCATTGGAGCGATTGGCTTAGATCGGGAAATGAAAAAGAATGAAGGACTGGAAATAGTTTATCTTGCTTTATTTTTACGGGCCCTCAAGCGTGTGGGCGTTAACGGTGCCATAAAAATGGCTGTGAATTACTTCTTTCACTTCTATTTTTCGTCTGGCGAAGACAAACAGGCTCGCGAAGAAAAATGCAAGGCGCGTGACGATGAACACTTAAAACTTAACAGTTTTTCATGATTTCTGTGACAAATCCTGCAGAATCTCGCGACGTGATAATGACACCAAAAGAAAATATTATAAGGAAATAAAGATAAGACGTCACGGAGATGATGACCGAAAGAGGAAGTACGGCGCTGATAAAACTAATATTGGGGACCACGAGAACGCCCATTTTCTGATCCATTAAGACAAATATTTGTTTTTCGTGTTTATAATGTTTCCTCACGATAGGTGGTCTTCCGATGTGGAGTTCACGTACGAAGTATTTTATCCAGGTCGATTAACCGCTTTTGCCATTTTACTCTACGTGATTGAAGCTATTTTGAAATAATCTAGAGGGATGGTTACGATCACCTACTACCTTTACCTTTGTGTATAATACCTGATCAGACATATCTCGCTCTAACAAAGAAATCTATTTTGGCGTCATGAGCCAAATGAAATGAGAATCACCTACTCTAACTAATTTAAATGTGCTGATTATGAATGGCCATCATTTGCAAATTGCGTTATTGTCGAGATAATCTTTTGAATTTGAGAAATCACGTTTTCATTAACGCTATTTTTTTGCATGTAAAAGTATTAAAGCTTAAAAAATTAATCTTCTACTGTTTTTGGCTATTTTTTCATATTGATTGTATAATAGCAACAACTGATTATGCCTCCCGGATAGCCAAGTGGGCGACGCGTTCGACTTCGGTGAGAGCGGTCCCGGTTTCGATTTCCCGGTGGGGGCCCACATGCGAAATGACCTAAGCTGTCATTACAGTACGACTACCAAAACTTTATTGAAAAGAGCTCCCATTCTGTTTTGTGTAAAAATTAGCAATACCTTATAAAAAAAAATTCAACACCCGTAATATGACTGATTATCTCGGCGATAAAGTTCAGATGACTGACTATCGTATTTGTGATTAGTCTATCGACATCGGTATGAATTAATACTGC
>KZ308380.1:119791-165231 GCA_000376725.2 Ladona fulva
ATGCCTGAATTAAATAAAGCTTTCGGATCTGAAACCAAAATAGTCTTAATTTAAAGATAGGGATAAAAATGTGATATACATATATTAAAATACTTTTATATACTTTAAAATAAGGTTTTAATTATTAAATATTATAAGTACATCTCGTAATTCTTGTTATATACAAGAGAGTAAACCTTAAACACTGTTTTATGATCTCTCGGAAACCAGAAAAACAATTATAGGTAGAACATTTTCCGGGTACATACGTAGCTCTGTAAATTGCAATTGATGTATCTTACAGAGGTACGTAAGAGGTACTGTTTTTCTCTTCGAAGACAAAGGAGTATTTGTTGAAAAGGAACCCGCATCTATTGGCTTATTGCGGTAACTTTTGAATTGGAATGTTAAACGCTTTTATTATCTTGAAATCTCTCCTTTCCAAGAAATTCTAAAAGGAAATGCTGATGTAATGTCTTTAAGTGGAAGTACTTGACGATTGAGGAAATAAAGGCTTCTTTTTTTGATAAGCTGCTTGTGTGGCAACTTTTGATTTTCATGCGGCCCTTCCTATGTTTATTGCAATAAAATCCATAGTTGATGCAATCAATATGTGGCACTCTATAACTCGGATATGTTTGTACTTTTATATATATATCTTACGGTATTTTTAAATATGACCGTTGCTAAGTTAGAGGTTGCATAATTAATATTGATAGCTCAGGTTAATCTTGTGCCACAAAGGACATTGTGGCAAATTGACTACAAGTACAAATGAATAGTTTATCTCACATTGATAGAAGCTGTTCATAAATATTTTATTGGTTTTTGATAGCATGATTTCTTTCGTATGTTAAGATCTTCTATTAATAGACGATGGTGTTGCATAGTCCTTCCGGTTTTGAAATTATTTTTTTATAGTTTCCTCGTTAGAAATTCTAATCAATAAAATGCATTCATTCATTTACATATACATTTTAGCTATAAATGTTCTTCAGTTTCTTCCAAGGACTAATTTAGTCGTTGTTTCGCGGCTCTATCTCAGTGTTATAGTATCAAATATTTGGAACAATATCTTAAGGTTTGTTGTAACAAGGAAAACAATTGGGATTTTCTTAACGATTCTTAATTGATTTATTGATAGGCTAAATTTTACTGTTCTCAAGGCCAGAATATCGTAGTTCTCATAATTATTCCATTAGATCTCTTTTAATGTATATGTAAACAGTATTTAACCATCGGAGAACATACGCAATCATCTTGATCGATTAAACATATCATATCTGAACTCGGTAGATATCAGAGAAAGAAACTATTTTCTACGAACGCTATCGTAAATCAACGTAACTTTTAAAGCAAAGAATGGAAAAACATTCAAATTTAACGTATTCTTTAAGTAGCCCCTTATCCCTTTTTTGGATGTCACGAAATCTCAATAGATGCAAGCAGCGAGAGCTCTAGATCTAATTTCAATTCTTGGCTATAGAAAAGAAATAACGGAGATCGTTCGTTCTGTTTTCCAAAAAGTTTTCTTCGAAGTCCACTTTAGACGTTTTGTAACAGGAAGATCGATTTTTCTCGCCAAGCAGTCGAGAACTTGTTCGATTATTCGTTGGCAACCTTGAATATTGGGTGGATCCTTCTTGTGGTTGATCTTTCCGAACCAACTAAATTATCGAATAATGGTTGATATATTTACTCTTATTAATCATGGTCGTTACTTGTAATGCTTATTAAAGAAATAATAGTAAAAATATCCCAAGTAATCGACATCGCTCCTTTGTTGACGATTTTTGGCTTTTTAGGGGAAGATATCTTGGGTTTGTGAATTGAGGAGTCTTTATCATGCACTATTTGTAACGATTAGATAATTTTACCGAATTCTTTCTTCAAGAAAAAATTTTTGCGTTCTTCAATTTTCAGAGCGGATTTTTATTGATACATATGCGTGTAAGCTAATTGCTTCTTCAAACGCTACTTTCGTATACAATTGCGGTAACTATGGTTTTGGTGAAAATATCTTTGTAATTTAACCTGAATGACTTCAGTTAGATTGCTTTGAATGCATCTTTATAACAGATGTGGTGTCAGGCATTATGTTCGTAGTAGTAATAAACCAGGCATTGTGCTCGTTGTAATAATAATAGTGTAGGAATCTGCTAATACATTTAGGTATTATACACGTACATACTCATACTTGAAAAATGAGAACTCGTCACGGATATGCGGTGCCTGATAAGCCATTACAAACTAGTCTTCTACAGATATGAATCGTGCCTATTATTTGTAGTAATGATTTAACTCTGTACTACTGTACTTAAAATTTCCTCCGTACTTAACCCTGCATTTAAAATAAGTCTACTGACGAGCAATTTAAGATAACTGGGAACTATATAGAGTATTTATTATTTCCTGGTGATGTTCAGGTATAAAAGGATAGGAAATGTTTAGATGATTTCTGAAACGGTCTATGTGCCTCAGTTATTTCCGTTATTTACCATAAAAATAAGAGATATGCAGCGGTATAATATACCTTAGAATTGATATGCATGTATCTCTGATTTACTCAAGGCGGTTTAATGACAGAACTTGAACTCTTGAATGTGCATGAAATGACTTGGACTCCGAAATGAATACCACGAAGTGGATCCTGAGTCTGTTGTTCATTCTAGATGTACTCGTCAGATGTACTTAAGGCACCATCCCTAGTTCATTACTTAGCTTTATGTTTATCGAATTCCTGTTTCCCTATATGAATCCAGGTAAATAGTCATATGATCAGAGTAATTCTTATAAAATGTTGATAATGAAAAATATCACGATCACTTGTTAAAAAGTAAACTTGGATTGTCTGTACATCCGAAGCAATGATTACGATGTTGTTGTTATGTCAGCTAATGTCCCTTGACCTAAAGAAGTCCAACTATTGCATACATCGCTGCCATAGTTTGTCCTGATCCCGTGGGTGCGGGCGTAATCTCCCATTCCCAGCTTTGTCGCCCTCTTTTCTCCATTTTAGCGACAAATACCACGACTTATCCTCTCTTCCCCTTCCATAACATTACCCAATTCACCTTTTTCTCTCTCCGCCTTGACACCCAACCTCTTTTCCATACACGAAGGAATTTACTCGCGCGGACGACGAGGCGCCAGCGCGGTTGACCAATGCGCCACGAATTTGGTAAAGAAAGCGCTCTCCAGCCTCAACGTCGTGCTTACTAAAAAGTAATAGCTTTAATAGGGTGGAATCTCTGATTTCTTGCACATTTGTATATGTGCTCCAATCGATTTATTTTTCTCACGTCATCTTAATCATTGCTATGAGATAAAAGCTCTTTGGCTTGACTGCGAGACCGTTGAGGGTGGAACTAGGAGAATATTTGTATTTTCTTAAGGTGGCGGCCCCGAAATTAAAGCTAATGTCAATTTTATAAATTTTTGCGTATTACTTCTCTAAGTTATGTTACATCGATCCTGAAAAATAAACTCGGTGTCACCGGTCTTATTTTTCTGTAATATTTAATTGAAATCCCGGAGTATTCGTATGCTTTCTTATAGGTATGGCGGAAAGAAGCAGACCGGGAAATTTTTTTTTTTTAATAAAATTATCAGGGAGGATGCTTGGAAATGGCAGTCAGATCGAAATTTTCTACATGACAGTAACAGTTACATACACCACTTCTCACCATTGCGTTGTCAACGATTTATTGATAATGTCACTTTTAATGTGACGGACTGTGCTAGACCACGTCACAATTCTTTCTTTACCAAAATAATCATTGAAATCCTGAACTTAACTCAAAATGCGTCATATTATCGGTATATATTTGACGATTAGTTAACGGAAGATTGTAGCTAGTAATTTTTCAGGGTAGTAACCGTATAAATTTCTCATACAATGAAGAAAAATTGTTGAATAACGAGGAAAATTAGGAGCAAAATTTGCATCTAATCCTCGTGATTGACATCATCCGCGTCCATAAGCATTTTCCTCTCTGCTCCTTTTTCTTTCATGCCTTCAATTATTCTTGGCCGTACAAGTTATTTATGCCAAAATCAAAACAAACTATTCCGAAAATAGGTAATTCTGTTTCCTTCTTTTAGTGAGATTTGCCACTCTAAAGATTGTAAAGAATAGTTATGTCGTTTTGTTTCGGAAACCTATTAGAAGTGGTAGAATTTTTCGAAAAAATTAGCCCGAATAGAGGCTTTTGTTCTTGAATACAGGTCTCACTTTTCCGGGATTCTGCAAAACCACCGCTATTACCACCGTTGCATGGGAATTTGAATGTCCGAAGGCTTCTGTTAATTAATTGCTTTCCCTTACGCTAGGCCATTCATGAAGCCTTCTCACAGTTATCGAGCCGCACCCATTTTTAGGCCTTATTTCTTTACCAGCATTTATTCTTATTTTCTTGTAAACGATTAAGCTAACCGTGGAAAAGAAGGCTAAATTTTCCTCCAGAGACGCCTTATTGTGAGTTCCTAAGCAGTAGTCCTTAGAATCGTGACTTTACGTGAGTCTTCTTCTTGATATGCGATTTCTAGTTGACGCCTTCTTTTTCCTTTGTTGGAAAAATGTATTTATCAATATTNGTTGCTAAGTTAGAGGTTGCATAATTAATATTGATAGCTCAGGTTAATCTTGTGCCACAAAGGACATTGTGGCAAATTGACTACAAGTACAAATGAATAGTTTATCTCACATTGATAGAAGCTGTTCATAAATATTTTATTGGTTTTTGATAGCATGATTTCTTTCGTATGTTAAGATCTTCTATTAATAGACGATGGTGTTGCATAGTCCTTCCGGTTTTGAAATTATTTTTTTATAGTTTCCTCGTTAGAAATTCTAATCAATAAAATGCATTCATTCATTTACATATACATTTTAGCTATAAATGTTCTTCAGTTTCTTCCAAGGACTAATTTAGTCGTTGTTTCGCGGCTCTATCTCAGTGTTATAGTATCAAATATTTGGAACAATATCTTAAGGTTTGTTGTAACAAGGAAAACAATTGGGATTTTCTTAACGATTCTTAATTGATTTATTGATAGGCTAAATTTTACTGTTCTCAAGGCCAGAATATCGTAGTTCTCATAATTATTCCATTAGATCTCTTTTAATGTATATGTAAACAGTATTTAACCATCGGAGAACATACGCAATCATCTTGATCGATTAAACATATCATATCTGAACTCGGTAGATATCAGAGAAAGAAACTATTTTCTACGAACGCTATCGTAAATCAACGTAACTTTTAAAGCAAAGAATGGAAAAACATTCAAATTTAACGTATTCTTTAAGTAGCCCCTTATCCCTTTTTTGGATGTCACGAAATCTCAATAGATGCAAGCAGCGAGAGCTCTAGATCTAATTTCAATTCTTGGCTATAGAAAAGAAATAACGGAGATCGTTCGTTCTGTTTTCCAAAAAGTTTTCTTCGAAGTCCACTTTAGACGTTTTGTAACAGGAAGATCGATTTTTCTCGCCAAGCAGTCGAGAACTTGTTCGATTATTCGTTGGCAACCTTGAATATTGGGTGGATCCTTCTTGTGGTTGATCTTTCCGAACCAACTAAATTATCGAATAATGGTTGATATATTTACTCTTATTAATCATGGTCGTTACTTGTAATGCTTATTAAAGAAATAATAGTAAAAATATCCCAAGTAATCGACATCGCTCCTTTGTTGACGATTTTTGGCTTTTTAGGGGAAGATATCTTGGGTTTGTGAATTGAGGAGTCTTTATCATGCACTATTTGTAACGATTAGATAATTTTACCGAATTCTTTCTTCAAGAAAAAATTTTTGCGTTCTTCAATTTTCAGAGCGGATTTTTATTGATACATATGCGTGTAAGCTAATTGCTTCTTCAAACGCTACTTTCGTATACAATTGCGGTAACTATGGTTTTGGTGAAAATATCTTTGTAATTTAACCTGAATGACTTCAGTTAGATTGCTTTGAATGCATCTTTATAACAGATGTGGTGTCAGGCATTATGTTCGTAGTAGTAATAAACCAGGCATTGTGCTCGTTGTAATAATAATAGTGTAGGAATCTGCTAATACATTTAGGTATTATACACGTACATACTCATACTTGAAAAATGAGAACTCGTCACGGATATGCGGTGCCTGATAAGCCATTACAAACTAGTCTTCTACAGATATGAATCGTGCCTATTATTTGTAGTAATGATTTAACTCTGTACTACTGTACTTAAAATTTCCTCCGTACTTAACCCTGCATTTAAAATAAGTCTACTGACGAGCAATTTAAGATAACTGGGAACTATATAGAGTATTTATTATTTCCTGGTGATGTTCAGGTATAAAAGGATAGGAAATGTTTAGATGATTTCTGAAACGGTCTATGTGCCTCAGTTATTTCCGTTATTTACCATAAAAATAAGAGATATGCAGCGGTATAATATACCTTAGAATTGATATGCATGTATCTCTGATTTACTCAAGGCGGTTTAATGACAGAACTTGAACTCTTGAATGTGCATGAAATGACTTGGACTCCGAAATGAATACCACGAAGTGGATCCTGAGTCTGTTGTTCATTCTAGATGTACTCGTCAGATGTACTTAAGGCACCATCCCTAGTTCATTACTTAGCTTTATGTTTATCGAATTCCTGTTTCCCTATATGAATCCAGGTAAATAGTCATATGATCAGAGTAATTCTTATAAAATGTTGATAATGAAAAATATCACGATCACTTGTTAAAAAGTAAACTTGGATTGTCTGTACATCCGAAGCAATGATTACGATGTTGTTGTTATGTCAGCTAATGTCCCTTGACCTAAAGAAGTCCAACTATTGCATACATCGCTGCCATAGTTTGTCCTGATCCCGTGGGTGCGGGCGTAATCTCCCATTCCCAGCTTTGTCGCCCTCTTTTCTCCATTTTAGCGACAAATACCACGACTTATCCTCTCTTCCCCTTCCATAACATTACCCAATTCACCTTTTTCTCTCTCCGCCTTGACACCCAACCTCTTTTCCATACACGAAGGAATTTACTCGCGCGGACGACGAGGCGCCAGCGCGGTTGACCAATGCGCCACGAATTTGGTAAAGAAAGCGCTCTCCAGCCTCAACGTCGTGCTTACTAAAAAGTAATAGCTTTAATAGGGTGGAATCTCTGATTTCTTGCACATTTGTATATGTGCTCCAATCGATTTATTTTTCTCACGTCATCTTAATCATTGCTATGAGATAAAAGCTCTTTGGCTTGACTGCGAGACCGTTGAGGGTGGAACTAGGAGAATATTTGTATTTTCTTAAGGTGGCGGCCCCGAAATTAAAGCTAATGTCAATTTTATAAATTTTTGCGTATTACTTCTCTAAGTTATGTTACATCGATCCTGAAAAATAAACTCGGTGTCACCGGTCTTATTTTTCTGTAATATTTAATTGAAATGAATAATAAAAATATAAAAATATATCAAAATTAAAATTAAAGAATTCACATTACCTTTTAATGGACTTAGGAAAAAAAACTTTCCTAAAGATATCCTAGGTCAGAAAAGAATGTCTGCTCAGGAATCGCTTTAAAGGAAATTTTTGGATGTCTTCGGAAGATACGTCGCCTGCACTCCCGGGCGAGCTCTCCATCATCGTTCCTTTGACAGCCATTCAAACCATGGCTTAGTTGATTTTCTCTTGCCTCGCTCTTGGGCCACCCTTCGGGACCAGACAGTCCTCGATATCTCGACAAGGCATTTGTTTTTGAATAAGGTCATTATTCGTCAGACGATGAGACTACATGGTTAGGATATTTATTATATTCGGACGAGGCCTCTGTCACTTTTTTACTGAAGAGGGGCGATTTATTAGGATGCTTGTTTGCAACTAGAGTCGATCTCGTATGAGAGAAACTCGAGTACATCGGAAAGATGACGCGAGGTTCTTTTTGGTCTGGTTGCATGAGGTAATGGGCCAAATCAGAGAATTTGGCGAGAGGAATATCTCGCTGTAATTTAACCGAAGGGGCTGATTCGACGAGTGGAAAATAAGAAACTGAAATGTATTTTTGTCGCTATGTTAATGGTGACGTAAAATGTAATCATAAAATGTTGAATTGTAAAATGGTTGGAGCGTTTAACGCCAGTATCAATGTTTACTGATATTTGGGAAACTATATGCATTAAGCTCATGTTATCTTATTAAATTTTCTTCGGTTATATTTTGAAAAATACTAGTACATTTTTTAAATAGTTTTATGCAATTTGTCTATTAAGTGTTAAGTAATTTTTGTTTATCTATAATTATGACGGAATCTCGTTAAATATACGCACTAAAATATAAAGATACGTATGATAGATAAAGTTCTGCGGGTTGTATTTTCATGTCGTTGCCATATTTTGTGAATATGCTTGAAATAATTCTTCTAATTCGCAAAATTAGACCAAAATGTTTACTCAAAAAATATTTGCTGTAAAAGGGAAAAAGGGAAAATTCCGATAGCTGACTTAAAGGATCCAGTATCGTGATTTTCCTTTCCGTAATTTAAATTTAATTCCTTTAACTCAGCTATAATAGTGTTTAGATAGATTCTTTTTTCCCAAGCATTACTTTCCGAGACTATTTTGGCAATCGTGCCTCAATTCTAAAATTTCTTCTATCTTAAGATCACGGAGTGAATTAAGTATTCCGTCGAATTCTATCAACATCCACCAAATGAGACATTCCAGCGGATGGGGCAATGCTATCATTCGTCCGCTGAAAGGAGGCATTTAACCACATTCCTTCAAATTGAAGTAATTCGTCTAGGGAATACCGATATTTAGGTTTAACCTTACGGAGGTGAGAGACGTGACACCTTCCTGATCTCTTTTGCTGAGCCACTTAATGTAACAGGTGACTGGTGACAGGTGACTGAATCAGCGTTGCTTCGGAACCAGGGAGGTGATTGCTTAATTCAACTCTCTACTGAAACTGATCATGTTGGAGTTTTACTTCTATATAATTAGTATTAAAAAACGTTGCTAAATGACATCTACTTTTTTGTAAATTTGAAACTGACTTGATTTGATTTTTCAACAACGTTAGGTTAAGATTCGTAGTAGTATTATTAAGACAGCCCAAGTCATTTAGTACATATGGGCTCCCATCGGTATTCAAACCCAGGACTGCTTTCACCAAAGGCGAACGCGATACCCACTCGGCTATCCGAGAGCCCCACTAAGATTCCTCCTTTCTAAGGAATGAATTTATAGCTATCAAATCCCCGAAACGTCCTGCGTAATTGTCCCGTTACTCCTAGTTTCCTCTACGTCAATAAATGAATGCAATATATTTGCAAAAAATTAAGTTATTGATAAAACAAAGGCATTTGGAAGCAGCCCTCCCTAGAAACGGATTCCTATTCACTTATTGATTTATTCCGTTTCTTCATTCGATTTATTTGCATATTTTAACAATAAAATTACTCTAAGCCGCCGTACGGAGTATATCCAAAGGATATATCCATCGCTCTTTCTGTACTTATCTTGTTATTTATATCGTCGGATGGAAGTGTTTGACCCCTGAGTAATGAGTCTCATCTTCTTTAACCTTATCAAAATAGAGAGTACAATTTCGCTCTTGTACCAATGGGAAATTTAATTCCCAGCAAGGGCTCTTAAAGAGTCTGGCGGAAAGAGGAAGACCAGACTGACGGAGGAAATGAGACGAAGTCTGGCTGACCGCGCCCCTTCCTCGCAGCCAACCGGTCCTGCACTAAGCCTATCTCTCAAAGAGAGAAAAAAATTACGCTCTCGAGACCTTAAAATTTTTTGGAAATTCTCACGACCATCATGGCAAAGCGTTAGTATCGACCATCCTTACTAAAAACCTTTTTCTTCTCCTAACCTTTCCTTCTCGCTTGTTCCTTTCTCGGAAACAAATATCGCGGTTGCGATCCTTTCTCCCGAAACCGTTACGGAAAGAAAAAGGACGACACCAATTGGTTCTCATTCTCGGAAAGTGCAAAATCCATTTCCCTCCATTAAAGTACTGTTTAGTTTTTTTATTCGATTCAAGCGATCCTCCCTTAATGTGTAAGGGAATAAGGTCGGTCGGCATTGACTTCCAGCGCACGATCCTACGCTAATCCCGGAATAAAAGTTGGCTTCGGAGTGGCAACCGTGGGGGGGGGGGGGGGGGGGGGGGCGTTAATGAGAGTTGTCATCGCCGGCATTTCGGGTTTTGAGTGTTTATTACTATGACTAAACTCATGGAAATGAAGCTTAATGGTAACGAGAATGTCCTTTCCTAAAATTCGTCGGAAACATGTTTTGGAAGCCTTAAATCATCGCAGCTTACCAGTCCATTTGGATAAACGAAATTATACGTACCTGAAATTTTTAGTCACGAAGAAATATTCATCGCGAATTCGTTAACTCCTGACGGATAATTTAAAAAATTGAAAGCATCCATGAAATTAATATAAAGTTGATACGTTGAAGCGTTACTTTGCCGAAAGTAGGTTGTAACAAACAACGTAAAATATTTAAATGGGCCGGTGTCATCTACTGCTTAAAATCGTCATCATTGGTGTTCTACGATAAATACATTCAAATAACTTGATTGTTATCCTGAATGAAGTTGCGGGAGTATCTCAAAACAATTTTGCAAAATAAACTCGAAATTCGTGGAGTATTGTACAAATGCTGTGATAAAAGTCTTATTAAAACTTTCCCGTTCCATTAATTCTTAAACTTAAATTTTTTTTTCTTAGAGGATTTCACGTAAACAGTGAGAATTTCTGTTTAAAAGGAGCAATTTTAGCGATATCACCCTAAGAGACATAGACATAAATGTGATGAAACAATATAGGAAACAATGCCGTTTCTTTTGTGAAGCCTACAAGAGAAATTTCTTTCAATACACAGATTCATCTAACCACTTTTTATTTAAATTTAATTGGTCTAAATTAATTACCGCCAAAGTCAACGGTCGCCACTCATTTAGAAAATATTTTCAGCAAAGTTCTCAAAATTGATTTTCGATAAAGTACCGATAAAATTTGTATTCTTATAATAGGAGGAAGAACTTTCCGTCGCTTAAAAGGCTAAGGAGGTGAAAAAGTTGACGAGGTGGAAAGAAATACCCATTTAGCATATTTTAGGCCAAAATTACATCCTATCTTAGATCAAAGAACTTTAGAAGAGAGGTAGTAACGGTTGTACCTTTCACTCGTGGGTCGTGATTTTCCCAGTTTATCGGCGATTCATCGGCAATAATTTTATTTTCGCAGAACAAATGCGGGGATTTTCTGTAACTGATGTTTCCAATGAAGTTCCTCACGGTCCACTTCTGTCTCCTCCCCAATGCGCGCGCCGGAAAACAAATACAAGGGCATAGCAAGTTTACGAGTATCGATTTCGACTCAAATTCGATTACGTTATTACTTTCGCAAATGTTTTTCTTTCTTTTCGTCTGGCGCCTCTTTCGCCGAGAGAATGCATATTCCCTTTTTTGTTCCCTTTATCAGATTACATGCTTTAAATGGGGTGCTGGATGTGCTCATTCATCCATCGTTTATTTATGGAATCGATTTATTTTCACGCTCTAATACATGCTCACTTCATCCAGCTGTGAGCATACTCTGTTTTCTTCTTCCTATATTATTTATCTTTAGACGAACTATTAAAATGTTTTGAAAGATGCATATACTTTCTTAAATTCATTTCGATGATCAATATAAAAGGATAGTTTCATTGGTGACTTTTTAGCAAGTGTAATTCGATCTTTTTTGATGAAAAGAATTGTGGGAATTCTTTAAAGGAAAGAAAGCGGAAGTATCGTCCCGCATTAAATAATTTGGTCATTCTTGCAATGTTTACGATGCCTGAATTAAATAAAGCTTTCGGATTTGAAACCAAAATAGTCTTGATTTAAAGATAGGGATAAAAATGTGATATATATTAAAATACTTTTATATACTTTAAAATAAGGTTTTAATTATTAAATATTATAAGTACATCTCGTAATTCTTGTTATATACAAGAGAGTAAACCTTAAACACTGTTTTATGATCTCTCGGAAACCAGAAAAACAATTATAGGTAGAACATTTTCCGGGTACATACGTAGCTCTGTAAATTGCAATTGATGTATCTTACAGAGGTACGTAAGAGGTACTGTTTTTCTCTTCGAAGACAAAGGAGTATTTGTTGAAAAGGAACCCGCATCTATTGGCTTATTGCGGTAACTTTTGAATTGGAATGTTAAACGCTTTTATTATCTTGAAATCTCTCCTTTCCAAGAAATTCTAAAAGGAAATGCTGATGTAATGTCTTTAAGTGGAAGTACTTGACGATTGAGGAAATAAAGGCTTCTTTTTTTGATAAGCTGCTTGTGTGGCAACTTTTGATTTTCATGCGGCCCTTCCTATGTTTATTGCAATAAAATCCATAGTTGATGCAATCAATATGTGGCACTCTATAACTCGGATATGTTTGTACTTTTATATATATATCTTACGGTATTTTTAAATATGACCGTTGCTAAGTTAGAGGTTGCATAATTAATATTGATAGCTCAGGTTAATCTTGTGCCACAAAGGACATTGTGGCAAATTGACTACAAGTACAAATGAATAGTTTATCTCACATTGATAGAAGCTGTTCATAAATATTTTATTGGTTTTTGATAGCATGATTTCTTTCGTATGTTAAGATCTTCTATTAATAGACGATGGTGTTGCATAGTCCTTCCGGTTTTGAAATTATTTTTTTATAGTTTCCTCGTTAGAAATTCTAATCAATAAAATGCATTCATTCATTTACATATACATTTTAGCTATAAATGTTCTTCAGTTTCTTCCAAGGACTAATTTAGTCGTTGTTTCGCGGCTCTATCTCAGTGTTATAGTATCAAATATTTGGAACAATATCTTAAGGTTTGTTGTAACAAGGAAAACAATTGGGATTTTCTTAACGATTCTTAATTGATTTATTGATAGGCTAAATTTTACTGTTCTAAAGGCCAGAATATCGTAGTTCTCATAATTATTCCATTAGATCTCTTTTAATGTATATGTAAACAGTATTTAACCATCGGAGAACATACGCAATCATCTTGATCGATTAAACATATCATATCTGAACTCGGTAGATATCAGAGAAAGAAACTATTTTCTACGAACGCTATCGTAAATCAACGTAACTTTTAAAGCAAAGAATGGAAAAACATTCAAATTTAACGTATTCTTTAAGTAGCCCCTTATCCCTTTTTTGGATGTCACGAAATCTCAATAGATGCAAGCAGCGAGAGCTCTAGATCTAATTTCAATTCTTGGCTATAGAAAAGAAATAACGGAGATCGTTCGTTCTGTTTTACAAAAAGTTTTCTTCGAAGTCCACTTTAGACGTTTTGTAACAGGAAGATCGATTTTTCTCGCCAAGCAGTCGAGAACTTGTTCGATTATTCGTTGGCAACCTTGAATATTGGGTGGATCCTTCTTGTGGTTGATCTTTCCGAACCAACTAAATTATCGAATAATGGTTGATATATTTACTCTTATTAATCATGGTCGTTACTTGTAATGCTTATTAAAGAAATAATAGTAAAAATATCCCAAGTAATCGACATCGCTCCTTTGTTGACGATTTTTGGCTTTTTAGGGGAAGATATCTTGGGTTTGTGAATTGAGGAGTCTTTATCATGCACTATTTGTAACGATTAGATAATTTTACCGAATTCTTTCTTCAAGAAAAAATTTTTGCGTTCTTCAATTTTCAGAGCGGATTTTTATTGATACATATGCGAGTAAGCTAATTGCTTCTTCAAACGCTACTTTCGTATACAATTGCGGTAACTATGGTTTTGGTGAAAATATCTTTGTAATTTAACCTGAATGACTTCAGTTAGATTGCTTTGAATGCATCTTTATAACAGATGTGGTGTCAGGCATTATGTTCGTAGTAGTAATAAACCAGGCATTGTGCTCGTTGTAATAATAATAGTGTAGGAATCTGCTAATACATTTAGGTATTATACACGTACATACTCATACTTGAAAAATGAGAACTCGTCACGGATATGCGGTGCCTGATAAGCCATTACAAACTAGTCTTCTACAGATATGAATCGTGCCTATTATTTGTAGTAATGATTTAACTCTGTACTACTGTACTTAAAATTTCCTCCGTACTTAACCCTGCATTTAAAATAAGTCTACTGACGAGCAATTTAAGATAACTGGGAACTATATAGAGTATTTATTATTTCCTGGTGATGTTCAGGTATAAAAGGATAGGAAATGTTTAGATGATTTCTGAAACGGTCTATGTGCCTCAGTTATTTCCGTTATTTACCATAAAAATAAGAGATATGCAGCGGTATAATATACCTTAGAATTGATATGCATGTATCTCTGATTTACTCAAGGCGGTTTAATGACAGAACTTGAACTCTTGAATGTGCATGAAATGACTTGGACTCCGAAATGAATACCACGAAGTGGATCCTGAGTCTGTTGTTCATTCTAGATGTACTCGTCAGATGTACTTAAGGCACCATCCCTAGTTCATTACTTAGCTTTATGTTTATCGAATTCCTGTTTCCCTATATGAATCCAGGTAAATAGTCATATGATCAGAGTAATTCTTATAAAATGTTGATAATGAAAAATATCACGATCACTTGTTAAAAAGTAAACTTGGATTGTCTGTACATCCGAAGCAATGATTACGATGTTGTTGTTATGTCAGCTAATGTCCCTTGACCTAAAGAAGTCCAACTATTGCATACATCGCTGCCATAGTTTGTCCTGATCCCGTGGGTGCGGGCGTAATCTCCCATTCCCAGCTTTGTCGCCCTCTTTTCTCCATTTTAGCGACAAATACCACGACTTATCCTCTCTTCCCCTTCCATAACATTACCCAATTCACCTTTTTCTCTCTCCGCCTTGACACCCAACCTCTTTTCCATACACGAAGGAATTTACTCGCGCGGACGACGAGGCGCCAGCGCGGTTGACCAATGCGCCACGAATTTGGTAAAGAAAGCGCTCTCCAGCCTCAACGTCGTGCTTACTAAAAAGTAATAGCTTTAATAGGGTGGAATCTCTGATTTCTTGCACATTTGTATATGTGCTCCAATCGATTTATTTTTCTCACGTCATCTTAATCATTGCTATGAGATAAAAGCTCTTTGGCTTGACTGCGAGACCGTTGAGGGTGGAACTAGGAGAATATTTGTATTTTCTTAAGGTGGCGGCCCCGAAATTAAAGCTAATGTCAATTTTATAAATTTTTGCGTATTACTTCTCTAAGTTATGTTACATCGATCCTGAAAAATAAACTCGGTGTCACCGGTCTTATTTTTCTGTAATATNAAACTTAAATAGCTATCGCTTTCCAGATTTTTTGATTATTCAATTTTTTAATTTTTTCTTCGTCTTTTTCTCGAGGATTTGGATGTTATGTAGTTTTTATATCGCTATTTTTTCCGCAGAAAATAGTCAGATGGGGTTTTTTCTGGAAAATTATCAAACTTTCATTTAATCAGAATAGATTTTTATCTTGCAAATATCTTTGGTCAGAGTGCCCACTTACTTCTTACTTCCAAGTTTCGATTCGAATCGGGCTTAATTCAAGGAAGTCTATGGTTGCCGCATAGTCTAACACAGTCATAAGTTCTTAATTAGGTACGCCCTTGAGTTTTTTTTTCTCTTTCAATGGTATTAAGATAAAACAATTTTCATTATGTGCTACGTATTTTCTTCCATATTGATTCGAGTAGTGACTGAATCTAGAAAAAGCTTATAGGAAGTTGGAGTCGATGCATAACCGTGCTGGATGGGAAAAAGCAATATAGCACCAGTCTAAGAATGTAAGAAAGGTCTCTATAGCCTCAAATTCACCTCCATAAAGAAGTTTATCTCATCACGCATCCATACTCCTAGAGATGCTTTCGATTGCATAGCCACAAAATCCCCCGCCTTTCTCTCAACCTCTGAAATCTCTTTAGTAACGATCGCCGGAATCACGATTCCTCGTGAGTGTGCGGGATTGAATTTCGCCGTGAGTTTATATCACCCGCAACGTAGCCGAACCCTTTGTACGTAGGGAATAATCGATTTGCGGGAGAATCCGCTTTTCCAGCGCCGTTGTCTGTGACACACCCTCGGAGCCCTCTTCGAGTCAACTTCTTCCGCCCCAACCGCACTCCCATGTGATGGTGCATTGGCCCTCCCGCGCTGCCTTTCTCTTCCCGTAATCCTTTCACCTCGCACGAATTTGGCCCTCTTTCTACTAGGATGGTTCCGGCTGAATATCACTCATCCCCTGTATTTCTCCCAAGTTTTCTAGGACTGCGCCGCGGTTGCACTGCGGAAGGTTTTCCAAATACTAGGTTTTTCAGATATTAAAATATGTAATCATACAAACTTTTCCTCCTCAACGTGCAACACTTCCTCGTTCAGCCATTGTTTGTGTTTCAACATCCTTCCCGAAGTATGAAAGGGGAAATATTAGAAATGAAAGTCTGTGTTATGATGCGATTTAAAAGATAATTTTATTGGAATCGGGAGTCATTGGAAGTCGGAGGATGCCATGTCGGAGTGGTTTCTGGAAACTCGGATTGATTTTGTCTCGTTCCGTCCTGGAAAGTTAATGGACGTGTTCCTTTCATAAAATGCTTTTACCCTTGAAAAATGGAATAGCTTTTTTTCGAGGGTCTCTGGAAATTGCTTTTTTATTTCCTCTCTTCTTTTTGCTGAAAATCGCTTTACAGGGCTTCTTACGCTTTGAGGGGGCATGTTATGAAGCTATATATTAAAGCTTATTTGATCCGATCAACTTCTTCCGCCTTCACTTCTTGGAACCAAAAATTCATCTCACTGAATTTAAACACTGAATTCAGGTTTCCAGTGTATTTTGCACTGTAAAGCAGTGAGTCTTATCATTTTTAGCCGCTTGTAACCCTTATATTCTCAAAATTCTCAAACCCTTTTGCCAAAATATCTCATTTTTACTTAAGATATGAAGACTGGGAGTTTCACCTTTTCGAAATTATAAAGAAATCTCTTCATTGAACTCTTACGGTAAAGATCACTTTAAACAGTCTTGTATACAACTTAAAATATTATAACTTAGTAATTGTAAACTTTATATCCTTTGTCAATCGGAATGATATTCTTGAATGGGATATTATGGGGCCTTGATTGGAGAATTTTTATGAAAGATTTGTATGGAAATTTGAAAAACTTGCGTTATAAGTGTTTCAATTCTAGAAGTGCGTACATCAACATCTACATAAGTACCCTGCAAGCCGCCTTCCGGCGTGTGGCAGGGGGCCATGTAATAAGTGAAAGTGAAAGCGTAGCTATGTAATAAGTGAAAAATGTTTATCAAAACGCCTCGTACCTCTGAAAAAAGCTCTGGGCGCCCCAGGATACTTTTACGTCCCTTTGCTCTAAGGTTTCATGAGGCTGATGACTCTTATTAGTTAACACTAATGAAATAGTGGACACCTGGAAGGTCTCTTTCTAATTCTTAAAATGGTTGATGAAATAGTGTTATCTCCTTTTACATTATTTTTTGACGATATTTCAGATCAAGTGTTTAATATTTCTATAAAAGTAATATGTTACAATTAGTGCTTCACGTTAATATTTATATGTATGAGCATTGGAACCTAGTTTGTCAATGAAGCGTATTTATAAAAACCTTATCCGTAAAAATCCAATCTTTCTCATTGGGAGTTTATCGCATGTTATCAATGCGATGAGTACTATTCACTGAGTGCCCAGAGTTGCAACGGGTGATCAGGCAAAGCTTCTTAAAGGATCTTTTGAAAAACTTGAGTGAAAGATATAAGAGATCTACAATGCTAAAGATAGAAAAGCTCCTTATCCAACAAACATTAATATCGATTATACACTGTATCATTTAAGGAAATCATTCGATTATCTGAGAAATTTGAGATACTGCGCTGCGGGCTTAACGAAAAACATTTAATAACACTCAAATAAGAAGAAAACTGTCGCTACATGACTTAAGCTTATTTTTGTGTTCAAAACCTCCTATGTTTGCATTACTCTATCATTCTTAAGTTTGACATCTTCGTTTTAAGGGCCGAAGGAAGAAGAACGAAAACAAATAAATAATCATGTTTGATTGGCGAATCATTTTCCCTCCACTCATTGTCTCCCTTTGTATCGCTTGCAGGTTGCCATGACTACCAACATCGACCGTGACGCCATCCGAGCTGCTTACGACGACGTCAGATCTGATTCAACAGACACGGATTGGTGAGTCAATTTGCCTCTTCTACGAACGAGCAAGAATTGTTATTTGAGTACCAATTTTCCTGGTAACAGTCGGTGAAGAGGTGTAATATCGGCAGAATTTTCTCACTATTATTCAACCCCCTCGATAAAATTCTGTTCAGAATAATTAAATATATATGGATCATTCTATAGTTAAAACTGACTTAGGGTTGTTTGCGAGATTTAGGAACTGATCGAGTTGTTGGTGATGTTTTAAAAGTTCCAGGAAAATGAAACGGAAGTGTGTTCAAGGAGTGAATTCGTGGTATGTATGTATCATGAATATAACGAGATTTAGTTAGTTTTGATATGCTGATACTCATAAATAACCGTTCCATCTCGAAAGCAGGAATCCGATTTTGAGGAGAATATCATATTTTTAATCAGTTCTGTTTTACATGGCAGTCCGTATGCGATTGATCTGAACAAATATATGAGGGTCGAATAAACATTTCTTCGTAGTCTTCTCTCAATGAGCGTATCAAATAAAATGGAATAAAGGTAAATAATCATATGGCATGAGGAAGAAAATAATCAAAAGATTTATGAGATTAATGTGAGCTGTGTTCTTTTCGTGTAGAAAATATCAAAACTCTTTTTCATGCTCTTATTATGTTTAATTGCATTAATGTATAATCTTTTCTTTGGTTTGACATCTTCAGAATTGCGAGATAACATTATGATTTTGTGACTAATTTTAAAGGATTTTCAGTTACATAAACTTAAATTTAATGGTGGAAGGAAAGATGAAGAGAGGGAGAAGGAGAAGAAAGCTTTTAGATTATGTAAAAGGAAGAGAAGGATATGCATTGTTTAAAGCTAAAGCCTTGGGAAGAAAATTATATTAAAACCAATTACGCCAAGGACCTGCCACTTGGCAGAAAACCAATGATGATGAAACTTAAATAGCTATCGCTTTCCAGATTTTTTGATTATTCAATTTTTTAATTTTTTCTTCGTCTTTTTCTCTAGGATTTGGATGTTATGTAGTTTTTACATCGCTATTTTTTCCGCAGAAAATAGTCAGATGGGGAAATTTTGTGGAAAATTATCAAACTTGCATTTAATCACAATAGATTTTTATCTCACAAATATCTTTGGCCAGAGTGCCCACTTACTTCTTACTTCCAAGTTTCGATTCGATTCTGGCTTAATTCAAGGAAGTCTATTGTTGCCGCATAGTCTACCACAGTCATAAATTCTTAATTAGGTACGCCCTTGAGATTTTTTTCTCTTTCGATGGTATTAAGAAAAACAATTTTCATTATATGCTACGTATTTTCTTCCATATTGATTCGAGTAGTGACTGAATCTAGAAAAAGCTTATAGGAAGTTGGAGTCGATGCATAACCGTGCTGGATGGGAAAAAGCAATATAGCACCAGTCTAAGAATGTAAGAAAGGTCTCTATAGCCTCAAATTCACCTCTATAAAGAAGTTTATCTCATCACGCATCCATACTCCTAGAGATGCTTTCGATTGCATAGCCACAAAATCCCCCGCCTTTCTCTCAACCTCTGAAATCTCTTTAGTAACGATCGCCGGAATCACGATTCCTCGTGAGTGTGCGGGATTGAATTTCGCCGTGAGTTTATATCACCCGCAACGTAGCCGAACCCTTTGTACGTAGGGAATAATCGATTTGCGGGAGAATCCGCTTTTCCAGCGCCGTTGTCTGTGACACACCCTCGGAGCCCTCTTCGAGTCAACTTCATCCGCCCCAACCGCACTCCCATGTGATGGTGCATTGGCCCTCCCGCGCTGCCTTTCTCTTCCCGTAATCCTTTCACCTCGCACGAATTTGGCCCTCTTTCTACTAGGATGGTTCCGGCTGAATATCACTCATCCCCTGTATTTCTCCAAGTTTTCTAGGACTGCGCCGCGGTTGCACTGCGGAAGGTTTTCCGCGCGGTGCAGTGCTAACAATGCCGCAAAAATTTCTCCCTGAAATTCCCATTCGAACCGCATCGCGATTTTCTTCGAATGCCTCTAGACCAGAAATGTCCAACCTTCCCGGTTGGAGGAACACATTGGAGATTTCATCATACAAGCGAGAGGGACTTAAATTAAACTGCCACTGTCTTGCACCAGTATTTCGTATTTTTGCAACTCCTTTTGTGTTACGCCAGAAATCCCGCTCGCGTAAGATGAAATGATATCATTAAAAAATGTCATAACATCGTAAACAGCTATTTATTTCAGGACCTATGTTAATTTTTAGTAGAAGAGAAGATAATTTTAACGAATTTTCGTATAAGATTTTCAATATGATTCGCTATTTTAAGGATAAAATTTTTTGAGATAAGTAATTATTTGAGGAAACTTCGAGAAAACTGTTCTGCCAATTTAAAACCTTCAGTGGACCGCATTCTGGACCGTGGGCTGCTTTCAATCCATGGAGGAATGTATTTCATACATATAGTAGTATATATCGTACTGGCTGTGATACAAAATAATAGATATTGGATAAGGGAAATAGAAAAGGGGAACTGTAACTTCCACCGGCAACACCAAGGATTTTAGCTGGTACCACACATATAGATGTAGCAGTATTTTCAAGGTATCACTATTACCACGTATTGTTTATATGCTAAAGTAATACGAATCTTATCAACGGCCTCCTCCTAGGACCAGAACAACTTTTATCGCCTTGTCTGGCCTTGTTGTACGATATTAAACCGCTCTCAACCAATAGTTCTGCTTTTGAAGATCTTGTTCAGCGAAGTAATTCCAGAGCGAGTTATCTTCATCTGTAATTTGAATTTGCCGTTCTTTCCAATTACCATGTTTCGCTTTAATCGGTTAAAATAAGAGAAAGCTGATTTTTTCATTTTGTATAATTTAAATTACGATAGAATTTAAATTTTCACTCATATTCCCTTGCTTTAAAACCTGTACACATTTCTCATTAATTTTGCTTGTGTATTATAAATATTTACCTATGAATGCCGATATGTAGGTAGATTTTTAAAATTCTCCCCATTTTTCCTA
Source organism: Ladona fulva (assembly GCA_000376725.2). Classification (NCBI taxonomy): domain Eukaryota; kingdom Metazoa; phylum Arthropoda; class Insecta; order Odonata; family Libellulidae; genus Ladona; species Ladona fulva. The sequence continues at coordinate 141,046 of KZ308380.1, forward strand.
AATAAAATCAGAAAATCGAAGAAATTTCTCTCTAGTATTCCCATCAAGACATCTCCAGATTTTCTTCGAATGCTTCCCCACTTTTGGATGGAATTCTCTTTCAGAAAGAGGGAGTTTTTGGGAAAATGCGGCTGCGAAGCTGGCACTGCATTGTGTTTGTCGCCGGATGGTGTTCTTGTTGCAGGATTGGATCTGCTTCGTTTTTTACGGCTTAAGTTTTCATTTGGGCGAGTTTTCCGAAAAGTTACGCCCCTTGCAATTCAATTTATTAGGATCAGAAGAGCTTTCACCATTTAATCGGTCATCTCCAACTCAGTACCTCAGTCATTTAAAGTGGCTTTATCTCTAGGGCGATCTTATCATATTTGTTTTAGTTTGAAATAGATTGAACGCCTCTCTGTTTTATTGCGAAGATAAGTGCATCTGTCGTTGCACTTAAATCCCTATTCTTTTATCGGAATTTCCAGATATATATTGCGGTGGGATACGTCTTGCATTTATAACTGATTTTATGATAGCAGCCTAAAGAGGGGATTGTTATCCCGTATCACCAACATTCATGTCATACTTAATCTATTATTATTGCCATCATTAACGCCTTAATCTCTTCTTACTTTACATGGGGATGTCAAGTGTCGTTACATTATCTCGTAAAATTTGAAAGACAAGACATCTGAGAACGTTGTCAACGAAATTAATAATTTCTCTAACTCACTCCCCTTTACTTTGTACCCTTCCCAAGAACTCTCTCCCAGATAAGAACAACACATACCCCCCGGAAAGCTCCCACATCCCCTAACCCTTCGATTCTCCCTTCTCTTTCCCTTCCCTTGCCTTTCCTTGCTTTGTTTCCTCATACCAACCATGTACCTGTTTTTTCCCTATGTATGCCTTCTTGGTGATAATTTCTTCACCTGATGATGGCCGATATGCGCCGAAACCGGTCGTGTTTTTTATTTCTTTAAATACATCTGTGGAAAAGAGTAATTGTAATTTTTATCCATACCATCGTTTTTTTTTTGAAAGACAAGATACCTGAGAACATTTTTGGTAGCAAATTTACAACATTTCTACTGCATTTGAGTAAAATAAAATTNAAAAGCAACCATACTTGTTGGGTCTTCTTAGCCAATGCATTGTTTCTACTACACCAGCTGCCTCTTGATTAGGTATTACGATTATACATTTTAATAACGAATTTAACTATGGGTATTTAGTTATGGAGGAATTACGCCGGAATCCCAAATGCATTCGCATTCCAATTATGCAAATTTAAACAAAAATTAAAAAACATAAACTTCGAAACAATGTTTGCTTATAAATTTTAATAATATTTTAATTTATTTTTGTAATTGAATAAGTTGTAATCCTCTAATAGTTTCTTCAAATCATGAAAGAATCCGATTGTATAAAGCATTTGATATAATTCTTGCAGACTTGGTATTCAAATTCTGGCTGGCGAAGATAACTCTTTCTGAAATTACTTTCGCTGACCGAAATCTTCAGAAGCCGAAATATAATGTATGATTCAAATCGCGAGATACCCAACAAACTTCCATACATTTTTATCAGTAAACTATAAATAGCAGCATCTACTATTTCATGATCATTTTAATTTGTTTGTTCACCTATCCAGTTTCCCACAAAAAAGTCTGCAAAATCCGCATTGATTGATAATGTTCAAAAATCTTTGTTAGCGGGATTCTTCATCCAAGGTGTCACTCCGTATATATTAATCCCTCTATGACCGCATTTGACACGGTAAAAATTTTTGTCAAATGTCACCCGGTTACCAAGCCCGCATGCTATGTTAGGAGGTATAAAGACTTATGAAAACATGGAATGCGTTCAACGTTCTGTTTATACGAGACTATTCTTGTTTTGTGTACTCCCCTGTTTCTTTTTAGCGTCCTTCAAAAAAAGGGACGTTTGTTGTCGTGGTGTGGAATAAACTGTTACCTTTTAAGGATCGCGAGCTCAAACTGGTGCCTCGACAACCAGTAATTTAAATCGGGCGGCGACCTCGCAAGCGGACTCCATTCGAGGTTCCCTAGCAATTATCGCAATGCAGACCTACTATTACAGTTTCGGCGTTTCCATTTCAGCGTATCACATTTTTTAAATGCATTCCACTCTCATTGATAGATGGACGTCTCGATATCCCCTTTTTGCGTTTTTGCATGATAGTGATTTAGATTTATTGAACGGGCATAAAAAGCGCTTTCTATTGTACAAATATCAATTAAGTACGATATTGATGAGTTACATAACACAAAAAGTTACCATTTATTCATAAATTGCATATAATACCAAGTGAATATTGCGGAAAATAAACAATCACGCGCCAATTGAGTAAACATACATTGCATCAAAATATGTATTAAGCAAATTGGTCATTTACATTATAATGTAAAATTAAGCCACAGTTTACTCACTAAGCATGAAGTCAGTTCTGATACAGCCCGTGCAACGGGCAAGTGAAGACTACTTTAAAAGTAGTCTTCACCCACCTGACATTAAGTAAAAAATGTATCTAATGAATTTGCACTGAAGTGCCCATTACTAAGTTGTTGTACACAAGTAATTTTTCAATTTTTCGTTGACAAAAGTATAATTTGACCTTGTTATATGTTCCGGAACTCTCATTTGTACATATGATAATAATTCTGTGCATTTAATTTTGGAATTGACCAGTTTATATGAAAAAGTTAATTCGATAGATTCATATGGGAGCACTGTTCGAAACCCATGGTCAAGAATATAGACTGTTCTACTTACTCGCTGGTTCAGATCAAACGAGTGGTTGGTATTAGTATGTAAGGAAAGGTACTCAGATGGAAAGATTTTGCCTTTCTTTACTGTAAGTTCTTCATTGTAACTGATTTGAGGTAATAATAAATTATCGCGGCAAACCCAACGTATTCAGTTTCGTGATTGAGACATCATAGCTGGTTTGACGCCTCCGCAAGACTTTTTGGTAGTATGTATTACGGAAGTGGTTCGTAATCAAGCTATGCTACAAAGAGAAATCAACAGGTACCAATATAAGTTAAACTTGAAATGTAATCCCAGGTATAATTTTACCTTTCATATGTAAAAGTGGAAGCTCTGTTTTTATTATGATACGTAACTTTTTTTTTCGCTTCGTGCAGTCGTGCGGCTGGATTATTTAGATACCTGAATTACATATTCTGATCAGTTCGATGGTGAATCGGTTTCCGTGATAAACTATCAGCTTTTACACCATACTTTATGCTGTAAGTTGTGTAAGTTTCATTACGGAATCCATAACGGATTATTAATCTTGAATAACCGAGTGAATTAACGTATTTATAAAATAAATTTGGGAATCATTTAATCTTAATTTTCTGCGTAATTTTCCCCGAAATATTATTGTTATTTTGAATATATATTGATGTTTTTCCATTTTCTTGTATTAATTTTCTGTCTTAATACTTTGTATGCGTCACTCGTCCTCGACCTTTTGGGGAATTCTAAGCACTACTCAGCAAGAAATAAGTCATAGGCTATTAGTTTTCTCTTTCTTCCACGTATAAGTTGTCCTCTATTCGTATTTATATGTGACTGACCGCTGAATATGTTGTGTAAATTGGTAGATTCTTTAATTATAAAATGGAGTAAGTAAAGATTAGTATACATACGAATTTTATAGCATGGTAACTTGGCTTTCTCTCCTAAATTGTCATTGGAGCGTGAAAATATCTCTCTCACAAAAAAGTATCATGAAATACTATCATAATGGTATATTCGTGAGAGGAAACTTACGTACGTATATACCCTTGAATCTATTATAGACACGAAGTTTTTGAATGGAGGCTCATCAGAATTGAAAATGAATTATATTTACGTTATGAGTCAGAGCGGAATTTAACCTCGTAGTCTCATGGCCTCACGTACAGCTTCAAGGTACAGAAGGGCTATAACCCGCCTCTTGACCGCATGGTTTTGCGAACTCAAGACTGCGAAACGGGTGTTTCGCATTGGAATGGAGAAGGCGGATAAGAGATCTATAACCTCTGAAGTTTAAATTTTTCAATGGGCAATGATTCAAAATTTTTGGAATCCCAAGAAGTAGGTATATCTCGATTACCTTACTCTATTACTTAATCTCGTTTACCTTATCGAGATCTATATTTAGTCATAAAGATATAAAACTTGCGCCGAATGCAACTTGGAAACATAAACTTATAATGGTTTGAAAGTTATTCTATTTTCATGTTAACTTGAGAAATGTGCTTGATAAGGCAATTCTCCACGGCTAATTTTACTCTACATAAATATTAATCATCGCGATGTCATATAACCTTAAGATTTTAGTGTATATATATACTTTACCTTAGTTGTGCTACATAGTGTGGGTGATGATGTAGACATCCTCGGATGTCTGGGCCTATGAGATTCCATGATATGACTTTCTGGTGAAATCCTGAGCCCATATTTTTAACAATTTTAAGAAATTATTTTTATGAACACAGGTATTACGATTATACATTTTAATAACGAATTTAACTATGGGTATTTAGTTATGGAGGAATTACGCCGGAATCCCAAATGCATTCGCATTCCAATTATGCAAATTTAAACAAAAATTAAAAAACATAAACTTCGAAACAATGTTTGCTTATAAATTTTAATAATATTTTAATTTATTTTTGTAATTGAATAAGTTGTAATCCTCTAATAGTTTCTTCAAATCATGAAAGAATCCGATTGTATAAAGCATTTGATATAATTCTTGCAGACTTGGTCTGATATTTTAAGGTACTCTTGCGAACATTTGCGGTGTTTGTTGTCCGTAATAAATTCTTGTTGAAGTCAAATTCTTCATAAATCACCGAAATTCAAATTTTATCCTACTTTTGCACTAATTTCCAGTGAAAATTACGACTTTATTAGTTGTTTAGAAAATGAACATACGAATTATTTTATAAACAGAAATACAATTTTTTTTTAATTAATATGTTCAATCCTCACTTGGTGGAATGTAGCAGAAACCATTATCATTTAAGATGATAATTTAAAAAAATGATGTTCATTAAGTTATATTAAATTTGCGCTTATGAATTGTTACCGTTTGAAACCCTCTCTTTCTTAATGTTAACTAAAATTGCGTGTTTACATTGAGCATTAATTTACCCAGTCATTCGCAAAGGTCCGTATCGACCCTCATTTATAATATGTCTAAAATTCTATATTACTTATGATGATCGATTTTCCTCGACGATCTTCATAATTAAGAGCAATTATTCTTTCTTCGCCTGCCCGAAAGGAACAGGGGCAATCTTCTTTTTCGTCGCCAAAGAGAGAAAGAGAGAAAGCGGGCGCTAATTTTTCGTTGGGGATGGCGAAGAAACTACTTGTGATTCAGATCGCGTGCTTTTTTCGAGTAACTCAATTGTGCGTTGACGTGCCACGGCCTTCCCTCGACTTGTCCCTGATTTACGCAGGGCTCTCTTGTGTCCCGTGCCTTCAGCAGGGGCGAGGGCGGTGTAGTATGTACATGTCGCTAGGGCCGCGTTGCGCGAAAGTCTAATTTCCCTTAAGATATTGGCGGTGGAAGTCCTTTCATTGTCGCCGACCTAAATGTTCCGCACATCGATTCGACACATTAATTTCGAGGTTCGCTATTAGAGAAAGATGTACGAAGGTATGCTATGGTGTGGTTGCACACGGCTGGGCCATTAATCGAGGCTCGCTTTGTAGTTTATGCGCTCCTGAACTTAGCTAGGATATTATGTGGAATTCTGGGGCACGTACGTCATACGAAGCGAAGAGTTTTAACTGCTCTGTTATTATATGCTTTCGCTAGTCCTTTTTTGTTCTCCGAGGGCATTTATTAAACCCTCGACAAAGAGGTCATCGATGGCGATCGTGACGACCTCTGCATGCGGAATCCGCCGTGCCACTTACCCATTTTCGAGGGCGAAAATGTTTGTAAATTATCCCGTAGGTACATTTTGTTGTGTTTCGCAATTGCGGAGAGGTTTGAGTAAATCTGATGACCAATTGAGATAAATGAGTCGCCGCATTATCGTCTAAATGGGGTTTAAATCTTTATTAACGACCGATCGATCATGCGAAGAAAGAGTTTTGATGATCGAACGATAACAGCACCTTATTCAGCATAACATATTCATGGCTGACTTAAAACAAAATTCTTATTGTCTCCTGAGGGGTCCTTGGAGTGTTAGGTAATCTTCCAATTATCCCCCGAAAGAAATTTTTCATGTTACGTAACTCCTTTTAAAAGACTCTTGCCTTGAGTCTATCACAATAGCTTAAATAATATGTCCCTGAAATCGAGGAGCTTCATTATTAATTCAGCGACTGGGACTTGCTACGTCAAGTAGAACTAGATTACCATTGTTTTGAGCCATTGTATATAACCAATCATACTTACAAGGCATACATATCCGTTATTGCTTAACACTAGTCTTCCCATATTAAGGCGATGGAAGATGGTTTACGTATGATATACTCCCTCACTCTAGTTTAAAAATATTCAGTGGATATTAAATTATTAATACTGGAAGTTCTTATCTACTTCTAGATGGGTAATTTCATGGAAAAGAACTACAGAGTGCAACGTGAAACTGAGATGAATTGCTCATAGCTGTGGTGTCCTTGTTTTCTGGGAATTATCCTGAAGTTATTTTCATTCCGACCTCCCAAAAATGCTTCTCGGGAACCACAAAATGGGAAATTTGTTTGAATCGATATAACTGTTTTAATTAGGAATTAACTACTAACTTTTTCTTATCACTGGACTGTATCTATCGAAAAATTTTAAATGAGCACTAGTGAGACGCACTTCGCCGTATGAATTGTCCTAGTATGAAAATAGTTTAGTGCCCGTAACTACGTAGATAATTGGTAGGTGCATTTGTTCCGTGCATGACCCGGAAATTTTAATTAACGTCCTTAGTAGTAAATCGTTTGTAAAAACAATCAATTGTAAATGTGGTTGCAAGAGACTGATTTGGATCTCTGTAACGTTGATCTCTTTAATTTTGTTATATTGTTCATATTATTGTTTAATTTTTGTCATTTTTATTATCATTACTATTGTTAATAATCAACCGTAATTAGCCTAGTGCTGTATGTTGATGTATTATAAATAAGTAAATATTACGGTCTTGTCCCATCAGCCTCTGTACACTCTAACCTATAGCAATATTATCAAATTAATATCAGCAAATGGGTAGTAGTTTATAATTGTGAGACGCACAACAAAAAGCGTTGATTTATGGGAAAGAATTGAATCGGAATTGTATGATTGATATCATACCTTTATTTATTGGAAGTTTTCATCCCAATAGTTTGCTACGTTTTTCCCTAGTATACGATATACATATACGTATATATAGGTACACGAACAGGCGTCATATTGTCGACCAAAGTGTTTGCATCAGAACATCGTTTGGTGTTTTGGATTGTAGTCAGTATATTACATTTTTGGAAACGATGTCCATTTACTTCAAAACCGGGGGAAATCGTGCCGGGGGACAAAATGATCCATACTTCCTCTCGAAAAAGCAACCATACTTGTTGGGTCTTCTTAGCCAATGCATTGTTTCTACTACACCAGCTGCCTCTTGATTCATCGTTTCCTTAAACAGATCGGACTGTCCTGTTGTTTCTCAAGCGATCACCGGTGATAAAATGTCTTCATCAGCTTCGGACAACTAGGCGCCAGTTCCCATAGAGTCCATTAATCACGCCCTCGGAAACATAAGCACAACCTCTTTTCCTCTCGCAACGCGGAACTTGGGTATTATTTCCATTCCTCCGTCTATCTAGCAGTAATTCTACTTGACGCTGCGAGTGACGCTCCTAATTTGACCGAATATCAGCGTCTGGAGAGACCGACGGAAATCATACGTAATTCCACAGTTATGGTTTGGCAATAGATATTATGTTCATCGTTCATGTGAACGATGTCGCTGAATGGAATGAATTCACGCATCCCTGCCTACAGTCTCCCAACGGTGTATTATATACATAAGTTTGAGAGTATATGTTCTGACCGGAAAGCTCAATGGATATTGATTCCGTCAGACTTTTTTCACGTACGTTTCTCCTTAGGGATAAAGAAGACATCTGGGGTAGGTTTATTCGAACTATTTTCCGCAAATAGAAATACAGAGAATTTACATAAGACAATAAAGATGATTAACCGCAATCAGTTTACTTTAAAGTAAAGAAATTCGCAATTAATAATTCGTTCGCGAATACCTAAGCACTTCACAGCTACATACATAATTATTTTAGGAGGAAGAGGAGCGGATCGTAAAGTGTCTAATTGAAGGGATAATTATGGGAGTATAACATTGGTGCGCAACCGCCTAATCTTACGGGAAACTTGAAGAAAATTCATGATTTCAAAATGCACTTATCAGGAGAGGAGAGTTATTAGGAGGAGAGGAAAATTCTTTTTAATTCGGAAAACGTTCACGCGCCAAAATGATGATTCTATCTACGAAACAACCTTTGAATGTTGTTCATCTTTAAAGCATTGATCGAAAAATACTTAGTTCAACAACCAGTTGAAAGACATTACTCATGTCATTCTTCTTATCTACAAACTCAGAATAAGATTAACTTGTTGAAAATTTCATGAGTGATTGAAATTAAATCGAATTTCTCAATCGGCTTCTCACTCCAAACCTATCTAATCAGAGAGATATTAATCGATTGTTATTGATGTGATAGGTTTTTGATTTTTATTCTTATTGGAATTTCGGAACCGTTTCGAAAATGAAATAAAAATAAAATTTTCCAATATTATCCCTACTTTTGAGGAGTAGATTGCGATAGTTTTATCGTAGTGCAAACTTCAGTGATTCTGTCTAAGGTTTTGAGAGTATCACAAAGTTAATGAGATGTATCGTATCTGTTAAGTATCTGTCAATTTGGAACATTATCATATTTAGATTTAAGTAATATTGTTAAATTATATTACTGTTATTTTTACTGATGTTCTTGTCGATTCAGGTACATTTCGACGAGTTACATTTACATTAAATTCATGATTTCATAATCTAATAGCATTCGAGGAAAGAAAAATCCCTTACCTTTCGCAAATTGTTTCCATTTCAAATTTATGAATCGTTCTAAGGAACAACGTTGAAGTGAACGGTGCTCACTTATTCGCTGGTTAGCTCTAACTTTAAAGTATGCAAGCACGTCCAGTATAAGAGTAAATAAATCAGCAATAAGCATACAAGTCCCATACTATTCCTCTTATCAGGATAGGATCAATTTTTTTACAAGATCAAGAGCTTAATATTGTGTTTGAATGAGTCATTCAAAACTATTCATCTCGCTATAAATTGCTCTCGTCACATTTCGAAATTTCCTCATGCGAGCCACTATCTCCGATTTTGGCGTCCTCAGTCTCTCCCGTGTTGAACTTCCCCTTTAAACTCTCAGAGGGTAAGGAATGGGAGTCTTCTTTCTTTCGAGAGGGGGAGAAGTCCCACCCCGTCTGGCCGACTGGCGGCAGGAGCCTCTGCGTCTTTGTGTGTCTGTCTGGTGACCGTCTTGTTAACCGGAACACAGGTGAGGTGTCTAAATAGGGCGTGGTCGTCCATTCGATTTCTGTTCGTTTCCATTGTGTTTGGGATGTTTCGCGTGAAGGCTTACCCTTCTTTCAGTTTTTCTTCAGTTCCTGTTTCTCTTCATTGTGAGCTGTCGGTCTAGATTTCCTAAATTCTCCTGATTTTGACTAATGTTTTGTCTCAACCGCACGTTCTAAGGATCTAAATAGTTGAAAACCGAAGAATGGAGACCCGATCCATGAACTTGATTCATGAACGAACATTGGTTGGTTACAAATATATTTGTGTAGCAGACTAATCTTACCTGCATTATTTCATGCTGTTTCATCTGCATCAAGTAATTACTTATTAAATCAATAGTAGACCTTACTTCTTGGAACACCATTTAATAAAATAGAGAACTGATTTTCCTATTTTCCACGCGATGTCATTATTCGACCGGTTTCGGCCTTACAGCAATCATCAGGTACAACCCATGGAAATACAGAGGGAATTTATATCATTGCACCTAGTTTTAAGGTGAAATGATGTAAATTTATACTACTAGGTTTTTTAAAATAGGCGCAATTATATAAATTCTCTCTGCATTTCCACGAGTTAAAACTGATGATGGCTGTAAGGCTTAAAATGTCCGAAAAATAAAATCGTATGGAGAATACGAAGTTCAAGTTTCTCATTTATTTAATTTTAATTTGCATGCGCGTAAAGTAGTGTTTAAAGCCATCCAGATAGTGGGCAAATTTTATAAAACATCCTGATGTTTTATAAACCTTAATATCTCATGTGTTATTTAATAATTGTCTAAGTGATAGCGTCTTTGTTCTTTCCAATACAGTACTTTTCGCAACTTTATCACATCCTTCATCCTTTGTTTTCCAGCACTGGAAATACATTTTCTGTGGCAGTTATTAATCGCAGTTTTTAACTCAAAACCGTTCTCTTCTTTCTTAATTTCCCGTACTGATATTTTTGATCTCTCGATCTTGTTTGGGGGCTTGTTTGACATATTCAAAGCATCGCCTATTTTTGGTTAATATTCTTTGCAATCAGTTAAATATTTGTACTTGCAATTATATACTATATAATATACTATATTTCCCCTAATAAGGCCGAATAAATCGTGTATTCTCACGTGATTTTATATATGTTTTCCTTGCATTATAGTATCGTTTAGTAATTCAATTTTATCATAGTTTGGTAATATTATTTGGATTTTCTCTTTATATCATAAAATCTTAAGTGCGTTTTCTTGCATTCTTGATAAAATTTAACTTTTCATCCACAGTTCTCAAAATAAATTCAAGCAAGGTTCCTTACCCTTAACCCCAGTGGTAAACTAGTCTTAGGAACGAATAAGGTCAAGAACCTCCGGGCTGTATCGATTCTAAAGTCGTAGACACTCTTTTCGTGTCGAGTCATGTATATTTAAAATCAGTAGCATATTACGACAGATTAATAGCTTTTTCATGTTACCTTCGATCCGAATAGCAAATATTTTCTTTGGCAGAGCGTAAGCCTTACTGAATATTCTCCATATCATATGCAAACATATGAAAATGGAAACTGTTTACCGAAGATGAATTGGGATGGTGGACTTGCTATACCAGTTTTGGATACCTGTTGGGAGAATAACTTCGGTTTTAACGTTTACATTCACAAACAATATGAAACGCAACAGTCCTGTCAATTCCTATTTGCCTTCCTGTCAATGGTGTATTCTGTTCTACCGATTGTCGCTCTATTTTTTGATTTGAAAGACTGTAAAGTCTCAAAGGTAAGATGCGCCGTTAGGCCGAATGATAAAATTAAGTGGTCTGGAAGAGACGAGGATGCTCGCTTCCCTCTCAAGTGCGCGCGCTTTATCTTGATCGAAGTATTCAGCGCAGTGGCATCCGAATATCGCCTGAAGGTTAAAGATAGAGTAAGGGGTAAATGGACTTAGGGTTGACGAGGATGGATTTTCTGAGTTCAACGGAAGAGGAAAAAGGGAATCTGCTGGCACTTGAAGGAAAGAGTCTGTTTGGGAGGAAGGAGGGGAGGTTGGTGAACCGCGGAGGCGTTACTGAAAAGGTCTGACAAAGAAAAAAGATTTGTGACTGTGAAGATGTAGTGGAGTGAGAATCTGTGGGTGACATATGATGGGACATCTTCTGTAATAATAGACAGTAATGCCGTTGATAAAGTAGCAGTGAAGGGTACTAATGTAGGTGCTGCACAGTATTTTTATTCGTTACTCTTTTGTATGAACCACGTTCTGACGTTTCTGAAAACCCAATGAATTTGGACCGAAATTTGATCTCGTAGTTTGGCAGAAGCTCTAAGATTTCTAGTGATTAAAATTTTAGAAGTAGAAAGCTACCAGTAACTAGTTGAAGAAATGTAGAAGAGATTAGTTTAGCCTCACTGAAACATGAATTTGCGTTACTTTTTTTACTGACGTAATCTTAAATTTTAGTGAAAAATTTCTTATTCATGGACAAATAATTTCTGTATTAAGTCGTGAGCTTATGCTCTCTCTTATGGACCCCATTCTCGTCATATTCGTCGAGATATCATATATTTCGTATCGATGAAGATATATTTAATATAAATCGAAACATCGGATTTCTTCGTTACTTTCATATGCTTCAATTTTTCTTGTTCATAGGGAGTTTTATTAAGCTAGTCATCAATAGGGCCAAATATTAGGAAAATTTAAGATCCCAAACTCATTTCTGATTGTAACTTGGGATTTATTTGCAGCGACCGTAAAATGGAAAAGCTCCAAAGTACTTATCGCAACTTTCGTGATTGATTTCTATAGAGTTACACGTCCCAAGATTGACGCTAAGAAAGATGCTTGGAGAGAAGATTTCAGGAAAGACCTTAAGATTAGAACAACCTTTCCTTAGCCCAGAGTGATTAATAGCAGGAGCAGAAGAAAGGGAATTGAAATGATAATGTGGAGAGAAGTAACAGTAAATGTTATCGATGTAACAGGATGCACGATTTCGAACCCTGCGATGAGCGAAGGAACGACCTACAGCTGAATTCATTTCCCGTGGGTTTAATGACTTCACTACATAATAGGGTGAATTTGGGCCATTAGAGATGGGCTGCATATTGCATCGTGTCGTACCTGAGTCAATGAATTATTAGAAATGGGCCTCTTACGTTCAAGATGGTGAATAGAGCTGGACTTAATATTCAACTATAATGCATAGCTCGAGGCTCTGTAATTAGGTTTTGTTGAAAAAAGTAGAATTTATTACGCAGAACATCTAACGATGAGAATTTTCCTGCTTTCGATGTGGCATTCTATAACTTGTGTTTACGATTACTCAACTGTGTACAAGTGGCTTAAAAAAGTGACTATTTATTCATTTCGTTTGTTGTTGCGCATTAAAAGGTCGACTAGGTTATATTCCTGATAGGGTAAGTCTTTTAGATGCCTTCAGTATTCTGTAGAAATATGATTGTTGAATTTTTAGAAATGAATTACAAGTAACAATTTCAATTTTTGTACTCTACATAAGCTACTGATCGAAGGTCTCTATAAACTTAATTTCTCCGGCATATTGGTATATTGGTGAATGTAATCGTAATGGATGAGTTTTTTAATATTTTGCCTTCGTCGTTCAAAATGAGTATTCCTACTGAATAGTTTTCCACACTTCCATCTTAAAAGTTATCTACCGTAAAGTTTCCCTTGCCTCAGATCGTTTACTTCGTTGCATGTGGGAAGATAACAAGTCATCGAATATCCAGTATAAATTGTATACGATATTATTTTTAAATAGGAGTTGTTTCATTTTTGGAACATGTTCCAACGAGCTTTTAACTTTCGTTAACTTTAAGTGTTAGGGCACACGTTTAATAAGTATTAGCACGAGAATAATACGAAACTAGGAAAACTGGTTTATGGGACGCTCGGAATCTGTTTCTGACTCACAGGATGGTTGTAATGGACACCCCCGTATTTGAAGTAATTGTTTTGTCTTTTGTTAAAGAAATCACTAACACAGGGTATAACAATATCGTAAGAAATTTATTTTAATTTCGTGAAATACAATAATGCTTGTATTTCATAAATTATTCGTATAGAGTGTCTACAACGACATAGAAACTTAGGTATTTTATCGCGGCGAAGTTTAGACTTAATTGTAGCGTTTATATTTCACCCTGTCGGGCCTATTAAGGAATTACTAGGTAATTGAAGGATACAGTAAATATGACAGTCAATAAAAACGATAGAAAAAATATACGAATAGAATACACACTTACAAAAACGATTATATTTACAAATATGTACAGGGGGAGTGTAAAATTTCTATTTTTAGTTTATGGTGGATTAAGTGTGGGAAAGATAGAAATATTGCAAAGAAAAGTGCCGTTCGCTCCAAAGATCGCCGGACCGCTGGAAAGATCGCTTCAAGGGTCGTTGCTTCCGTCTGGTATATCTATTCAAGATGTCACTCCTCCTCCATCCCTCGGAATATTATCTCCAAAAAAAAAGAGCATCGCTTCCATTTCGGGACCTGCGACAACACAAACGTCCCCCCAAAAAGTATTCCCCTGAGTAAACACAACCCCTCGTGGGGTTGCCATTGTCGTCCTTTCTTCCAAATCGCTGATGATATGTCCGTCGGAACGGATTCCTCTCTTTCGGAATCTATTTCTGTGGTTTTCCTCATCTGTTCGGTGCCCGAATGAGAGCTGACGACATAAGCAAAACACTGGAACAGTCGGAAAATATTTATTCCGGCATTTTGAATGCTCGAGCTATCTCGGTATGGACAATTTTACAGGAAATGCTCTAGACTACTTATATTCGAGGTTTGAGGGTTTCGGAAATGACGCAAAGGCAACAAGCTGTTGCAAAGAAACCTTCATATTTCTTAATTAACTCGCAGAAAATGTTGTCCTCAAGTGCTTGGACAGTTGAGGTGACGTGATTTATCGAATCATTTGTCAGTGTTTAAGGAAACGTCAACCAAGGCGAGGATAACTTTTAAAATTTGTTGAATATAAATTCAAGAATACAGGAACCTAATTTAATTTCAGTTATACATGGGTGGTCGATTTTGGCTGAATGTCAAATAGGTAGTGAGACTACGAGTAGCTGTCAACGCCTGATTTAATTTGTATGTGCGGCCTCAGTGATGTAGAAGTTAGCGTGGTAGCATAGCGGCATTGAGATCTCAGGTTCAAATCCTGATTCGGGCAAGGATGTTTGTGTTCGTTTTTCGTTATTATCCTCGTAATGGGCCGATGATGGTTGTTGAGTGGTCATTGGTGAAATTAAAAAAGGAAGTACCTTCTATATAAATAAATAAATATACCTTTTAAGTATACATAGTAGTGCAGAATTTTTCATTTATTTTTTCAAAATTGTCAGAATTAAATAACACGCACTGAATAAAGAAATCTTCTCGGCTTGTCAACCGGGTAAGTTCTGCAGGATAATTAATTTCGAATATCTTCCGAATTAGAAATTAATAAGAAACTTTGACTCGTAAAAGTTGATCATTCGCTTGCAATGCTAAGAGTTAATCGTCTGGAGTATTCATCTAGACATTTACTCCAGTTTGTCGTTTAAAAAATAGTTAAAATTGTTATATTTTCTCAGATTGTCTACTATATTTCTTTCGAATTATCCAGTATTTAATGTATTCAATGTTTTTTACTGGCCCATCAGTTGATACAGTCCTAACGGAAAGATCCAAGAAAGAGGGGATATTCCGATTTAATATTCACTGACAATGATGAATAAGCTATAGCGAACAGAGATTATGCTTTTTCTTTTGGTCAGCGTCTGTTCTCTGGCTGTTGTATTCACATGGGACTTCTTTCATTGCCTAAAATCCCTCTAACCGACGGAATAACCCCTTTGTGCATTGGAACCCTTGGAAAAGCCACCGCTGGGCTCGTGGTTTTGGTGGTTGCAGGGCTGCATTCGTCTCATCCGAACCCCTCTGCATCTCTAAATACACCTTATTCCGCGATTTTTTATTTTCCCCGGGAGTGCGGGGGAAGAGCATTGGGAAGGAGGGTTCAATTAGAGTGAGAGATTGGTGCGGTTCTACTTGACGTCCCATCGCTCCCGGGAAAGGACTATTGTTCACTCTCCCCCACCGCCCCCCGCATAATGCTCTTTAATTATAGGAAGGGCTTTAAGATAATGGCTTTCTTGTCTCTCTCGTTCATCCCAGTTATGAAAGCGGAGGGGATGCCCTCTTTCTGAGGAAGAGCGCGGAGACCGCCGCCTAAACGTTTGAGGAAGCATATGCTTTTGTTTTAAAGCGTCGAGCGACGCCCGAGAGTGCTACCTCATTATGTCAGTATTCACGCACATTCGAGTTCCTAAATCGGAACTCAAAGCGGAAGTCAACTCGAGGTCTAATCTAAATGTCTGAATTTAGGCAGATTCGTTGTATCCGTCTTGGGAAATTGTTGCTTCAGCTGGTTTAAACCGCTATTTTTTCCGTACATGTTATCGAATAGTCGAATGAATCATGGTAGACTCTCTCCCTGTTTCTCTTACATTACACCTTCATAATCTTCTGTATGACATACCGTGGCCCTCTGCGGCTTCACCTCCGAGCAATTCTATTTCGACTGATGCTCATCATCCCTGTTAGAAGCTATATTCTAAATTTGATGCAGCTCCCATTTTTATAACTTGATTTAAAATGATGGGGAATCATTTGAGCCAATCAGATCTATTCTATGAGGATCATGACAAAAAAAAATTCAGGGCTCCCGGATAGCCAAGTGGGCAACGCGTTCGACTTCGGTGAAAGCGATCCCGGGTTCGATTCCCGGTGGGGGCCTACGTGCGAAATGACCTAAGCTGTCGAAGTACTTTTTACAATACTACTACTACGACAAAAAATCGTTGAATTTGAGAAAGGTTCGTTGACGAAATTTCGCAGTGGATCCGTGGCCGAAAATCGTTCGGGTACGTATCATAGAGGAGATATCTTAATTGTTAAAGCGAGTTTTAGCGAAAGATTCCAAATTTCCCAAGGTGTTCCAAAGTATTCTGAAAATGTGTTGGAAATGCTTGCTATTTCTTAAAATAGCTGCAGTTGATTAATAGTAGAATTTTGAAAATTATATAAGATGGAATATCAGGGATTGTCATATTGGAAACCACGAAGAGCCGCGCATGTCCTAAGAATCTAAACTTGGAGGCTGCAGCACACGGATTCAGAATTTCAAATATGCATGTTAAAAATGTTAATGTATTAATTATCACGGAACGCGTAATTTAAAGTAAATCACCAGATATATCATTGAAAGTTCATTATTTTTTCAAGTAATTGTTGAT
This sequence comes from Ladona fulva, assembly GCA_000376725.2. NCBI lineage: Eukaryota > Metazoa > Arthropoda > Insecta > Odonata > Libellulidae > Ladona > Ladona fulva. Next base: position 157,939 of record KZ308380.1, read on the forward strand.
GAAGCAATTCTGGGTTTATCGTATGTGTTGGCCATAAAAGATCGCCATAAGGATTATGTAGAGCCATAATTTGGTCATATCTACTACGTACTACATACAACAGATAGAAAAAGAACAAAGAAGAATCGCTAAGATCATGATTATCGTCATAAAACTCGAAGGAGCGTTGCAGCTTTATCATCAGATGGCATTTAAACGAAGCGAGAAATCTAACAAGGATTTTCTGCATTCAGTCTAGTTGCTAATCCTAAACAATCTATAGGAACCCCGAAGAAGACGTAATTTACCACAATTATGGTAAATAATGGATTCTCAGTAATCTGTTTAGGATTAAATTAGACTTTGAGCATAGAAAAATGGTAAACATAGTTAAGTTCGATGTGAAGATTTTCATTGTATGAATCGATCCATCGCTTAATGAAAATGTTGAATTAACACATGTTGATTGGTTATGTTTTTTAGCTATCTTTTCCTCCTACCTTAACGCTTCGAAAGCAAATCCTTGCCTTTACAAGCCTTCTTCCAATTCCCTAGCTCCTCCATTCAGTTTCCGTCGGCCTTTATGTTCACCTTCTATTAATCTCTTCCTTGCGCATTCCCCGCTAATTTTCCTGCAGCAGGAAAAGGGGATGCATATACCGGTTTGGAGAGTATGTGAGATATCCCCTGGGGGCACATCGGGGCTTTCCATCCACGCGTATCATCTTCCACGCCGTAACTTCATTCCTCGCATGTTCCTCAGTGTGTACATATCTCATGCACTTATGAGCAAAATCTTCTCTTCGCATCTAATCTTACAGTTTGCTCCTGCGTTCCGCGTTACGTTTTTCTCTCAACCATTCTTCCGTACAAATAATGATGTGCGGAAGTAGAGAGTCAAATTTCTGTTGGTGATAGCTCATTATGATTCTTGTTTCGCAACAGTTCTTTATTTTTTTATTCAGATGAGAGTTGCTTTCGAAAATCGCGTTTTTTTTATGTATCTGTCAAACGTGTAGAGCGAAGTAAATTGCACATACGTGAGATCGATAACATGAATCTGATTAAGGCCTAAACCCATTTTCTGGTCGTCTGAGCGTTTGAGATTTAATAATCCTTTGAAACGGATGTTATATCTTCAAAGGGTGAATTTGAAGGTATGTTTGTTGGTTTGTATCGTAGAAACTTATATTTAAGCGAGTGGCGTATCCGGAAATCAGTTAAATTCAGTTACTTGAATTAGTTTATTATTAGTTGAATTATAATACAGATAATTAGTTTTATTGATAGAAGTAGCGCAATGTCTTTGAACGAACATAAAAAAATCATTCTTTATATAAGGAAGAAAAGCTTGCAGTCATAGGCCCGGTATTATAATGTATACTTGAAAGGGACTTTGACTAATGTTCACTTTATTATATTGTTTTTTGGGTTAAAGTGAGGATTATGGAATTAGATTAATATTATATCCATGTTAGTCCATCGTATATATGAGATTAACTATAAACTTCACTTTAACCCTAACAAACATTAATTTTACTAGGCCCTAAAGTAAACTATTTAAAGTCAATTTTAAGTATACAATATAATATCGGGCTCGGGTCTTCTCTTACTCAGGATTAATTTTATCTTCAAGTGATATTTCTTTTATGTCGCGGGATAGCACTTTGATTATTTTAATAAATATATGAGAGACTGAATGTTTATACCCTGGCATGGAAAGTGTAATTAAATAATATTTTTAACGGATTTTGCTAAATTCAAAGTGTACAGCTACTATCCCTCAGAAATATTTCTAAGCATATTAATTGTATTAGCTGGGTGTTGCAAGGAATCTGGAAACGTAATCTTCTCCCAGGTACGTTTACGGTAGAATGCGTTTGCTGTTTAATTCATAAAGTTTAATTAATATTGTAACGCATAATCGTTGCCCAACGCTGCCGAATAGCCAAGGTTACGGTAAGCGCCCTCTATTAACCTATTAATCCACCAAAGGGCCCTTTCTAAAATCTCTAATTTCCATTGCCTTAAGGGATTCTGTATTGTTCATTACAGGGAACTGAACTCCACGCCTATTAAAGGAGTACATTTGCGCAAAATTAATCCAAGAAATGGATCCGAATCGTGAGGGTTCTAAGTGACTCTGCTGGGTTGGAGTAACGGTTAACGAGGCCAGTTGGATGTTGAATTTCAGATTTCAAATTAAAATGATCATTAGTTACCGGATTTTTTATAGCGGGCTAAAGGTTGAATTCGCGGAAATTTCAATGTCCAGGGGTCCGCCAAGATTCGATGATGATAGCTGTGGGAACACAAAACTGGACCAAGCTCCGGAAGAAAATTACTGTGGGAGAAGAATTAGGAACGAGTAGAAGGGGTTTAATTCGGGAGAATCCTTTGGAAAATCTGATGGAGAAGATTTCCCCCTGAAGGAGCGCGGCCTCGTTTTGTCGTCATAAAAAAGGGCATTCAAGACCATGCCAGCCTCTATAATGCGAGCGTTAAGTTACGAGAACGTGAGATATCGCTGTTGGCGCTTTCTGACACTTTCCACATGCGATCTTCTAATCCGGAAAAACCCTCATTAGTTTGTACCTTCTATTTCTTAAAACTGCGACGTTTGAAATTTTCTCCCTCTTGCATTACGCGTAAGCAAAATATATTTACATTGTTTGAGTTTAGGGAGCAGTAAAAATAATTTTGTTTCGAACCGAGTTTCATCCTATTTCCTGCACTTTCACAAAGTATGAAATATGACAAAAAAGAGGCGTAACAACAATGTTGTGACCAGGGCCGGCCGTCTATAAAAGGGGATCTACCTAGACGTAGTAGGTGCAAATTTTCATGGGGTCACTTTCTCCGCTTCCTCTGCCATTGCGATGAGTTTTTGCTAATTTAAAGAATTTGACAAAATTTCTTGTAGATAAACTAATGACGCCATACTAAATAACGAAATTCCTTGTCAAGACTGTGCCCCCCTCCTACCGGAAGCCCGGATGATAGGCATCCTTAGTCCCCCCTTCTTGACCGGTCCTGGTTATGACCTCTGTAGAACAGTTGAGAATGGTACGTAAAATTTCTCTGACAGAAATGCTAATCTTTAAAGATTGTTTTCTGACAATGTTTCATAATTAGTAAAATGTTAAGGTCATTTCTAATTGGCTGCTCCATAGCCCTTGGTGTCAATATTAGGAAATCTCAGTGATGTGGATTTAATATTTTAGTTCAGATTTCTAATACTGAAGTGGTCTGACGAAGACTTCAGGACAAAGATTTGATAACCATCGGAACTTCATGCAGACTGAATTTTTCCTAGTCATTTATGAATAGTTGCAAGGATCTTCTGAAGAATTCGTCTAAGAGTATTTTTAATCCATAGTTTTTTAATTGATCCGAAAAAAAAATAATTTCATGTTTACAAATTTGGCTACTGAAGTGAATTTTTTGGTTAATTTCTCGTGATCTTAACACAACCTCTCCAAAAATTCTTAACAATTCTCTTTCGTGCTTTACTAAGCGAGTAGAAACGTTGAAGGGGTATTGCGTATAATCCAATTCGTCCTTAAGTCACTTTGCAAAAGTTAAATATCTCTGTTTTGCTCCTTAAGGAATTAGCTCTCCTTTGCCTACCGTGAGAAACCACTTTCGAGTTCGACGAAAAACCGTATCAAATTCTCTTTACAGAGCGTTTTGTCTTTAAAAGGCCAAAGTAATCCTTTCTAGTAATAAACGTTCAATAACTTCAATGATACGTCGGTTAAATTTTCCCAAGTACCTTTTTTGTCTATTACTGTTTTTTTTTTGTTGAGACCGTTGGTATTTGTCCTTCGGAGAAAGTACCGAGCCAAATGAATAATTGCTTTCACTATCTTTTCAAAAACATTGTTACAGCGAGTGTGTATTAAAGCTACATCACGAATTGTACCCGGCGAGAAAAAATGTAAATGGGTAATTCTCATATCTGCGAGTTTTTGCTTTCAACGGGGATGTAGTTCTCGTGGTTTTCATCCAGACAAGAGTAGTTCTTTATTTAAAAACTCGGCGAGCAAAACAAAAGCTCATCAAGCCAAGTGTCGCGACACGTGTCGCCATAATGAGGCAATTAAGAAAAAAGGACTCCGTCCTACTGCGCCACATAAATTTGATGGTCGTCCCTAAATCCACTCTCGTTGACATGAATATGCAGAAAAGAAGCGGAACTTCCGGAAGTTTTGCTCTTGCTCCGCAAGGGGGCGTGGCCCCGAGAGGATCGTGGGATGTTGCGAAGAGTTGCTTTGGATGGAGGAGGACTTTCAAAGAGATTCCCATCGGAGCAAATTGTTAGTGGTGAACGTAATAGCTACTCCTCCCTTGTTTCGCTTTGTCAACTTCCTTGTTTATTTCTCTCTCGTACGAGTTTTCAGTAATAATTAATTTCTTTTCTCGTATCTATTACCCTTACTTCTTTTCGCGAGTTATTTCCAATCGACATCTTTCTTCATTTTAATCTTTTTTAAAGGGATTTTTGGAGTTAAAAATTATTAAAGTATCGTCTCGTTGATTTATGCGCACTATTCCTTTAAAGTATCAGTTTTCCGTAATATTTTTAACGGATTTTGCTAAATTCAAAGTGTACAGCTACTATCCCTCAGAAATATTTCTAAGCATATTAATTGTATTAGCTGGGTGTTGCAAGGAATCTGGAAACGTAATCTTCTCCCAGGTACGTTTACGGTAGAATGAGTTTGCTGTTTAATTCATAAAGTTTAATTAATATTGTAACGCATAATCGTTGCCCAACGCTGCCGAATAGCCAAGGTTACGGTAAGCGCCCTCTATTAACCTATTAATCCACCAAAGGGCCCTTTCTAAAATCTCTAATTTCCATTGCCTTAAGGGATTCTGTATTGTTCATTACAGGGAACTGAACTCCACGCCTATTAAAGGAGTACATTTGCGCAAAATTAATCCAAGAAATGGATCCGAATCGTGAGGGTTCTAAGTGACTCTGCTGGGTTGGAGTAACGGTTAACGAGGCCAGTTGGATGTTGAATTTCAGATTTCAAATTAAAATGATCATTAGTTACCGGATTTTTTATAGCGGGCTAAAGGTTGAATTCGCGGAAATTTCAATGTCCAGGGGTCCGCCAAGATTCGATGATGATAGCTGTGGGAACACAAAACTGGACCAAGCTCCGGAAGAAAATTACTGTGGGAGAAGAATTAGGAACGAGTAGAAGGGGTTTAATTCGGGAGAATCCTTTGGAAAATCTGATGGAGAAGATTTCCCCCTGAAGGAGCGCGGCCTCGTTTTGTCGTCATAAAAAAGGGCATTCAAGACCATGCCAGCCTCTATAATGCGAGCGTTAAGTTACGAGAACGTGAGATATCGCTGTTGGCGCTTTCTGACACTTTCCACATGCGATCTTCTAATCCGGAAAAACCCTCATTAGTTTGTACCTTCTATTTCTTAAAACTGCGACGTTTGAAAATTTCTCCCTCTTGCATTGAGCGTAAGCAAAATATATTTACATTGTTTGAGTTTAGGGAGCAGTAAAAATAATTTTGTTTCGAACCGAGTTTCATCCTATTTCCTGCACTTTCACAAAGTATGAAATATGACAAAAAAGAGGCGTAACAACAATGTTGTGACCAGGGCCGGCCGTCTATGAAAGGGGATCTACCTAGACGTAGTAGGTGCAAATTTTCATGGGGTCACTTTCTCCGCTTCCTCTGCCATTGCGNGGTCCTGTCAGACTTTTTTCAAGTCCATTCTTCCTTGGGATTTTTCCTGGGTGCGCACCATCTTGCGCAAAGTCACCCTTACCCGTTTTCCTGTGTATGATGATGATGATCATAAATTTCAGTTAACAATTATCTTAATAATAATTATTCGATACGTACACACAAATGTTTTAAAAGTTCTACGCAATGTAGCCTATATAAATATTTTCATTAATAATGACAATAATAACGGTAATAATAACATGGCTTTAAGGGCGAGATAACCTTATTAGTCTCTTACAATTATTACATCGAACCATTTATCATTACAGATAGAAAGAAAGAGGTATTGGGAATCAACCGAAAGAAAAAACAATAAAAGAAGGTTCACGGGAAGTATCATATCATATGTATTAAAAAACCAGGTCTGCACTTAGGAAAATAATAAAACGCAGCACGATAACGCTCACGAGAAGGGGGGCGTAAAAAACCTTCGAAACATACTGACGAAGGAACTAGAATTTTAAAAGAATAGGGAAATAGAAATTTTTATTACACTAGTACCAAATTTTGTATTACACCAGTAGTCCTTTAATATTTCACCCTCTTACGTCGTCCCAGTAATCTCCGGGAAATTTCGAGCGTTTCGTATTTACGTAAGCAAAACCTCTGAATCGTAATGGCAGTATGAAATAAGTTTTAAGTTAGTATTATAATGAAACTGGTGAAATAAACGTCTAGAAAACCTAAAAGATACCTAGAAGAAACATTCGATTGCCTAAATTGAACGAATAATTGGAATTTGGATTGGTAAAATAAATAAAATTATTTACGATGAATAGCATACACCCTTCCAGTGTCGGTCGAATTGTTGTCCTATGCGAATTTCAATGTACAAATAATTTTAACTTTTCCTGAGAGGACCGGTGTATAATCGTAAAACTATCAAATAGGGCGTTCAATAAGTTTGGAGTTCTTCCTTAATGGATAAACCGTAATCTCATTATTCTATCGTTATATAATGGAATGATAATTCTCAATAAAGACATCTGACGTTGTCAATCAAGGTACCTTTCCTATCTGTACTTTGACTGAAATCCTCAAATGGAGAAAATCAGTCAAACTTCATGGATAAGAAAGGATCGTTATTGTATGACTATTTCTGGACGTATCTCGTGACATAGAAAACATTTTGGGATACAAATGCGTGAAATGTTCTATGAATTGTTGCAAGTAATTTTTTAAAATTATGATACTCATTATTACCTACGAATTTAGTAGTCTTCATGTTTAACTTATGGTTTGAATGCAGTACTATCCATAGACAATAAACGCGGAGCGATTCAAATGAGGACAGTTTTCAATGTACTGATTCAGTACGTTCAACAGCTCCGAGTCATAAATTAGTCTCCTTGTAAGTCGTTATCTGACTCTCCATCTCCTCCTCGGAGCAATTACCGAGGATTAAGTCGCACATGGTCTGGAATACGTCTGCTACTTTATGCAAGAGGGACGTTGGTTGCACATTAGTCGAAGATTTTTGCCTAAGTTCTAAGAAAAGGCTGACATCAATGGTCCATTTTCTTGGAAGTATTTCCTGTAGAAGCGCGT
>KZ308380.1:165652-214691 GCA_000376725.2 Ladona fulva
AATTAATAATTATTTTATTTCAGTACAGAATTGTAATTCTAGTATGATCGTTCTCAAGGAGCATGTAACCAGTTTTCGTAAATTTAATTAGAAACATCATCGCGGGAAAAAATTGTTAGGTATTCTTCTCGCATAGTTCTGTGAATGGCCTGGTTAAAAGCTAAGCCGTGAATCGAGCAAGTCTTTAGAAAGAAAGGGAACTTATGAGCCTTCTTTGTTACGCCGCACTTCTCCTTTCTCGTTCGGTATGATCCCGCTCTCCTCTCACAAAGTATTCTTTGTCTAAGCGGGTTAGAGCCGCCATGAAATGGGTCCGTGGGAAACTATCTTCACTCGCTCGCGTCTTCTTAAGAACCTCATCTACTCCGCTTTGTCTTGAGCTCACCCACAAAGTAGTCGGAAACCTTTGTCTATCGAGACAAACCGTCCCATTTTTCCCATCTCAATTTCATATCGTCTCAGTTTTGAACGACATTAATTGCCGCAAAATCCGATTAATGCCTTCCGAAATTTCCGCCTCCAAGTTTTCGTCTCATTTGTTCCTTCGAAAAGTAGATTTAAAAATGTTCCTCCCATTAACTTTCCCGTGGTTCTTTGTCAGCACCCTTTGGAAGCACTTGGCGTTCCCCTCGCGCTCTGCTCGTCCCCGCTATCATTAGCTTTTCCTCTCTCATTTCATTCGATCCTTTTAGAATTTCCGCATCCTCGGAAGACTTCCTCTTAATATTCCCTCGCCGCACTCACCTCCATGCTCAAGGGAGGGATCGTTTTATTTTCCGAGCGAGGAAAACGAATGCATCAAAGGAGGCTCCCGTGGTTCTGCATTGCAATAAAAAGAGGTGAAAAAGAGCCGTTCTGGGAGGAAGGTGCAGTTGTTGCGTGATGCAGTCGCGAGGAGAGATTTCTTTGAGTTGAACTGGAGGGGGGAGAGAGTGAAATCAAGGTGGATTTCTTTCTCTCACGAGAGCTCCGAGAGGTAAAAGGGTAAGAGCTCCGGAGGTTGGCTGAGGCTTAAACGTTATGAAGATCTACCGCGTAAGGCAAGGCTCAAGGCTTTTAGGTATGGAATTGTATCATGAGAATCCACTTTTCGAACTGCGCTGGCATTATCACTCGATATTAGAGAGACGGAAGTTATATATATTTTTCACTTAAGAAGATCGATTTCAGGGATTACTAGTGCCTGTCATTCGTTAGATCCGAGTGGTTCTGTCGATGAAGTCTCCCATGTGAAAACTCGCTGCTTGTCATTTTAAAGCAGGATTCATTTCCAAAAGCCTTAGTGAAAAAATTGTCATTGCTAGTGTAAATGATTCTCGGGTCTCTACCCAGGTAAGTTTTGAGAAATTGCTGTCGCCAACGCTTCGATGACAAACTGCCAGAACTGCTGAACCTCACCCAAAAATTTGTCATCGAAATGTTGGCGACGGCAATGTCTCCAATCCTACTTCGATGGAAACCCGAGAATCCTTAATAGATTCTACACTCCAGTAGAGTTTAAAATACTCGTGTGTCGATGATAGTCAGTTTGCTGCACTCAATAAACTCGTCTCTCTCTCATGGAGAAAATTTCGGGGTACCTGATAGGAAATAGTGGAGGATATCGATTCAAACTTCTCCAGTTGGTTGCTAGATGTTTCGCGTAGTATTTATTACGTTACATTTTTAGTTTTTCTGTTGGATGGAACTGATTACAATACGTAATTCCAATCCAACTGGCTGCCCTATGTCGAGACTCACCAGATCAAAAATTGTTAAAAACGGGACAACGTTCAGATACTTGTCCAGACTTCGTTAACGGCTTTTTAGGCTTCTTCCAAATAAATATGTATTCTATGAAGCAGTAACCACCACGATATTATCAATTAGGAAAAGAAATCACCACCTGATTGAATTTAACTTCTAAGCATCAGAAACAACCTCCAATCATTTAAATTAAGCTCAACTACTGAAGAAAAACTCGTGAAATATGGTTAGTTACTAAGAGAAATTTGATAAAGATTCAATGATTAGAAATCTCAAAAAATACTACTGATAAAAGGAGTAATATTATCCCATCTAGAGGGAAAAAATTAATATATAATTATATTTCATCTCGCTCAATACGGCAAGTAATCTGAATTAATGTATCGAATCGATTTTTCTAGGTATACTACCTTGAAGTGACCTAGCAATGTCACAGCAAAGATTAAAATAGTAAAATATTCTGAACGACTGGCTTCTTTTTGTACCCTTACGTATGATTTCACAGGATTTTCTTACCCAGAATTAACTTTCAAGAAAACACGTGACGTTGTTTCCGAGTATCAAAATCTATCCACTCGGTAGCATAACAGAATCGGTAAGGTTTCGATAAAAGAACTCTGTAAGATCAAAAAATAAATGCACGTGAATGGGTTTTATAAGAACCTTGAAAATAAAAAAATGGTAATTGACAAAAGGATTTGCTTCTTACGTAATCGTCAGTTTCAAAAGATCTGGGAGAAGGTTAACTTGACAGTGATAAAACTACCCGCGAATCCTTGAGGTCGCGTTCTGAACTTACAAGAATAATACTATGGATATCAAAAAATGCTCCTAAAGAAAAGCTTATCCTCCCATTTTTATTTGCTGCACATTCACGTAGCCTCAAATTGTATCGCCATTAGCTTCGTTTCCCTATCCATTGCTAGATAGCGAGCTTTTAGACCTTTGGTCCATCATTACTGAAACTGATTCATTTTTACGCTGATAGTATTGTATACGCTGATTTTAAAGCTGATAAAAGCTTCTCTGTTTATGGTAAAAGGAAAACATACATAAGAACGTCACACTCGCTGATGTATTGAAAAGATTGCCATAGTAATAAGCTGACGAAACAATAACCGAGAAGCTTTCCTCCACTAATGGTGTAACATTGTTGGTAAAACCCAACGTGACGCAACACAGTTTTACGTTTTACTCACAGGTGGAGAGGTAACATCGAAAGAAAACAAGAAAAAGCCTTACACGATTAAATAAATTGGTATATCTAGATCTTTTCTTGACGATACAATTGAAAAAATCCTTTCACGTAGTGTTCTGCTTTATGGATGTGAAATATTGACTCGAAGAGCTGCTAAAGGTGCTAGAGTTGAAGATATCCGGAGATGTAATGCTGTAGAAGAATGACGAAATAAAATGAATTGTCACTAATGAAAGAGTCATGAGAGAAAACGGCACATTTAGAAAAAGAGAAATTAATCGGGTATAAAATTGTGGTCGGTAGTCTCTTGATAAAACTGCTGGAAAAGTGGAAAGAATAAATTACTGAGACAAGTCTTGATCGAATTAAGAGATACCGGTGATAGTTAAGTGTTGCAGTTAGGCATCATGAGGAAATAAAGTGACTGACGGAGAATAGGATTGCTTGGAGACACCAAAATTGATCATCCTTGATGGTAATTGGTATATCCGAACCCCCTAAAGGATGTTAAAATAGCGAAAACTCACCTTAGGAAATGAACTGAACGTCAAAATTTCGATATGCTTGATAAGCAAGTCGTTAAAGATTACCCAACCAATAAATGGTGCCAAAAATTGGCAACAACACTAATCTTTAATTATCACCAAATATAATTAGGAGGGATTTTCATTATTCATTCAGAATTCGGAAAGCATTGCATTGAAATGTAAAAATAATGTAGAGAAGCTATGAGTATGTCATAAAAATATAACTTGATAGCGCTATCCGTGATTTAGTTAAAGTAAGTGACCCTCTTGGGTCGATGAAAGTTACACAATCTCCGTAATAAGGCTAAAATAAAGAAAGTAGTCTAAAATAAGACAATTCTCCAATACGAAACACATTTCGGTGATAAAATGCAGAAATCAAAGTTTATTAGGAGGAAATATTGGCGATAGGGAGCAGTTCTCGAAGAAATAGGACATTTTACTACCGTGACACATTAAACAGGGATGGGAAAGAGATGATAAACTCCGCGATAAGTTTCGTGACCATAAAGAAATGCGGGATAAGAGAAATGGGGCGCGATTTCTGGTTTAGGAATGATGATATAACGCCAACGAGGCACGAATTCGTAAGATTAAAGGGACGAATCGCCTCGGGGAGGCGTATGAATCGATCCCGTTCTTTTCCCTCTTTCGTGTATTCATTTGAGACTCTTTTGAATCTCTTTTCGGCGAATAGAAGCAAACGAGATTAAACTTTTCCAATGGTAAATATTTTTCACAGAAGAGGTTCAAACAGTTAGGAGCACGGTTCTCCAGTCATGATGGCATTTTTTAAGTTACATAATGCCAAGTGAACGAACTTTAGGGAAACGGATTTGGAAATAAAACTGGGAAAGAAATGCAAACTTGCATTGGATTGAAAAGATATCCTTTGCCCCGAATGAAATGAATAAGACGTCGGATTTAAGAATTATTTCTCCCATTCGTATGTATGCATATAAGCTTCCCGGCTGAATGGCATAATGGTCAGCGTGATAGCCCAACGACACTGAAGACCTGGATATTGATTAGGGTATGGTATTGTGTTTATGTGGGGTCAATTGGAAGAATGACCTGTTGAATGTAAAAAGTGTCCAATAAAGACACGATTAATTTTGTTACTGAGAAATATTTGCATTTAAAGTTATTAATGGAGTCGCCTTAGCATTTCTTAAATCCTGAGAAAATTATTCACTCCGTCCATAGATTTATAATTCTTCAGGCCCAAGGTTAATCAACTAAGTTCTCCCAAAATTAAATTCGCAAAAGATATAAAGTTCTGTGTTTCGATTTGAAAACAGAAATTTCATCGAGTTTAGCAAAATGGTAGTTCAACGTTTACTGGTTTAACTTATGGAATTTTGAACTGCATAAAATTACTTGTGCTCATAGTCTTGCTTTCTTTGCTTCATTTCCAGCGCCAAACTACCGTTTTCGTATGGAAAGTATTTATTTATTCTTTTCGGATGCACGGAAGTAACTTAGAAGACTTTTTCAATCGGTTGTTTGTTTGCGCATCAATGTAAAGCATTTTCGTTGGAAATCACTTCGTCTTTTTGCCATTTACTATTCAGTTGTTCAATCTTTGCATCTTTCTTCTTCCATCTTCCTATTCTCCTTACTTTCCACCATAGTCCATCCTCCGCATGTATTTTCTCGCTTTTTATCAAATCATTAATTTCGCGAAGATAAATGCATGAACATCGATCCAGTCTCTTAAATGTGCGGCTGAAATGTGCGTACTTCCAGCACGATGAGAGTAAAAATGGCAGTTCACGACCGTACCTAGAATAAACCCAAGTGGGATCTCAATTTTGGAAAATCCGAATTGAATTATTTTATATATATTTTGAACTTAAGTCAGTTTTTCCGACTTAAGGAATAGTGAGTGAAATTTTACGCAACAATACCCCAATTAAGAGTATCTTGCAAGATAAGCGATGTTCTTACGAAAGTCCAACGATAGATATGTGAAAATAGATGATAGGGATACATAGGCGAACGAAGATGATTCGTAGCAGATTCACCAGCTGAAATACTATTTCCCTTAAGATGACAAATGTCACGGAAGTTGCCAAATCCTAATCAGGTGATGACTTGAAGATGACCGGAAGGTGGGGAACCATGGTCGTACAATAAAAATTGTAACTGTAGAAGTGGTCTTTTTCTTATTATTTATAATGGAGAATTGCCACAAGTCACACAAGTCGAGGCCGAATCGGTAGATTCCTACATTTCAAATAATTTATCAAAACTACCATTTTCTTTCTGAGAAAGAGAGGGCAGTACCCAATTTGCGTTGGTAATTTCTTAACTTTCACTTACCCAAGCAACCTTCAAATCGGAATTCGCATTCTTTTTCCTAAGAAACAGCTTGAAAGTGATCGTTTTCCGAATAATTCACTACCCAGGTTATCACGGTACGAGTAGGTGTGATAAGGAAATATGTTTAAAGGGAGACCATTTTAATGGCTGTTATTTAACATCTGTGAGGAAAAAACTCTAACCTGGCGAATTTTTAATATTTTTAATTCAATACATCTCCGTAAATACCGTGCAAGCTGCCCTTTGGCGTGTGGAAGGGTGTGTAACACCGAGCGTTGATGCCACTTCTCTAGCTTATTGTTACAGCGTCGTTCGCGGAAATATTAGTCCTTATATCGACTTGTCTTCGCATCTTTCTTTCATTTTATTGCAGTCTTCTGCGATACAGCTCCATGGAAGGCCGTAGACAATATTCGCCGGAGGAACAAACGGTAGCAACTATAGCAGAACTTTAATTGATACTTCGTTTCGGCGAAAATACTCACCATAGGTGTTTAACGTGAGATAGCTATTGTTTTTCATTCAGCTTATCTTTGTCTACTTCCGTTTTCCCTAAATTATTTTTCCTTCGTTCTGCGTACAGCCCATTTACTCCCTACCTCAAGGCTACACCCTCTTAAGTGGAAATAACAGGATTTCTTACTAAATAAGGTAAGAACACTTAGTAGCTGCGTTTTCTGTTGGAATGGAAAATTTGAGTTCTTCTCCATCAGCGCACTAATATTCCCGTCGTCTTCTCCCCCTTCGGATCGGAATCCTCGCCCTTGTTCCCTCCGCCGAACCCCTTTCAGACCGCTCGGCGTCCCCATCATCGATTCCCTTCAGTCGACCGCCTCGTGGCGTCGTCCCATAGGAGGAACTCAATTTCGTCAAGTGCACGCATCGGCATTTTTTACAGCCGGGCTATCCATTCCGTCACACCGCAATAACAGTGCGCATTTGTTTTTCGTAATTTGTCGAAAGTAATGTATCGATCATTTTGAGATGGGCTTCGCAATATTTTGGAAGGCACGCACGAACATTTTTAAAAATTTTGATGACGAAAATCTTTCTACTCTTTGCCACTTTTTTCTGCAAAACAAAATTCATTTACTTTAAAGGTTTTCCATGTAGTACTTTGGAAACGATAGGATTTTTTTGCATATCTGTACGTATGCATTAATTATTATTATTATTATTGTCTTATTTGTGTGTACAGTGGTACCTTGGTTAACGACGGCCTTAGTTAACGACGTACTTGGTTAACGAAGAATGGCTGTGATTAAAAAGTCTCCGATAATTACGCAGTCTTTGGTTAAGGACGCCTTTTGGTGAAGATCGACTATTAAAATTTTTTTTGACTACTCATTTCATTAATGATAATGTTTTGTTGCAAATGTGATTGAATAAATTGTGTATCATATTTTAATGAGTTTTATCTGTATATTTGATATGCAGTATGGTTCTGGAAAATCGAGCCTTGGATAACGACGGTTTTGGTTAACGACGACAATCTTGGAACGGTTTGCCGTCGTTAACCAAGGTACCACTGTGTTGTAATTATTATTTAACCCTTTTCTCTTATTTTGACCCAAGTGGACTTGTGCCTATTCTCTCATATGCCAATTTTAAAATTTCTTTGATAAGTATAACAAAACATAATAAAAAAGATTTGGATGGCGGGAAAATCCACCCAACTAAAGGTAGAAATGTTTACATTAAAATACCATTCTCACAAAATTAAACTCTATCATTCTCTCTGTTACATGTGTTGAGAAGTCTATATAAGTGAATAATTTGGCTTTTTAAGATTGACTTTGATGTCAATTTGTTAACAACTTTTTACGTTAATTTACATTAAATTTTCATCTGCGTTAAAAAAAATATCCGTAGTTACCTCGTGCAAACAACAATTTCATTCTCAGTTTTGCCTCAAAAGCAGGTTTTTTCTTTGTGATAATAAATCATAATTTGTAATTTGGTATCCGTATGTATAGCCCTCATTGGAGTATTTACGTTTCTGTCAATCACAGTTCTTCGAAAAATTGCCCCTACATGAAAGGGAGCAATTGTGTTTTAGGCCTTTCAGGTAGTTTTTAAAAAGCAAATGTTAGGAATTAAAGCGGTCTCTGTCGGACCATACAAAAACAGATGGAGTTCTCCCCTCGCCGGTGTTGTGGCCTCTTTACCTTTCCCCTTCCCTTATCTGAAGCGCGACACTGCTTCCCTGAGCTAACCTTGCGTGCCACACTCTCAACTCATTAGTCCTCGCCCACTTTAGGCCGACTCCGATAACTCCGCTCTCATTCCCGTCACATCTCGCTTTTCTTTGTCCTACACCTTTTTCCTTCATGGCTCAGTTTCCAATACCACTGAATTTATGACTTAGTTTTAAAACTGAGCGAAATTTTTCACCTCTATGTATGAATGCTTTCCAATTATTATTACGATATTTTTCTGTTTTTGTTGCTTTTCCTCTATTACGTTAATCGCCTTGACGTAAATTAGGGAAAATTTTTAAGGTATGTAACGTCCTGTTTTATCGTTCTAACTTACTGAGCGTAGAGGTTGAAATGTTTTCACTATATCTTCCTAAACACATCGCGCGTTCAAACAATTGTGATTCAACAAAAGCAACCTGAAAAGAATAAATTTTTTCATAAAAGTACACCGCAACAAATACATGGCATGGCATACATACATACATACATACATGGTATCATCTTTAGGTGAAAATAATGCCATGCATCGAAATCCCGGTGGTCTGTCTGTATTTGTTGCGGTGTATTTGTATAAATAAATTTATTCTTTGTCAGTTTGCTTTTGTTGTCATGGAATACCACCAATTGAAGGCTCACACAATCGATTTTTTCTATTGAGATTCAATTCAAATGAACTCGATACGCTGAATTTCATACCGTATAGTGCCAGAATAAATAACTCTTATACTCATCTGCTTATTTCTTACGGCATAAAAAGGCTATGAGTGAAACGATGAAATCCGGAAAATTTCTATAAAAGTAATTGACGGTGTTACCTGTGTCAGAAATTTTAAACATTTTAGAACAGCTATGAAATTTTAAAAAGGAAAAATGGTACTTATTCGAAGTATTACCGTAGCGAGGATACGGTAATTTTTTACCAGACCTAAAGCTATTAATTAAAAAAAATTCTTCACTGAGAAAGAATCTGTTAACTCTCAATTGCTTCTTCTGCTAAATAATTTAAGAAAGTAGTCTGTTTTTCCAACTTCTTTACCCAACATTTGTTTAAGCATATTGCCGTTTAAATTATACTTAAAGCTTACAAATAGTTGCAATATGTAGCAACCGTTCTCTCGTATGTTTTGGAGCAATTTTTCTCTTTTATCTTTCGTCAGTTCGTTCTCCCCGTGCTCTGCTCCTGATTAATTCGTCTCTCCCAATCACTACTATTTCCGTCCTTTCCCTCGTTACCGTTCCCTCGGAACTTCCCCTGCCCGCATGCTTCGACGCCCTCCTCCCATCTCCAAATACAACGCTCAAATGCCGACATTCCCGACGACCGTTTTCAGGTTCGTATTCACTACAGATTCAGCTTAATTTAAGATCAGAAGATTCTGTTCTGTAGGTTCTAGAAATACGCGTAGTTGCAGATCGATGCTCGGGTTGTTTTCCATCGTGTCACATTAAAAGTATTCGCAATCTCATCTTATTAGCTCATCGATTACTATTAGAGTTCACCGAAAAGACTTTCCAAAGGATAGTGTTATAGTCGAACTCGCGAAGGAAGGCATGACTTCTTTCCTCTCCAGTGCTTTCAGAGAATTGTGATTATCCTCGGCATGAAATTTCTAATCTCATTCATCCTTGCCTATGGCAATAGATTCACATTTAGTTTAGTGCCTTTCCTTAACTATAGAAACTGCGGCTAAGTTTTAATATAAAATATTTATTCCAATCGCAACTCTACGAAACAGATTTGACATGATTAAATTGTGTAAGCAATTTTCTCTTCCTCATTTGATGAGTACATAGCTTTATGATTAAATTCGGTGAAATCGAGTTTGGCGGAAATATAAAAGTCGATATTTTTATAATTTATCCGATAAACCGCAAAGGCGCATCACAATACGGAATTATAATCGCAATTGTTTCAACCGCGTCGTCTACTAACGCATCATCGATCTGCGGGGGCAATCGTGTGAGAAAATGTGCGGTAGTGTGTGAACACGCTTTACTAGGGAGGAGCTGCCTGAATATGTTTCGTATCTACCAGTACGTCTTTCAACCGGAAAACATAATTGAAATCGTAACCTTCATCAGAATCATATTTGATAAACTTAAATTATTGGAATGTTTCGAAATGTCATTACCAGTAATCACAACCTCAATATCTGCAACATCAGATTTCCTTATGATTTGAGTGAGGAGTAATTCATCATTGAATTCTGCATGTCACGATTAAATGATTTATTGCAAAACAGTTTAATTTCCCTTATATCATTTGGTTTCTAGATTTGTTGTGATTGTTCAAACCATCGTCATTATTAGTTGATAGTCTGTTAAGTATGAATTAATCTGACTAGTATTAAAAACACCCGGGTAAATTCTTTTAATGTTCCGCATTCTATTTGAAAACTTGTTTTAATTTGAAGGTAACTTCTTCCGCTGTAGATGATTTAGATACATTTTCCCCTAACTGCTGGAACTAAATCTTTTATGATTTTTCGACAGCCATCTGCAAAAATTCTAATTGTAATTCAACACATTAAGTTATTATTAAAGAAATTATATTGCAATGAATTTCTTCGTACAATTACCAGGCTTTCAGTAAGAAATTTGCGTTGCATAAATCCCATTCTAAAACAAATTTTCGAATGAAAGTAAATCGTTGGTACCCGAAACAACTTTTTGCAGAGGAAATTCACACACACTTGTTTTATAATTTACAATTGGCAAAGCCTCCTTCCTCATCACATAGTATACTATTCGTGTCTTGTACGTGTATTTCTCGTGTCGTGTGATTCGTGTATTTTTACCTGATTGATAACGATGTCCGTTTCATCATAATATACGAACATCGTTTTGTATAGGTATTTTTCGAGTTCGCAGGTACAGGTTACGTGCATTGGATCCCATATGCTTGCCTCATATTGCGTTAGATCTGGTTAAAGTGAAGAAGCAACGGTCTCATACCTTTTTATCCTATTCATATTATAGTTCTGAGTTTTCTAATTGCTTCACTGCAGATTTTCCGGATATTGGTGTGCAGGTTAAGTTATTCGTGAGCGTGACCCCGTGATATTAAACTGAATAGACCGCTGTTGATGTAATTGTGAAACTTTTATGAAAGTCTAATCGGTACTTAAGGTCATTATGCGGAAGAGCGGAACACTGATTGAGAAGTACTGGTCTAGACTTGAGACGCACGACGTAACGAGGTGGGTTGAACGCTCTGGAGATATCGACTCCGGTTCGTGGGCGGACTCCAAGGTTTTAGCCTTACCTTCGCTTCACGGTATTTTCTAAAGAGGGCGAAATGTGCCGAGGAAGGATGTAGAACATCAAAAGGGTCAATTGATATCGAGTTTTGGCCCTGAATGGCGGTCGATGCCTCCCTCCATTTCGCCGATGGCCTTTCTACCTTTATTTACTTTCGTATTCTACGCTCCGTTGGTTTCTCCCATTCCGATCACACGGAGTAAATGAATCCAGTTGCCCTCTTCTGTTTATGCCTTCGTCTCGTTTCTTTGTGCATTGAGATCCGCCGTTGGAGCTTTCCTTCCTTCGTATTATGTTTTCATGTAGGTCGCCGGTAAATGGAAAATCCATCTTTTTTAAGGGAATTGACTTCATTCTGTCTTCATGTTTCGTTCGTCCAACGAGCTGCATGAAACGTAGGTTTAGGGGAAGCGATCTTATTGAACAATTTATTGAAGAATTTCAAGGCGTCTTTTCCTGTAATTTCAGGCTTGAAGTTCTTAAATTTTTCCCACGTCGAACGAAGATCTATTTGAAGCTGTAATCAATGTGTTCGGGCGTTACTTTGAGGAGAGCCATTGGGAACGAAAATATGATTCTCGACATTTCAGATTTACTTAGAGGAAGTAATAGGATTATGATGTAAGGATGCACGTAAAAACACAGGAGAAAAAATTAAATATAGAATGACATAACTGGAAGATAAAAATCAATTGTTTACAGCGTACAGTTTACATATTGTGCCTAACGAGGATGAATCGTTCTGAAATTGCTTTTATCGTCCGAAATACAATTTCTTAGAGTGAACGAAATCATATGAAATACCTATATGTTATCATTAGTTCAATAATTAGGATTACTTTTCTCTAAACTAAATTTTCTATTTAAACTTTGATGTTTTAATTCATTGCTAGTGTTATACAATTCTTATGTTGTCATGCACCTAATTCAGATGTTTGCCTTGTGTCATCTGTTATGTTGAGAATTACTGTAAGTTAAAGTCTCTGGCAGGGTTTTTTTTATTAAGATAAACCTATCCAATAGCTTAACGAAGTATATAATTATGGGAGAGTAAGATAATAATATCTCTACGGTAAATAATGAGAGAATGACTTAACCCTTAACTTTTACGACAGGCCGAGCAGTTAACATATGCTTCAATTAGACAGCACTTACTTGGCGAAAGCATTCTAATGTTCGCGTAATTTCACACGTGCTTAGCAGTCGTGACGATTAAAGCCGTTGTCATTCTTTTAAATTGCATAGTTTCTCTTAAACGCGAGAAAAAATGGAAAGCTTTTACGCTACAAAAGCAAGGGATAAGAATTTTCGAGGGTTATTGGAGATTTACGAGAAAAAATGCGAAAGAGTATTTGCTTTCAAGCCAGTGGTATTATCACAGTTCAGCGAGAGACAGAATGAAAAATCCTTGATACCCGAACATGAATAAAATATCTTGGGGAGAAAACGGTGGGAGCAAAAAATAACCGAATGAGCGGTAACTTGCGTATTAAATTTTGATACATTGTTGTCATGAGCGTTTTTTCTTTGAGGACGTTTTCATACCTTCATTAATATAAACAGCACCTTTTCTATTTTAGGTTTCCGTTTTCAGTTAGTCATAGTTAATGGCGGAAGAAATAGAGGGAGTTGGATTTATTGTACGCATGCGATTAAATTTTTGTGTTGAGTTGAATTCAGTGTTATTTTACAACAGAGTATTTTTATTTATCATGTTATTTGGCATTTCGTGCTTCTTCACCAACCCTACTCACTAAAAAGGACAGTTTTTAATATTGTTGTTGCGCATTTCAAATAAATAAAATTTTGCAAACTACAACTTATGTATCCTTAGCTATCAATTTTGCGCAATTCTCAGAAATTAAGTGGCATTCCAAGAGTTTTCTTGCGGCACACTTTTATCTCTCAGAATAGCGTTTGAAAAGCACCGTTCTAAATGAAAAAAGTTATTTCCTTGTCTCTGGACGGTTATAAATAAGAAATTTCTTTTGCTTTCTGTCTTAATTCAGTTGGCATTTTATCTACTCGTATTTAAATTTTCGCAATATGCTATATTATACTATTTTTTTTAGAAGATTTCTTTAAACACAAACTATATTTTAATAAAATGTATACTCCCGTTATTTTATTTATCTTTCTTCGTTTCGATTTCTTTCCGTAGGTGAGAGGAAACGGTAGATGAAAAACTACGAAAAAGAAGAAGAGAAATTTTTAACAGAAATTTAGAGAAGTCAATCAAAATGCTTCTTTCCCCAATCAACTTCGTTATCTAAAGCGTATCCCATGGGATTCCAAATCGTTCCTTGCGGATATACAGTGAACGGAAAACTTGTCGACAAGTCAGCGGACAGGGAAATACAAGGAAAACGGACAATTTACCTATTTAAATCTTCCCAATATATTGTATTTTCTTAGAAGCTAGAATCTAAAGCAGTGTTTCCCAAACTTTTTCATGCTACCGCCCCGTCCCGTTGGATACATACCGCTGCCCCCCAAGTATGAAATTCTACGAAAAATAATATCTGAATGGCCGTAGCTGAAGGAATATAAAAAGAAATTAAACTCTGCAATGATAAAAATATTTACATAATATCTACCAAATTACAGTATGACAATTTTATAATGTTGTATCGATGCCATAAATCCAGTTACTCTATTGAGGAAGAAAGATGACAGGCAATGGGATAAAATTATTTTTCGTCTAACGCCTTTAGGGGGGCAACATTGCCCACTTTGGGAATCACTTAATTGATGTAATTATTAATATAATTATATTAATATAGTATTAATTCATTCTTTAGATTCTAAAGAATGAATTAACAAATGAATATAAGAATTTTTAATTTCCATAATAAGTTGGTTTACGTTCGTTTTGACCTGAACCGTCCCAAATGCAACGTATGGTCCCGAACAATTTGATTTTTCTGTTATCCTGATTTGATAGAAAAACTTGGGAAAGAATGAAGTGTGAGATACTGAGATAAAAACACGTAATTAAACGCAAATTTTCATATTTCCGCATCGGTTTGTGATCCGCAAGCAATAGGACTGGTTAAAGAACTTGAGAAGGTGCAGAGAACTGCAGCACGTTACGTTAAAAATAACTTCAAAAGAACTGCAAGTGTAACAGAAATGCTAGAAAAGTTAGATTGGGAAACATTAGAAAACAGAAGGAAGGTTCACAGGTTAGGTAGCTTATACAACGCTTATTCAGGCAAGACAGCATGGGCAGATATTACGAGAAGAATTAGAAACCCCACTTATTTAAGCAGGAAAGATCATAGGTATAAAATTGAACCTCCCTCTCAAAGGACCAATATTGCTAAATTTTCATTCCTTAATAGAACAATAGATCAATGGAACGCTCTCCCTGCAGGTATATTTGAGCCATTTCCTTCCCAGGTGCGTACCTTCAAGGCGAAATTATATAAATTGTAATAGCTGTTAATTTTATGTTTTCTTTTAATGAGATGAGATAATATTTGTAAATTTTGTATTATCTACACTTCTTGACTTCTGTCATAGGGAGGTTTGCCGAGGGGTTTCCCTCCCTCCGTGGGCAAATGCCTGACAGGTATAGTGTTTGCCCCTCAATTTAAATTTATATTTATATTGACTATTTATATTTTGCCTGACCATGTGCGACTGTATGAATGTATGATAGTATTTTATGAATGTCCAACCACTGCCACCAGATTTATAATCTACTTGTAGTGTCATTGTAATAATAATAATAATATCGTTGTGACGTTTCACACTCTTACATTGTTCTAAAAGCATTTGAAATTAACTTAGACTAAATTTTGAAGCAACGTCCCGGTTTCGTTTCAGTTTTATTAGATTTAAAGTTTAACCCTCGGTTCTCATCTTAAGAATATCGTAACTACTTATGGAACTTCTCAGTGCTAAATTTTACTTGATTCGTTAGAGTTCCCTTTAATAAAATTGAACAAATGCGAACAGCTAAAATCATCCTGATTAATAAGTTGCCCTCTGCATCCTTATTCTCCATCGGAATAAATTGACGAGTTGATTAGAGAAAAATTTCTTCACTTCTAGGCAGGATGAAACAGCAGGACGTTTCGTTTCGTCACGCTTTCCGGCCACACGTTCCGACGTTTAAGAGACTAACTCTTGTAAGCGGATAAAATCTTTTCATGCTGTAATCTTCTACCTTCCGAGTGGCGCTGACAATAAACAGATCAGATACACGGAATGGGAAGTACTACAGTCTCCGGGCTGTACGAAGGCCGACATTAATCTCCGGGGTGACGTAGACTCTTCCATTACCGTAACGTGGCGTCCCGTCGACTTCGCTTTTCTGCCGCATCCGCTTCGATGTCTCGAAGGCAGCGGCAGATGGGACGCGAAGTTAAACATTCTCCTGGTATACACCGAACCCGATGGCATGCGTCAGCGGAATCTGCAGAAGGCGCAATTTTTCAAATGCTTTAAAACCGGAACTCGTTCGCATTAACGGCGCTTCCCTACAGTATTTGTTCCCAACTTTCATCTCGGCGATATCCTTCTTATTTAACTACCTAAGTATTGGGCAAACTTTGAAGCATGTTTACGTTTTCATAATTACCCGTATAGACGCCCTTCAGACGGTGGCTGAGCATATATCACACACGTTGACCATCAGCTCCGTCTTTATTTTGGGGAGTTGCAGGCGAGGTAATTTCTGCAGAAAAGGGATTCAACGGGGATCCGTGTCATTCTTGGGTCTTTGACGGAAGTCTTATGGTGCTGGAAAGACGAAGAGGTCGGAAAGATTGCTGAGGGACGATTTAGATACAGTAAGGAGATGAAACATCTGATATCACGATGTTCTTTTCTGATATCTACGATGATTTATTTCTAGTTATGTCTTATTAAATAATATAATGTGCCATTTTGTTTACTTTTCATGTGTGATTTAATCTTAAATCTTAGTTAACTATCAGTAGGTTTCGTAGGTTTTTCTTACTCCCCTTCTTGTGTTTTCCTGCTGTGGTGTATTTCTTCCTAAGTTCTAATATAGGTTTTTAAACCCGCAAAATAGTTTTCCTCTTTGACCTTTTTTAACCTCTTTTGACGAAGGATTGGACATAATAAGAGACTTAATAGTCTCCATCTTGCCCTGATAAAGTCGCATTATTATTATTATTATTAGGGGAGCATTAGCAAAATTAGGGCTGCATTTTTATCCACGAAAGGCACCCAAATTATTAGCTCCGTAAAGGCCCCTGGATTTACTGCTACGCATTTACATCTCCTAATGGTTGATGTGTCCCGAACTTGCGTCTCTGTTCTATTCTAGAGAAAGTAGGGAAATTCTGTGTGAAATTGGGGTTGAATTAAAAAAAATGGAGTAAAATGATCATAAAATATCAGTCGAAGTTCAATCTTCGAACACTTCCTCACTTTGGATGGTCTGCCTTTAGCGCACATGGCGAAAGGTCCCATTGATCCTGTTAATTACGAGAAGTAGGATTGTTGGTAGGACTCGTGGAAGTCTTCTGCATTGTTGATTTTGCAGCTACTGTTGCCGTTACTCTTACTAATTATTCAGCGAAAAGTGATTTATGTTGAATTTGTGCGTTAAATTTCTTCGAACAAGTGGTAGGTTCGGTGTAAACTACTTTGAAGGGCAATACTTGAAGTTGAACCAAACCACACAAATTCCTAAACCTTATCAAACGATGGGTTAAAATGACTTCTTAGGAAAAAATTTGGTGCAAATGGTGTTCCATTATTTCCGAAGGATAGATGTATTATATATTATTGATGATTTATTATTTATGTATGATTATAATAATGATCATATGTTATTTTTATGATTTCAGAAAGGTAATCCATATCCGAGAAAGGATCCTTAATTTACCTCTACCTCCTGTTCTTCGCATTTCATTTGTCTGCTTACGTAATTCTTACTTTCACGACTTTTTATTTTACTCCAGTATATTTTACTGGTTAATCATATCCTCTTTCTCCTGTCGAGGTGTTTTGTCTCTGGAATTTTAATAACATGTATACTCTT
Organism: Ladona fulva; assembly: GCA_000376725.2. Lineage (NCBI taxonomy): Eukaryota > Metazoa > Arthropoda > Insecta > Odonata > Libellulidae > Ladona > Ladona fulva. The sequence continues at coordinate 182,933 of KZ308380.1, forward strand.
CTTATTTTCTTTGTCGTTATTCGTTTCAAATTCTTTCTGTAAGTGGGAAGAAATGGAAAATGAAAAACCACGTAAATGAAAGTAAGGGAAGTGGAGATCAACTTACTTCTTTTCTGAAGATGATGAAGAGATTTCCAAAGAAATTTAAAGAAGCTTATAAAAATGTTTCGTTTCCCGGTCACCTTGTCCGGAACCCGGAAACACGGTTGTCCGGAAACGGTCTCTCACGGGATTCCAAATCTTTCACCGTATATCTGCAATCTTTTACTTGCCCACAAGTATTCATCCAACATTTTAGCCTCTTTTTGATATTTTTGTGTAGATAAATGTAATTCAACAGCCTTATAACTAAGTTGAGTCCGAGAAAGAACGACAAAATCCTCCCGCAAAATTCGTCGCTGATGCAGCGTCGATCAACAGCCGCAGCCTCACTGCGCTTACTGGGCCTTCAGGATACTGTTCTCCTCTACACTGACATCGTTCTCAGAGTCCAATAGCTTTTTGTAATATTGTCCGATTTGCTGGTTGGTAGAGGCCTTCCCAGACTCGCAGCATTTCATGGGCGACGAAGTTAGGTTTTATTTAACAAGCTGTTCATTATCCACTGTTTAGCCTTAATAACGACTCTTTAAATGTCCATCAGCACGTCTGTTTATCCCTTTCAGCGCCGTTTCCCATTTCGTTCGCCCTCCCGTCCGTCTCTGGAGTTCCTTTTCCTTTCCCACGCTCTTCCGTATTTACGCATTTGGCGATCGATACGGCAGTCTCGCTGCCCCTTCCCCGACCCTTTCCACCCCCGCCCGCCCCCTCAAACCCTTCCAACCCCTCCCTATTTCATCCCCCACTTCATACTCTATTGCTCTTCCGTCCTGCCTCTTGCCTCCCTCGTGCTGCACCCCGAGTGTGATCGGGAAGATTCACGGGGTGAAGAGGGTAGTGGATGCGGAAGGGGTGTGTGGAGATGTGGGGTGCAGATACGCGGCATTAGGTTGGGGTGCGGCTCTGCACGGGTTTCCAGGGAGTCGGTCGAAGGATTTCTTTCCTTTCTTTATTTTGGTCGGAAGGGACGGTGGGGTGGAAGGAGCAATTGAAGCGACGTTGGCTGTTTCGTCCTCCGGAATTTACGCTTGATGAAATGGTCTTTTACGTGCCGTTCGCGGCGAGACGAAAGCGATGGCAATGGAACACTTTCCGCGTTTATGGCCTGTGGGAAATAATTCAGCTCGGAGATAAGTCGGCGTGACACTCGCATTGATACGAAGTTGGTCGAAAATTTTACGGCGTAGTAATCGGAGTTGAGATGATGCGCGGCTCTAATTTTAACATCGATGCTGAAAAATTTGTCGTGTGGGTGTTAGAGGCGTGGTGGCAGACAAATCTTTGGTCGCATTATCATCAGCATCTATTATGTTTAGTTTTTTGGGCGTTTTTTGTGCCCGTAAGTGCTTTTAAACCACGGGAATAGCGGCAAAACTATGTTGTAACAAGTTCCAGGAATTCCCTCTATCTATCCGGAAGTACATGTACATGTGGCTGTAGTTCATTGAAAAATAATAACTTCTGTAATGGAAACAAGAAGACCTAATTACAGATTTAAGATTTGTTATTAACGAACACCCACAGCCATTCTCGATCCCATTCTCGACTAGCCCGGGCTTGAACCCAGGATCTTGGGGTTGGAGCGTTAGCACGGTAACCACTCCACTGCCTCGGCAGGCGAAATAATTAATTTACTGATAGTTAGTCCCACCTTTCATATTGCTCGACTACTTTTGTCTTTTTCTTTCCTTCTTCATTTTCTCTTGCATCCTGTCTGTAAATATTTCATTTAGTCACCCATTTCCTCAACAAAAAGGCTACCGTAAAAATTTTAAGTTCTCATATACATTTTTATGTCCTGTAAACTGCTGTAATCATTTTAGTAATATCATTCAGTGATAGTTAAAGGCATAACCCTTGTGTAGTTGGAACTAATCTCGAACAAAAAATAGCAATCTTTTTCCCTTTTTTCTCATTGGAACCATAGGTAAATCAAGAAGACAGATCCAAAGTGAACTCCGCACAAAAATGTTATGATATACTAAAAAACTGTATATTTTAGATCGTCTGACGAAAAGCAAGAGAAGTTGAATATGGATGAATTACATCTTGGGAATGATTTGGGGGAATGTGGAGGTAATCTCACGAGTTCTTCAGTATGCGTAAATAATCTTGGTATACTTATTAATTCTAAGTTTGTTTGAGGAAATTCGCGCCTTAAATGATGTTAACAAAGGTGATACATTTTTTTCTGGACTTCAAATATTAGTGGCACAATTTTTAATGTTTATGTTTTCGCCCAATCTGCATAATTTTTTCTCGGAAGCAATTATCGTGGTTTAAGCACGTGTGCGTGACAACACGCTGCAATGAAACTGCTGGAATTACGCATTTGCTACGCCATATGACGCTCTCGAAGATTGTGCGACTACCGAAAATGTGTTGATGCGATTATTTACGCCTTTGAGTGAAAGAACAGATTCTGATCCTCGCGCGTAATTATTTTTCCTTCTGTACTTGCTTTGCTGTGCAAATTATGCAAAGTCTTCCGGAGTCGACGCAAGGGATTTCCATTATCACGCGCGACATTTCAGGGCGTTCCCATTCTTCCGATTGTCACCCAAAAAGTGAGAAAAAATGAGACCTCTCCAAAACTGTCTTGTTCGGGAATTGAGAATTAGCGATTCCGTTCTCCCTGAGTTATACAGAATTTCATTCACGATGTCAATACTTGCCTTCTAGCAGCTTTACCCTCATTGAGCATTTTTCGCCCGTTGGAAACAATTTCTTACCGTAATCACCGATCACGTTCTTATCCCGCGATTCACGTCCGGTCCCGAAATAGTAATTATCTCGATTGACGCCCTCGTTTAACCAGCGTCCTATTTAGTCGACGGCTGTTTTTTGTGCATTTGTCATACACCGAGTGATTGTTTTAAAAATGAATATAAAACGGCTTCGTGACGCGTGTAATGAGCAGACTAAACCGGTAGCTTCCCTTTTGGCATAATAACCTTAGGTGAGAGATGTTACATTCTCTACTGCCTGCACGGGAATGCTTTATTAGTTATTATAAGTCTTCCCTAATGAGAACAAAGACAGATATGCTAATTTAAAAATGCCGCGGAAATTTTTTTCACCGTTTTATGATTATAAATTATAATGAAATTATATAATAAAAATTTCGTTTTTAGGTAATTTTTCATTAAACTTTTTGAAGTCTATATTTTTAATTATTGTGTGAATATCAATTATTCTATGGAGAACTAGTCCATTGCTAAATGACTGACATACCAGTAACAATAAAACTAATTTATTGATTATTCAAAAAATCACAAACTTGTCGTCCACACTTGGTCCTCCGAATGGGGAATTGATCAGAGGATCCTTAGTATTATTACTTAATTTGAGAAAGTGATTGAATGGTATTGATGAGGGACAAAAACAGACGTTCTCATATTTGATTCAATGTAAGTAAGTTGTCATTGATCAATAGATAATAAGAAGCTATAACTTTTTATATAGGTAATGTCAAAGTATTAGGACAACTGCCCGAAACATTTATGAATCATAAATTTAAATCTTCGGTTCAGCAGCTTTTGAATTTTCTCCTTCCCGGGGTGAATTTGTTATTATTCTCTTGTACTAAGGGAAAACTTACGTCATTGTCAAAGCCCGATGTCGGATGATCAAAACCAGCAGTGTGTTTTAACGAATCCACGTTTATCTATATCCATAACGTATTCCTAGGACTTTTTTCCTCTAAAAATAATTCAAATATAATTTCTTATCCTCATCTATTCTGAGGATTTTCATTGTGTTCCTAAATGTGCTTCCTGGTTCAGAGTTCATTTTGCTGAGTATTACCTTTTCATCGCTGCAGGTTTTGGAGAGACGCTCCGCTTGAAGTCTCCGCCTTCTCGAGTACCTGCGTATAGCTTTTGTCCACAAGATCCCATTAACTTGACGCATATTCCACAGCAGGCTTTAATAAAAGATATTTGCCGTTTGACTTTCTCCTCCCATCGGCAGTACATCCGATGAAACAGTTTTTCTCCCTTGCGAATTCTGCGAATGTGGGTACCCCAGTGAAAGCGCGAGATATTCGACTAATCCTGATAAATGCTTTAATATACGAAGTTTATGCATGGAGAATCTTTACCCATTTTTTTTCTCTTCGAATGAGTTTTCTACGTTGATCTATATGCAATTCTCATTCAATACCCGCTTTTCGCAATATCATAATTGATTTTTCTTTGCAACTACACCAAGGTCGCGGCTGAAATATACATTAGTTGAATTCGCAGAATTTTGGTTTTTCCTCGCACTATTACGAAAAATTTCCAATGACCTAAGCTCCAAGGGCGGGATTATAATTAGGTGCAATAGGCGTTAGCTGAGGACCTCATCCATATGGGGACCTCGATAAGACGTGCTTATAAATTCGCAATAAGCAACTGTTTTGGTTTCTGCTTCAAGGTAGAATTTTACATTTTTTAAGTCTACTTAATATCTTTGTAGAATATCTTACATAGCTTGTGTCACTAGATAATGTAAAAAAGCGTCCATCCATTATTCATTGCAATGCATGGAAATAATAAGAGTTGTAATTCAAAACTTGTTTATTCTTGCTTTAGTGAAGCGGCTGAGATTTCTATGGGATATATATATTTGTTTTTTATGGTAAAATTAGAATTTTTACTCATTCCTAGAGGGACCTCAATCTGAGTTTTGCGCCTAGGTCCTCTGATAGCTTAAATCCGCTCCTGCAAAGCTCTCAACTGTTTCTCTTATATCTTAATTGTTGGATGAAGCGTTGCGGTTCCAACCGTTTGAGATTTCCCTCAGTTTGAGTATCCTCCGGAAAGAACCGACTCGATCCTTTGGAACCCTTTAAAATGTACCGAGAAGTCGCCCCTTTCGTCCAACTCCTCCGGAAAGGAAAAAAGAACAGCGGTTTTCCTTTAAGCGTCTAAAATGGGCGTCTTCCCCCCGAAACGATCTCGTTTTCAAGACGAATCGATGTCGTCATCCCGGTTAGCAACAGTCCCAGAGGTGGGGACGCGTCGCGTACATACATAATTCCCTTTACCATAAACGAATCCCGGTTAGGTCTCGGATTCCGCCTCCCAAGCCTGTATCTCCCAAAGAGAACTTCTTTCTCGGCCTCGTTCTAACCTTGGCCTTGGTAGGGTCCAGCGGGAGTGGACTTACAGCTTCTCTTCACCTGACAACAATGGCCGCGCACGTGTCCCGTGGAGAATGCCACCGTAGGGATGAGTGGATCTCGCAGGTTCCGCCCACGCCCTCTCACCGGAGATATTTCTGGACCCACGTGGAACCGAGAGGAGCATCCCTTATTTTTTCCAAATGTTTCGTTCGGGTCCCGGAGGTGGGGTTGAGTTATCGTTTCCAAGTGTCGGGTTTTTGGGTTCGCATTAACGGGTCTCGGAATGTGTCGGATGATCGCTCGAAAGGTTTATTTAATACATTTCTGGATGTGGACGAAAGAGGTATTTTTGAGTGGGGCGTGTTGTCTGAAGGGGTAGGAGGCGTGGAGGATGGGATGAATGGCTATTTTTTTGTCGATGCCGAGTTTGGGAGTTGGAGAGAAAGGGCTTTTCCGAGCTTTCTGAATTTGGCGGAGAAAGAAGAGGTTTTAAGCAGCAAGAAATCTTCCCTTCAAGGAATGCTATGGCAATTGTTCGTATCGTTCTAGTCAGCACTTACCTCAATTTTGCTGAACCTTAATTTTTATCTTCTTTGTTTTTATACTTGTCATCTACGATGACATGCAACGAGTAGGAATTACTTTTCGAGTTGGATTAGGACCTTTTCTACGATGATCTGAAGACATTTGTTTTTCTAATTAAAATAAATAAAGTGAAATAAGTAAAGTGTGATTTTCGCTTCTTCTTTGGATCAATTCCATATGGTAAAGCCTCCCACAATCGATTATGTTCTCCTAATCTCTGAGAAAGTGGTTTACAAAAAGTAAAGATGTTTGAGAAAGTATTTGACAATGATTTAAAGAGATACTTTTAGTAGTATGCAAATGGGAATGAGCTTCGATTTAAATGAACTACTAATGAAATCATTACTGTGAATTCTATACGAAAAGTTATTAGAAGGGCGAAAATTACTGAAACCCATCAAAGAGGGTCAAAAGACACTCGGAATGAGGGATTTCTCATATTGGTATTGGTAATGAGGTATTATTATTTACTGTTTGTATTTGATTACGTTTATTAATATTGGTTAGACTAAAGATTTAAAATGTAATTCAATGGAAAGATACCAAATTAAAGAGTAATTGTCGTATCATCATAGGGCATGTTAATAGGATATTATCGTCGCATAGTTGAACTTGGTTTATTAATTACCTTCATGGTTACTTAATGCCAATCGTAGTCTCAATGTTACCATGGTAAAATGAAGAAAAGTAATGGTGGTAAATCTTCTTATTCCAATGGATCGTTACGAGGGTTGTTTCTGAGAATAGAAGCTGTGCCAGCTCACCGCTGACGGGAAATAAAAACGCGCGCCTGCTGGCTACATTCGCACTTCGACGAATCTCACAATTTCTGGGAAAAGTTGAGCGACAGCTGCTAGCCTCACAAGACAGGGACAAAAACTTAAATCCCTTTTATTAAAAAAATTATCCAGGGGTCGCATAATTTAGTACAGCCCGATAACATTCGATTTCGATCAGGACTTTTATTATCTCGTTCATTTCTCAGTACTGTGGCTCCCGTGAAGACATTAGTTTTTTGCTACGATTTTTCTCCTCTTAAATCCTATAAATGCTGTAAAATATACGTCTCTGAGATGTCGGACCACCAATGATTGCCGTAAGCAAGGCTGGAAGATATGTTAGAACGTCAAGAAGGTTATTGCATTGCTGATACGTGTCATGAACCCAAGGAAAAGTAACACAAGTACCTCTTCTTCGCCTTTTTCTCAAATGTTTGTGAGATTTAAGGTTGATCAATTAAGGTATTTATATAAATGTCCTACTCTATAGGTTGAGCCGGAACTAATGGTAGGAAAAGCTTTAAGTTTATTGGTGAGCTTAGAAAGAGTAAATATATATTATTCAAGGGAAAAATTGAGAGTTAATTAAGAGAAAATATGGAATAGTATGGGTGATCGGTGATAAAAGGACTTAATTGGAAAATGAAGAAAAAATAGTCAAATAGGGAATAGATTGATAAAAAGTGATTGAGTTCAAAGGAAAGGTAATTGACAAATGAAATTCACGGAGGCGGCCGTAACTTACTGTGGAATTCTGACATTACACAGAGTGTTAAACAAAACTGCGTTTAATAAAAAACAATATAAAAAAACCTTTACTGATCCACAATAATAATTTTATTTTGGATCAGTAAAGGTTTTTTGTATTGTTTTTTAAAACGTAGTTTTATTTAACATTCGGAGTAATTGACAAATGTTTGTGTTTGAGTGATTTAAATGGGAGGATAGTTACCAAGAAGTAAAAGGAATAGTTGAATGAAAGGATAAGGTTTGAATTGGGAATTTTCGTCCGCAGGAACCTACAGAGTGGTATAGACCCGTACATTCATTTCAATCGTGCAATTTTCCATCTCACTCACTGAAGGTGTGAAAAGAGCCTCCCTTCAAGGGCATGTCCTGTCCATCTGTCATTCTTTTAGGTGCGTGGTCTTCTTTCATCCTTCCTCATTCTACTCACTTTTCTCTCCCTCGGAGACGAAAGGAACCCCATCTTCTCTTGGCCCTTTTTTGCTTGCTCATTAGACCATATTCCCTGAGGCGATGCACGCGACGTGACACGGTGTACTTAGGAGCGACGGCTTCACGCACGCTTTCTAACTCAAACCTTTTAAGCGACATAACACCGCCAATTGCATTTTTTTCGCCTTTCGTCTCCTCAAGTAATTTATTTCGGGAGAGGGAAACGAAAAAAGCGGACCTCCCAAATTGTGGTTCTGACGCCCTTTTTGCTGTTGTTTGAGCGTGTAAAAGATAGACTTCTGTCAGAGGGCTTGAGCAGATTAAGTTATGCTTACCTCTTGCGGTAACTGTTGACATCTTTTTTCTTCCGTTTTCTTAAAATTTGATCCCTTTGAGTGACGAACTTCGTTTTGAACTTCGGGAAAAGATAAACTTTTATAAATGTTTCAATACAAAATTTATTTAGACTTTGTGAGGTTAGTACGAGTTATCTTGTCCTATACAAATACAAGAAATGACTAATATAATGGATTTAACTTCAAGACTATAAGCATTGCCGAATGCAAGCTGTAATAATATATTAGCAACATAGTAACTGATGCAACAGTTTTCCAATACTGAAGCCATTAACCATCTTCTTTGAGCAGCTCGTGTAATTGCAGAGGATAAAAACTAACCGCTATTGATATTATGTCGTCTCAATAAATTAAATTTAAAATGTTTGCGCAAATTTTTCTTTTTCTGAAGTGTATATACATTTTTTTGCGGACTCTGTGTAGTAGTTGTATGAGATTATGATATTTGGAGCAGGTTTAAAGTGTACCGATTAGTTTTGCATTATATTCTGTTAATTTGTAACGTTATTTACTTACTAGTATATTGATGGTATTTGCTCGTACTGTATACAAATACACTCAAAAATGTGTATTTATAATGAATATATTATGAAAATAAATAAGACTGGGTCGGAGAATTGTTCAACTTAATTAAGTTTATAACTTTAACTAGTCAAAAGACTGTTTCTCGGAGGATGTAGAAGGTGGATGAGTAATTTCCGTTTGGATAATGAAAGTGAGCTTGATTATCTATTTCTCATGCAGTTGGAAAGTTATTATACTTGAGCCGCTAAAGCTTGATCTGTGCTCCGCCCATTGTATGTACCCTTGTCGTTGGAGAAGCGCAGTTGCCAAATTTCACTTTTTGAGATAAATGAAACTTGACTAAAATATGCCAATTTAACGCGGAATTAATCCCCGAACAGTTTTCCTGTACTGCTGATAGTTAATATTTAAAAAATACTACATTAGATTTTTGCAAAATCGCATGATTATTGTCTCTTAGTTTACCTTTACTATAGCCGCATTAGTAGGCTCCCTAGCTAATTTTGTGGTCGTACTTAAATTGGCCTGGCATTTTTTACTTCGCAGTAAGATCGTGTAAGGCGTACTTAAGACGAAAACGTGATTTTATTTAATTATTGGCTTTGTTCCCTCGTAAACCTGACCTCGGCAAATTATCAGGATCCTTATCAGGCGGAAAACCATTTAAGTGCTTAAGCGACCAGTCCATTCGCTGTGCCAGCACATTACTGCGCTTTTTACTTAACGTCCCGTTAAAACTTCCTCTTGATGGAAGAATAATGCCGTGACTCAAAAAAATCCAAATTCCCATTTCCTCCGCATCGGCATCTAATAATTAGATCGATTCTTCGCGGAAATCGAAGCGCCAAATAATATCCGCCGGGAATAGCGCTTCGCCCGTTTTGTCTATTGGAATCCGTGAAGTTCGCCAATGCTTGTCTTACCTTCCGCACTGTGGATTCCCTTACGTCAATCCCGCTGTCTCATTAATCATCATCTTCCTTCCTCTTCCAAAGTCGCCCAAGGCGCCATCGGCCCTTCCATTCTCGATTCCCCGACAAAAAGGATCGTGGCTTCCATTCGCCCGAGGAGGGCCTCATTATCTTCTTACACCACTCTCATTCCGTGTCGATACAAAGAGAGAAGAAGAATCATGTAGAACACGAATCGTTGATTCAACGCCGCGGGACGAGGACGTTAACCCATTAAGATCAAATTGTGGGAGTAGAAGAAAAAAGGTTAATTTATCCTGTGGGGAACGGGTAAAGTGAGCGGTTTGCGGTTTTGTGAAACTCAGCTTGATAGGAACCGTTGGGTATCGCAGGTGTCAGAAACTGGCCTCTTTCCTTCGGGGCATTCTCGGAAATTTTGGATAAGGAGCCGGAAATGGATGGATGCTAAAAGATTTAATTCGCTATAAATCTGTCGTAATGCGAAATTTTGGAGTTTGAACTATACAAGAAAGGGGCTGGCTGGGAAGGAGATTCTTGTATAATATTAATAACCCTTTTATTCTGCAAGTCTAGTATCCTACAAAGGGATAGGTCCTGTTGGATGACTTGATGATGTAATTAGTTTAGATTAGGAAGAAATGGGATTATTGCAATTCGGTCAATATACAAGTAGACTTTCAGTTGAAGTCAGATAGGCAATGTTAGTGTTGGTATGATACTATTAATTCAATACCGAGAGATTTTTTCGATTTTAACCCCCTGGTAATTTTGTTACAAACGGATTTTTCTTGAATTTGATATAACTCCTGCGAGAAATTAATTAGCATAATTTTCGTCGTTAATTTTGGAAAATATTTTCAAATAATGTTACAAATATTCTTCAGAATTTTGGGTTTGCGTATTTGCTAGGCACTTGCTTGAAGGAGTAGTTATTTTAAAAAAGTAACAAATTTTCATCTCTAGGGGAGTGTTTTTAAAACCAAAGATGGCAAGATTTAACTTTGTTATTGAAGAGTCAGCTACGAGTACTTCAACTTACACTCTTAGATAAGTGTTTTTGTATATATATTCCGACCCAACGGTGCGTAAGTCATTGTCAAATTCTTTTCGGTAACAGTCATATGTATTTATCAGTGATAATTGTAGGAACCGCATGTATAATTGTATGTTGTACTAAGAACTTTCCAGTTGTTTTTCGAAGTACATTATAAACCCTCGAATGAATCCGTCGTGACCATTTACTCATAATTATCAGACTAATGAAATAAAACTTTAATTACGAGAGGCTGGCTTGTTTAATCGCCGATCGCGCCCAGCTATCAGTTCTTAACCAGTTAGCGTGTTAAAACGTAATGTCACCTAACGGGTCTAAAGGAATAGTGGTTAGAAAGATAATGCGGGATTCTACGAGTATGAAAATGAAAGGCCTCTGCACAGTCCTTCCTATCAGATATCCTTCCTCCCAAGCGGCGCCTAACGGTTGGAATCTCTGGTCGGAAAAAGATTGAAAATCCGAGCGGCGGAATCGCATGCCACGGAGCGTTCACGTGCGTGTGATTTATTTCTCGACTTCTCCAATGCCCTCTGTGGCTATTGTTGCCCGCTTTGAAGTGCTCATTTTTTCCCTCTTACCGCCGACAGGCCGCGACCAGTCTTTCGAACGTACTTAAAACGGAACTCTCTTGGGAATGAGCGGCGGTAGAATTCGCTCTATGCGTACTTGTAGAAATATTTATAGCCGCCTTTATGGCTAAAATTAGCGGCAGAGAGGCGTTTGAACTTTGATGCGGTAGAATTTTATGAATCACGCTGCTCCACCTGAGGTCGACAGCTTCTACAATCTAATTTCATCTATTTCATGTCTTTGGGGCGGACTCGTGTACGCTATCGATTCAGAGATATAAGAAATTTTTAATATCTATCTCGGAATCTCTAGTTTTCCCTATAGATTAAATTTTGCTATCTGGGTCAATGAGCTTTAACCCGCACCGAGGTTAATTTTTGGACTAAAATCATGGGAAATTATCTTTGTGGTTTGGAAGGCGGAAAGTCATATTCCGTTGGTGTATGTAAAGCGAAATCTGTGAAGGATCCAGTATAATTTTGTTTGTTCCCACATTTTGCTTTCTCATAGGTGATAGTTATTGTGCATTCAGTCTATAGTCTCTTTGTAGATCATTTTAAGCACTTTCCTGGAATTTCGGTAACTATTTCTGATATTTCGTGAAGTCTCAGTTCTCGTGTTCAGGAAAATATTTTCTTTTCAGTATTGCCTCCTGTGATATTTGAAATATTTTATTTTGGGAAAACTTCTCTTTCTAAAAAGAATTATATTTGGTCAGTTCCGTTTGAGAATCTACGCCTTAACGCTTTATGAATGTCAAAGAAATTATAGCCTAAATTACTACTATCGGGATCGATGAAACCATATAATCAAAATCTGAGTGAGTTGTCGCGATATTAGACTTCCTTCCTTTAAATTTAGTTGCCGAAGATGAAAGATATTTTCTTTCTGTGCTCTCAACCGACAACCGGCCCATCCGTCTATTGACTTGATTTTGTATTCAAATCGATGTGCATTTGCGGATGGATGTAGAAGATTAGTTACGGTAAATTAATGAGTAAGCAAAGGACTTAAAATTTCAACTCTCCAAAATCGCTGTGGAGTCGTACAGTACAGATTAACTGTAATGCAATCAAGTGAGCGGCGCCAATCCATTGAAGTATTAACATTCGTCATCATAATGGGATTGCCCAGTTTCTTATATTGCTTGAAATGGAGTAAGACTTGAGACTTGATCGAGGGGGACGTTGAGACTATAAGTTACAATCTTTCATCTAACCCTAGGAGATTTAGAATAAGGTAAGGATAGAGAAAATAAAGCAATAGAAATTAGATAAGCCGGAAGAAATTGTGTATTGAAAAGAAATTTAGTATTAGTGCTTAGGAAAATTTCCATTGCTGGAAAACACTTGCAAGGTGGATATGAAAAATACTCGTACACGAATCTTACTGATATTGATAGCTCGATTTTAAACTTAAATAAAATAATTTTTAAACTCGGAAAGAAAACATGAACAGTAAAAAATATAAATGTAAAACAATGTGGGAAAGTTTTCACGCCGGTAGTCGTAGAACATGAAAATATAAAAATAAATAATAAAGAATTGAGTTATAACCGTATAAAAGTTATTGTAAAGCTTCTAAAAAATGAGATTCACTGATATAGATCGTTAATTGTATTTACGAAAGAAAAAAATAAACTTCAATAACTGTTGCTTATATCAAAGAATGATAATCACACAGAGAGAGAGAGAGAGAGAGAGAGAAGATATACCAGGACAATGGAAAATAGTCCTACGAAGTCCTACGAAGCCGTACGAAGTATTAAGCAGTGAACCTAGAGGATATTCTTTGTAGTACTTCCCTAACATTGTTATACAGATGTATGATCCTGATTATGATTTTTGAATAGTTAATTGGGAGATGCAAGATGATGATTTCATGAAAATCATTATTGCTGTGATTTTTCGCGTACTCTTGAATTCAGTCATTAATATTTAAACCTTCCACTTCTACAGTCTGTATTTCCGTTTCCTCAAAAGTGGAGAAGCTGAGAAAGCTTTTAAAGTTAAGAAAGTTAACTTTTCTTCCAGCTTTGTATATCCGATTATTTTAATTTATTATCCGAATTCGGTAGGTGTTACTCAACCTTTTTCCCTAAAAGTTTGAGGCTTAAAGAGGTTCCTCGGAGCATATGCAAATTGCTTATGTCAACTTCTACCTCGCGTCAGTATTTAATTTTCTTAATTCCTCCTAAATGTCTGTGAAATGAGACTGAGAAAATATGTTTCGCCTACTGTTTCCATTCGGACGCTTCTCGGAAGTTTTGTCGTAATTCTTTTGAATCGTACATAGTGCTATGCTTATCTCAATAAAATATAATGAGCGAGTTAAAATGACCGTTAAACGACTGCAGTCGCAATTTAAGGGACGTTTAAAGACTCCGAGCTCGTGGGCGGTCGACTCTGATTTACTCCGAAGATGCATCGCCCCTCGCGACCTAATGACAGCGATCGTGAACGGATAAGCAGATAACCAAAGCGACCCTCGCTTTCTCATCTCGTGAAAAGATAGCTATAGAGCAGACAGAGGCGGCCTTTTTCGATTTAGAGGTCAGCTGCTGGCATAGAAGTCGACAGTAAACTTCCGGAGTGAGTAATCCAAAAGGTCACAACCCCAAAAACTGAACATTCGGAAGAAAGGGGTGCTCGCTAGGAGACGAGAGAGTTAAATGCTTCGGTATAAAGACTAGGAACTTTTATTTTCTCTTTCTTTGGATGTTTTTATGAAAACTTTCTCCCAGTTAATCGAAGTATGCTTTCTATATTTAGTGAAGTTTCTAAGTCTGCATGAATCCTCTTAGAACTTCTCTTAAAACTTTTTGAAAATTTATTTTCGCGGTAACTTCGTTGGAAATAGTAAGCTCGGTTTTAGTTCATTTTTAAATGCTCCTGGTACATAAGTGTATGGATATGGATTTTTGAACTGGAATTTTGACACCATCTACCATTTGACACAATGAGGTTTATTTAGAATTTCTCTCGTTTGCTAAAAGAACAGCGTCGAAAGGGAATCGTTCACGTTTTTTAAATGTGAACCTGTTTGATCGTGGCTATGATGTCCATGGCAATGGTTGCAAATTAGAATCGAATTTAATTTTCCGTGAGGTACTGGGATATCTAAGCTGTAAAGTACAATTTTCAATTATTTCATTGAAGTGGAACATAAAGAAGTTACTACGAAAATTTCTGTGTCTGGGGTTGATTCAGCTGCTTCGTGTGATTCAATTCCTGGATTGGGTCAATATTGTTCTGGTACTGGCAGCAAAAAAATTAATCGATGCCCGAAAATTCTGTAAACTAGTTCTAACATTAGGACTAGTAGTTTTAACATCACGGCTGATCGTGCTACTTCCTGAAGGTTAAATCTGAGACTTTCCATCGTCTCTTTTGTCGCATCTAGGTATGGCTTTTTTCTTCTTAAGAAACATAAAATTAATCTTCTCACAAGCGAACTGACGAGACCCGAGGAGTTGTGGTTTAGACTGTGGGCACCAAGAGGTTGCGCGTCATCCTTCATCTGAAAATTCTGAAAGTGAGTCACTGGTCTTCGAAGGGAGAAGAGCTCAGGGGCTTCCTTTTTCTGTACAACAGGCAACCCTTTCATTCTGGTCGACGTCTTCGTCCAGAATTTCAAGCCGACGTCGTCACATCCGGTTTTACGTTCATGGAATAACTGATTCGCCTCCAGCTAAAATGCTGAATTTATATCGGTGACTTATCCTTCAGAGAAGGGAATCGTTTTGTACGTCTCGCCGACGTTATAACATGAAATGAGTCTTTGGTTTTTCAAGGGCAGAGGGTGCGATCCCCACATTTCAAATTCCACGTGAATTTCATGGTTCTCGGGTACTGATGACGAAGTACTCCGAAAGATAGCACAATGAGAAAATTAGATCTCAAATTTTCCTTTCTTATTTATGATTTTTCGAGAATGTAATTCGATGGGTAAACTTAGATGCATGATACTTCAAATTTTTACAGTCGGTTACCTACAGGAATTCGTGACTTACAGAATCCGCATTACTCTTCCAAAAATTGAAAAATGCCCTTTTCGTGAAAATGACCCTCTTGATTCTTTAAAAAGCTAACAATGAATTTAAATCTTATTTTACCGTAGGTGAAGTAATCTTAGACGAAAAAGCTGGTGGTGATGGAGTACTTGGTTTGTTTGAAAACTATAAATATCCTCATAGGCGTAGCATAAATTATCCTCTTGCATATTCCATCATAATTGTTCACTAACTACCTTCAACCTTCCTTCATGATAAAAAGTTTTTTATTCTACTCGCACATGAGTTCCAGTAATTGATTTTTAAGAAGTGAATGTGTTTTCCAAATTTAATTTTTCCATCTTAATTTCTACAAATCCCTTTTAAAAACTTTTTATTCACATACGAAATGTATGTACCATTCATCGAACTGGAGGACTGGAAAGGATTTCCTAAGAAAATCATTATAAACCAGGATATCCATATCAATCGCTTTTGTTTAGTGTCAAAATAGTGAAAAATATCTTCAATTCTAATACAGTAAATTGACTTGATCACTTCCAATCCATTGGAATGATCAAAATTGGGTGCAATTTCCTCTTCCCAGCCTCAATAGATTGGGCACACTTCTGTGCCGTGTTTACCTTTTTTAACTCTTGGAGGCTTTCCGATGGAAACCTTCCTTCTAAAGTAAAACTCTTCATCAAAGATTCTAATGAATTTCTACTGTTTTATTCTAGGGCTGTGTTCAAGTTCGATGGAAACCGAATCATTGTCTCTGGAACTGGAACGGACTTTGAAGACTTCAAAGTCCAATTTGGTGAGGATGACAGAGCATTTGGTTACCTCCGGATTCAGGTGTGTATAAAATGAAATTTAATAAAAGTTATTGGTAAAACATGAAGGCAGTTAGTGTTCTTCTTATAATTTTAAAATCAGCTTTTTCTTAAAAATCTTGTTTCGTTTCTTCCTATTTTTGCTGACAAATTGTAATCTTGTTGATTGAAATAAATTTTAATCGTGTCAAATGAATTAAAATATTATTGTTCCAAATTGGATTTTTAAAGATAAAGATTTATTTCAAATGTAATATGTTCTCTTTTCTCTATTCTAAAATGTATGTAATAATTACCATCCATATACTTGACCAAAAATGTAATTAAATTGTAATGACTCTACCTTTTTTATTTTGATTTCTTGAATAAATACATATTCAATCCCCTTAATAAATATACATCCAATAGTACTGAACTGTGTTATTGGTCTGTTTAAATATCCATGAGTGGCTTGTATATTAGCTCTATAATAATCATTTTCCTAATATGCCTGTATGAGTTAATATGCCTAGATAATATCAAGTATAATTGCTTATGAAAAATGCAGGAATGCTGATAATTTATGAAATTAATTAATGTTTATCTTACACATTTGAAGATGTATTCTGAAAATATGAGATGTATAATGTTGTGAAAATTCTTTAATTGCAGATGGGAGATGAAATGAGCAAGAGGAAGAAGTTCCTTTTCTTGACCTGGGTTGGGCCATCTGTTGGGGTTATAAAGAGGGCAAAAATGAGCACCGACAAGGCCATGGTGAAAGAAGTGATTGCTGTGAGTATATTTAACATTCTTCCATAATTGACAAGATTTCTGGTGGTACCTGGAACTCTGTTATTTCTGAATCAAATTAGTCGCCAACTCCTTAAACTGGGTTGCAGATTACCAAGGGGCATTAAAATGCATTTCCATCATGCTAAATCTTATCTTAGGAATGCCACTTTCTGAGACACAAGGATAGAAAATTTTTTTATATGTTATTATCATTTCAGATGGTCTCAAGAGGTTTATAATTATTCATAAAAAGTTAAAATGTTCATTATTAAAGTAATTACCCATTAATCCAGTAGATACAAGGACCTCTTTCGTTAAAATTTTATGTAGTTCACTAATGAACTTGGAAAGTTGTATGTTATTGCTTGTAGATCATCAAAATATTTGCACACCTTATGAATTCAAAGTTATTTTCAAATTAATAGAAAGGAACTATTCATCATCACCGGTTATATGCTTGATGATGTTCTAGGTACCATTCCTCCAAATTATCCTATCCTCTGCTTTCAATCAATGAAAAGAAACAGGATTGGCCAATTTATGGCTAATCTAGTTCCTCCTCATTCTTAACTTAACCTTTCCACCTTACCCTGAGCATTATTCTACAAACCTGCATTTCAAAAGCTTCTAACCTTTTTTAAGTATGTGTTTAATTAAGATGCAAAAGTAAATTCCATGCCAGGCTTTTTACCATCCCAATTCTCAGGTTAATGTCAGTTTCAACAATTAGTATTCCTATCCTTAAAATGGAAACTTATTTTGGCATTCCTTGATGATGATGATGATGATGATGATGATGATGATGATTCTTACTATCACTTCTTTGTTACTTCTCAATTCCTGTTTGGGCATTCATTCCTTTCCACCTTCTCTAGTCTCATGGTTTTATCATACACTTCTGTCATTTCATCCTGTCCTTTTCTCGTCACTATTATCTTCTTCTGTTTAATGCTAAGACCATATCAGTCATCCATAATTACCAATTTTATATCACAAGGTGCTCCATGATATCCAAGAGGAGAGAGTATTCACTTTGGTAAAAGCAGTTCCAAATTTGATTCCTGTAGGGAGCCCATTTGTGCAAAGTGAGCTCAGCTGTCAAAGCACTTTTTATTATACTAATAAATAAAATGGCTTTTAGCAGAATCACTTGGAGCTGTAAATATGTCTTTATTGGGATGGTTTCTGCCATGTACTGGTTTGAATAATATATAAACAAATACCAATACCATAGCTCAGGACCAAGAAATTTTTCTGTAATGGACAAGTTTCTACTGTTTACAGGTTCCATTTTACACTGTTTCCTCTATACTTTGTCATCACAAAATTGGGTGTTTCATCATAAATGTAAATAATCCAATTTTCAACATCTATTTCTAATTTATTTCCATAATCAGTCATAAGTTGATTCCTATTACAGTTAAATCGAATCTTAATAAAATAAAGTAAATAAATGCACATATTGATACATTATTTATTATATAGCCATATGTTGAGACATGTTATTCATTGCTATGTTTTTTTCTCAAAAATATTTGAAGGAATGTTTTTATATCAATCAGTCCTTGGATTTTCAATACAGTATTCACAGCTATCAAGTTTAAACCATATAGAACGCTGTGAAATCAGAAAGCTTTACTCAAAATTTTATTTTATGTTGACATGGTTTTTTGAAACTTAAATGTTAAGTGTCAGCCCATGAAGAAGCATTCAGTAAGAATTTCCATTCCCATCTATTTCATGATTTTTTTCTTAGTCTCATCCATGATAAACTCCTTTATATCTTCTTCCAACACTACTACTTCTTCATGGTCTACATTTCAAATTTTTTGTTTTCTCTGTCCACAGAACTTTGCGGTAGAATTGCAGATAGAGACCATGGCAGAATTTGATGTAACCTACTTCAAGGAGCAGCTGATGAGAGCTGGAGGAGCAAATTATGGGACTGGAGTGAGAGATCTCTAAGCTGGGAATAAAACTTCTAATCAGCCAACATTTAATTGATTCATTGCCCCTGTAATGGTGCTCCAATTCAATGAGAACAGAAAATGCACTTCCCAGGGTAGTTAATATATGATGTGTGAATGACAGGGACACAGAATTGGTTTGCCAAAAAAAGTAAAATTTAAAGAGAAGAGCCAATAATTTCTTCAAGGTATTCCTTTTCTTAGTGCCCCTACCAGTATGTTTGAGTTACAAGAAAATTGTAAGTGATCTGCTCACTGAAGTGTAAAGTTATTAATTAAATATAAACTATGAATATATATATTACCCAGTTTTGTAAAGAAATTGATTTTTATCATCAATTCTTTTTATGTATTTTTAAAGCTGCAGTAAATGTTAACAGAAAAAAGGTGTGGGGAATGTGTTCCTAATTGGAAAAGTAGTAGTTAAAGTTGAAACCATTTTGTAAATTGTGCCTGCTTTTTAACAATTCAAATTTATATAACCACTGATGAATCATAATGAAATTTTAAGGATTTTCTCATACCAAAAGTTTTTGTACTAAAATTTTGTAGACTTGAATGAGCATTTCTTATCAAATAGTTGCATGTTTATGTATTGCAGAGAAATGATCATACATGTTTATACATACAGAATTTAATAAATGGTAAATACTTGAATCGTTCTTCATTTATTTCCCAAATGTTTATTTCCTTTTAGCATTTTCGTAAAATTTTGTGAGAAATTTAAATGAAGAATTTTTGACTGTGGGTTGATTTCACTAAAAGTTGCTAAAAGTGAATGATTCCTATACGATTTTGATGTGGAATTAGATTATTTCATTCATTAAGAAGATAAATTCTAATTTTAAAAAATCTAATATTAGCTTAGCATTGATGTGTTCTCACTATTATTCAATTGTTTTTCAATTTAAAAATATTCCTAAAAATGCAAATTAAATTATTTTTTCAAATCCTGTATTCCACTTTAATATATACTTTTATCAAAAAATATATAATATTAGTCTCCTATCAATGGTGTGGTTGAGAGGAAAAAAATGCTTATTTGGATACTTCCACATTGCATGCTCAAGGGTTAAAGACTCCTCTCAATGCTACAAGCTAATAGAAATATACCTCGAAAAAGATCTGTGGCTAATGGAGTCTACGTTAATGACTTAAACAAATGCGTTTTATGAGTCCCTTGGAAATATAGTGTTTGAGCAATCAGCAGACTCTAAAATTCAGATAATTGATTCTATTCTCTAAACTCTGAGCACTTACCTTTCTCTGTATGAGGTCCCCAAAAAATAACTAGCCAAATTATGATATGCAAAACAGAGTGAAGATGATCAAATGAATCTTCTTAGAAGTAATCATTCAGCTTTTACTTTACAATTATCTCCTAATTACTTTAAAATTTATCTTCAGAAAATATATTGTATATCTTAGATCTCTTCTCAGCTGTTTTTCCCTTACTATTAAAATTTAGATAAGTCTGATCTTTGAAGTATATTTATTTCGAATGATTGTGAACCAAACCTTTAAACACCCATTCTTCATCTTTCTTTAACTCATTCAAAGAGAGGTTTATTCTTGTTAGTTGACCAGTAAGTCTCATTTATCCCATAATTTTCCAAGAATACTGGTTTGTTTCTTAAGGCTATTCCCAACCAGTTTTGGTTTAAAACGTATTCGCTTGTTTGAGTTTTCTTACCAATATTCCAAAAGTTCAACGATTTTGATATTTACTGTGTAAAATAATTACTAGACCTTCTTTCCCTAGTTGAGTAAGTTATTTTTTGGGCCAGCTAATTTAAATCTTCTTTGAAAAAATCATCTTGAATAATTTTTTTGCGAAACAGTTTTATCCTGTAGAGGATCAATGGGTTAGAACAACCTATGGCATAGTTATACCTATGGATGCGAGTTATATTTTGCAAATGCTATCAATAAGAATGGTTTATGGCATTAATGACTGTAATTTTTCACCAAGAATTTTCTATTCTTGCTTTTCTGAGAATTAAAAGTGGTTTCCTAGAGATATGGTTTCTGGTGTATACGAATCTAATAAGAAATTCTTTTAATATCTCAATTTTGCACAATGTAATATCACTTTTCTTGTAACATAGAATTACTAAAAACAGGTTGAAACAGCAATTCCTAAACTTTCTTTTAACCATCTTGAAATTGATATCCTAGGTTATCCATTAGTTTTCTTTGGAAAGAAATTTTGTTTTCAAAAATCATTTTCTAAAGTAATAAATTTTGGAATGTGGGATATTATTTGTGTGAGAAGATTTTAAGGTAATGAGAAGGAATCTCATTATCAGAGTTAACCAAGAAGGGGGCTCTGTGGATGCATCTGGGCCCCAGTTTTTAAGGGGTCCCATTCTATGACGGAACCTTATTTTTCTGAAGGCAAAGAATGTATCGGTAGAAAATTTTGCTGCATCAAACATCATGCATTATGTATAAACAATTACTTCTCAATTGGGGAGAGGAAACAGACAAGGGGGAGGCCATATGGGAAGTTTGCACCCAGAACTCCATTGCTAGACAGCTGGTCCTGCTTTTTACAGTTAGCGTCCTTGCAGATTTTCTTCGGAAGGCAAAATTTATTTTTTTAGTGTGATGTGAAGTTGAATGAAGAGTACTCTTGTTTCCTATCATGATCGAGAGGGATTTTTAATATGTGCCTAATAACACCTTCCATTAAGTTATGCATATGAGGGAAGCATGAATAAAACATCACATGTTCTTTCCGTTTTCAAATACAAACAATTCTCAGCTCACGTAAGAGGGCCGTTCTCAGATGCATCACATAACTCGGACTTTTTCATAAAAGTCGGACACGATCTACTTACTATGGTAAACTTGTGATAAAAAGCGCCGCTTTTTTCTGAAATTTCCATGTACTTTTAAGGACACTTTAGCATTCGCGGTGTGAGTCCGGCTTTAAGTACGTCGAATTTACGGAAGTAAGGACATGTCTGCATTTTCCTAGTGTGAAATAGGGTAAATGAATGAGGACATAAAATTTCATGATAGATGATCAGTGAAAATAAACGTGCGTCACTCAATGAATGATTATTACATTTATACTCGTTAAATTGTTCTAATAACCCCTGCTTTCATTTTTTCGTTTCAATTTAAACGGTAAAACTAATTTTTTGTATTTAATTAACAGTCATGCCGTTATTTTTCACTTCCGTCTTTACTTGAGTTTCCAGCTAAACGTACAGCTATCCGTGCTTAGTTTAATATATTTCCATCATTCTAAAAAAGTCAGTTATCTTATGGAGCCCGCAGAATTCATGCTAAAAGCATCCTTGCGGTAGTAGGGTCTTCCCACTCAGCGTCTCTATTCGTGAGAGGCCTCTTTCCCCTCTAATATCAATATTAACACTTATTATAATCTGGGAGAATCCGAGATATGTGAGTGTGAGAAGTATACAAAGTTTTCTGCTCTTGCAACAGAAAACAAAAATTATGGAAAATGATAAATCGAGAACAAAATTTGTACAAACAGCTCGGAATTTAAACCATTTACATTCACATTTAAACCCCGCAAGCCGCTAATGGCGCGTGGCAGGGAGTGTAAAAATAAAATTTAAATACATTTAACTCAGTATTATTCACAATTTTCACGAAACATTATGAAGCATAAAAGAAATTTAAAACAATAGGCATTCGTTTAAAGCTTTTCTATCTCTAAGTTTATATTTCACATGATAATTTAAATTGTAGGCTTAACATTCAACATCCTTTACGATGAAAGAATATGCTCGACAGAGCTTCATAACCCAAACAACAAAGTCGCGCAAAAATTGCAATTAGTGTAAACAGACAATAGCGCCAGTTAGGTTTGGTCCACTTCCTATTGCATTTACCGGAAGTTTCATGAACATTTTTTCTCTCACAATCATGTTTCTGTAGGTGTATCTCCCTTCCTCTTTCTATGCTTACGCTTTGGTTATTGTGACTGGTTATTTGGTTGATAACTTAGTGCTTAGAAATTTTCGAAAATGTAAAACTCTCACCTTCATAAAAATACTTGTAGAAGCCTTTTCTTTGTTCTGGCAAATTAAGAATAAAGATTACAAATTGAAAGAACCGTATTAAGGGAGAATGCTAATCATGAGAAATGTTTAATTTATGATGTCAAAATGACTGAGAGAATTTGCATATAGCTAAACAAGAAGAAACCTCTCTAACTTCTACTTACATTCATTTCAACGACCGATCATCAGCCAGCTTGCTTCATGTTATTGTTTAAACATTCGTACATTTTAGTATATAAATATCCTCAAATTACATTACCTTAAACTTCATTGAGAGAACGACACCATTAGATCTGTGTTATGCTTACAAAGTGCAGTACATTGTCTCCTATATACAAAGAGAAACATAATCCATTCTCTAATCTGAAATTTTACGGATTTTCTACCAGAATACGGTTTAAAAATGGATGTAAATTGCCGAAATGCTGATCAGTAAGCATTTTTATGTAAGTACTATTATAACTTCCTACAGTTTGAGTAACCTCTTACCGCATAAGACATATTTGGGAACCAGTTTTACTGAATTCACCCGAGAAAAGGAAAGGATAGAAATTTCATTGAATTGAATACTATCACATAATAGTACCTATGCAAAAAAACGCAATTTTCGACGTATAAGCATCATCTTCAGATGAAGAAACAAAAATCCGATTGTTATTATTACTATAAAAACTAAAAGGGGAGGTAGATTAAAGTACTTGAAATTACCCTAATTTCGTTCGTCTAAAGATGCACATAAAATGAATTTACACTCAAGTTACATTTTATAATCTTGTATGTTATTTGCTCAATAAACATGCTGCACTTATATGGGTAACCTCTCCTCTTCCATTCTAAGCCGATTCCGTTTTCCCCTTGAAAATGTCTAAACTCAAACATGGAATCTCTTCAGAAAAATTGATCGTTCATCATTCTGTGGGAAGATTTTTGTTTATTTTTCCCTCACACAGCAAAATAATTATGTATAAGTCCAGGCTATAACCAGAAGAATATAGAAGTCGGCTAAAAGTAAATAGATAGCGTGAGAAATTAATTAAATGATTCTAATGTGATACATGATCTTTATCTCAACGGCATATATTCAAGCGCAACGATGTAAATATCTTCTTTAAATTGCAGCTCTAACTCTTGATGTTGGAACTTCATTACTTCTTCAGGAAGAATTCTATTGATGTCTTCATTGTGGTATATTGCATTTTTAATCCAGAACGAGAATATATAAAAATTGTGGGAAGATCGTCGAAAAAATGTCAAAAAATATATAATCTTAAAACTTCGTAATATTAAAATCTACAACTTTCGGTAAAAATAAAGGTAAAAAAAGAAACTTTAAAGCGAATTATTTCATCGCTAAAAATTGCATGATTTTCTCAACGGGGTTCGAATGTTCCTTATGTCGCGTTGAAGTCACGTAGGTTGAAGAAGTAAATTCAGTAAGTCTCCGGTTATCCGTTCTGAAGTTTCCCGCGGTAGTCGGAAATCGCTTATGCCGAAATTTCCTTGAATTTCATTAACTTTGACAAGTGATGAATGAATGAGCCGCACTTCACCTCACAGCCTCTGACTGTAAGACCAAAATCGGTCGAATATTAAAAATTGTGTGGAAAATACGAAGTGCGGCTGTCTTATTTATTTATATGGCGTGCAAAGAAATGCTGGAAAGTTGGCGTGCAAGAAATGCTGAAAAACAACTTCACAGGTTCTGTTCTTTTAAATTAAAAATCAAAGTCGAAAAATGATAAGATAAAAAAAAACGATTTAGATAATATAAATGTATCAATTAAAACATATGCACAGCCGAAAGTGTGAGAAATAGCAAACAGGCTTCGGTTCGGGCGGAAGCAAATAGACGAAAGAACGACTTGCCTGCAGAATATTTTGAGTGTAATGCGTACGATGCTTGACTTATGGTGTATATCTGCAATATGCAAATCAATTGCACATTACAAAATTATCAAAAGGGGGCGATCGCTCCATTAAATTAAAAGATTTAGTATATATTGTAATGGATATACTGGAGATGAATTTATCGTATTCAAACCTGGCGCTACGAGGGGAAAAAGGAACCTCGTTTCGCAGTTTGTTTTGTACCTGGATAGTTTCGCAGTTAACGAGAATTAGCAGGAGAATATAGCATTCTTTGTTATAATTAATACTCGAGCATTTGGCAGAATAAAGAAGTACCCGATTAATCCAGTGAGGAACTGGCCATTAGATTACTTAGGTAAGATAAACTGAGGACCTAGTATTTCGTGTTGCTAATTTGCACAAATTTAATGGTTACTTGGTGCAATTTTGAATTCATTCCTATTGAGGATCGTCGATCCTGGAGCATTCAATTATAAGTTTTTTCGTATAGTCAAACATTTTTTAGTTATACCAAGCATATTTGTATGTTAGCTTTAAAGAAGATCTTTATTTCAATTTTAAGCTTTGGGAAATGAGTTAATTCTGAAATTCAACTTCAAGTAGGGAGTAAATCGCTCTTTATCCTGCTCGTTATCCTAATCGTTCTCTTTCATACTGCTGCTGCTTGAAATCGTTTTGGTATCTTGACCTTTGTAATGCATTTGTTAAGTCTTGAATGCTACTTTCTACTTAATATAAAAATTGATACTGCATTAAGGAAACAATAAATGCAATAAATTAACCATTCAGTTCTAATTCAATCTTATATCACTCCATTTTTTAGGGGAGGACTATTGCTGCATTATGTTTCTTTGTTGCATATAGGAAGAGAATTCCATCATTTTTTGCATGTCATATGTGGAAAAATTCTTTTATTGTGTGTTTAATTCCATTATTTAGAATATTGTAACAAGAATTAAATGTATGTTGTTTAGAAATATTATGATAATCCATCTTTGGGATTCATTCATTGATATGTATACAGCTTTTAGAAATATACATAATTGGAATTTATTCATATTCTTTGAGAGTTTGTATTTGTCATATTTTTCAATTTAAATTTTTTCATTTGTAATATTTGTAATATAAATCATTAGTATAGAATTATGCATATATAGAAACAATTAAAAAGCCATTGAGATAATTTGCATAGAATGAAATGCCATGGCAATACCTGTGATAATATGAAATATTTAAGAGATTTATTTAATTTGGATGAATAGCTTACTTTAAGTAGATATGAAATATGAATAGTCCACCACTAATAACATATCACTAAGATATTGACTATTTCTTCTACAGTAATCCCTATATGACTATGTAGAAATATTTCTCAAGGCTGCCATGGAGATCATCATCTGGAATATGGAAGAAATTTGAGTCATTTTTGAAGAACCAAGTTATGAAGAAGTTCAGTTTGGCAGCAAGATGAAATTATTTGTTGCATAGGGTTAAAGCTTCTACTTTTATAAAATGATTTATTCAATGAACCCCATTTCAATCCTGGGGCCTTAAAGCATAGTGGGTGGATGATGTTTAACATCTCATCTGTGCTATAATGGCTGTTTAGAACAGAAGAAAGGGAAGTTTTTGCAATGGATTTTGGTCTCCACTGTGATGGCAACTCCAAGGAAGGAAAATGGTCTTCCAAAATAAGCCCTTACTTTTGTGAGTTACCTTTTCTATTTCTTACTATTTATCCTCTTCAGTTTTTTTCTTTATTCCATTTTGGAAATAAGTGAATCTATTTATTTGAATGGTTTAAAAAGGAATCAATTTTAAAATGCAGGGGGAATCATTCACAGCAATGTAGGATAATGCTTGGAAATACATATAAAATACAATGCTAATATGAATGGTGAAATCACATTTTGTCCTTATCTTTATTCTGATGAATAGAAATGGAATGGTGACAGTGAGAAGCACTGTTTAACCCAGTGGCGAAATGTCCGTAAGATTACTTAGGTAAGATAAACGAAGGAATTTTTATTTCGTGTTGCTAATTTACATACATTTAATAATTACTTGTGTGCAATTTTGAACTCAATATCATCGGGGATTGTCGATCCTGGAACATTCAAAAATAAGTTTTTTCGTTGTCAAAAATTACTTATTATTCTGAGAAGAAATTGTTGTTTGTCCTTGTTTTCTTAAACATTCATTTCTTGTACTCCTGCTGCTTGAAATTGTTTTGGCATCTTGATTTGAAGCTTTGCGATGGATTTTTTTAAGCCTTGAATCCTTCTATCCACAACGTCCTTTAAATTGGTGCTGCTTAAAGGAATCAACAAATGCAATAGAGTAATAATGCTTTTCAAATTCAATCTTGTTTTACTCTATTTTTGAGGAGTCGACTATCCTTGCATGCAAGAATTTCGATTTTTCGTTGCATAGAGGAATAGAATTCCATTCTTAGTTGTATTTAATATTGTGAAATGCATTTTTGCTCATACTTTATATTTAATTCCATTATTTAGAATATTCTGACAGTGGTAAAGTGTATGTTGCTTAGAAATATTATAACTATCCTTATTTCCACTTATTGATTTTGATATTGCACTTGTAGGCCCTTTGAAGTGCATCGTTTGGGTTGATGGTTAGATACTCCATGCAGCTCATCATTGTAGCATTCTTTGAGATGTATACAGCTTTGTAAAATTGACATGACTGGAATATATTTACACCTTTTGTATGCTTGTTTTGAAGTCACATTTCTCAATTTTTTGTTTTTCACTTGTATCTAAGAGAAGATATTAGTACAGAATTATGCCCATATAGAGGAAATTAAAATACCAGACTTTTTTCATGTCCTTTCTCCTTATGGAACCGTTGAGATAACTTTGAATTGAATGAAATATCATGACGATACCGGTGATGATGTGAAATCCTTGAGAGATTTATTTAATTTGGATAAATAGCTCATCTTTAAGCAATAATGAAGTGTGAGTAATCCAGTATTAAAAATAAATCCTTAAGATATTGTTTTTTTCTGTTACAGTAATCTTCATATGATCGATGGAAAATCCTTCTCAAAGTTATCATGGAGATGGTCAGCTGGAATATGGAAAAAGCTTGAGTATTTCTTGAGTATACAAGTTATGAAGAGGTGCAAGCAGTTCAGTCAGTTTTAGATAGTGCATAGCATTTCTCCATCGTTTGTCTCAGTTGGAGTCAGAAGCAGTGTCTTTCATGGGGAATGAAATATAAAATGGTAGATTAATTTCTTTTGTTCAGAAGGCCATGGGGTGGTGGGAAAACCCTGCTTTTGTGCTTTGAAAATTTAACTTATTTTAAATTTGCATTGTGTACTGGGACAAGAAAGAATTGGCCCAATGTTGCTGGTGTTTAAAGATAGCCAAGGGTTACCACAATCCTGAGAGAAATTATTTGTACAAATAGGGTTAAAGCTCCCATGTTTAAAAAAGTTATAAGTTGAACTATTATTCAGTGAAATGTGTTTAAACCCTGTGGATTAGTGAAATATAATGGAAGGATTGTGTTTAACACCTCATTATTCATATGGCGTGCAAAGAAATGCTGGAAAGTTGGCGTGCAAGAAATGCTGAAAAACAACTTCACAGGCTCTGTTCTTTTAAATTAAAAATCAAAGTCGAAAAATGATAAGATAAAAAAAAACGATTTAGATAATATAAATGTATCAATTAAAACATATGCACAGCCGAAAGTGTGAGAAATAGCAAACAGGCTTCGGTTCGGGCGGAAGCAAATAGACGAAAGAACGACTTGCCTGCAGAATATTTTGAGTGTAATGCGTACGATGCTTGACTTATGGTGTATATCTGCAATATGCAAATCAATTGCACATTACAAAATTATCAAAAGGGGGCGATCGCTCCATTAAATTAAAAGATTTAGTATATATTGTAATGGATATACTGGAGATGAATTTATCGTATTCAAACCTGGCGCTACGAGGGGAAAAAGGAACCTCGTTTCGCAGTTTGTTTTGTACCTGGATAGTTTCGCAGTTAACGAGAATTAGCAGGAGAATATAGCATTCTTTGTTATAATTAATACTCGAGCATTTGGCAGAATAAAGAAGTACCCGATTAATCCAGTGAGGAACTGGCCATTAGATTACTTAGGTAAGATAAACTGAGGACCTAGTATTTCGTGTTGCTAATTTGCACAAATTTAATGGTTACTTGGTGCAATTTTGAATTCATTCCTATTGAGGATCGTCGATCCTGGAGCATTNTATTACATTCTGATTGCTGAAATAATTTGTAATTAAAGACGAATTTTAATTGAGTGGATGGTGCAAATAGAATGATTTAACCAAAGATTTCAAATGAGTTGTCGTTTGTTTATTACCATTTTCTTTAATCAATCAAATTATTCAGTTCAGTATTTCAAAGTACTCAATGATATTACATTCTGATTGCTCAAATAATTTGTAATTAAAGACAAATTTTAATTGAGTGGATGGTGCAAATAGAATGATTTAACCAAAGATTTCCAATGTAAGTATGGTATTTCAAGAAGAATTCAGAATAAAAAGTGTGAAAAATAGCGACACGACTGGGACTGAGCATTCTCTTAACAGTGTGAGAGAGATGTGGCATGGTAGTTCAGTGGTTAGAATACCTGCCCGGAAAGTGGGAGACCTGGGTTCGTGTCCCAGTCATGTCGCTATTTTTCACACTTGTCATTCCTTTGGGAATTTCGTAGGTTTTCAACCTAATAAGATACCTTCCTTTCCTTTAAGAATTCAGATTCTTTAGTTTGGCATTGTCAAGGATATACTTTAGGGAAAACCTGATGTGTTAAAGTTTTTGAACCCTTTTCCCTGTCAAGAATCACTAACTTATTGTTAGTCAACTCTCCTGGTAGTCAGTGAAAGTTAAATAGGAATGAATTCTAGAGAGAATTTTAATGAATGTGGAATTTTGTTTAGAATGAAAGGAAGCTAAATTATTTACTTTAATCAATAGTTACTTATTGTCATGAACCATTTTGATCTAGAGATGGATTTTTGGGTATAATTTGTTTTGTCGCTTTAGAAATTCTTACTTTAATGTGGTGAATGCTTTGGAAACTGCGGTATTTCTATTTACCATGGATTTCAATATTCAGTGAATTTTATTAGAGAGGAGGATCTTTTTCCTAATTTCAACATGTTTCTGTTAGATAAAGTTTGATTAATGCCATCAAATCTCAATGTTATGAACTCCTTAGAGATGAAAACATTCTGGTAATGCTAATTCAGGCATTCATTTTGTTATTGCTCCCTTTAGAGTTGTGATAAATTGAATGTACTTTATGCATGTTTGACTAGGTGATAAAAATATGAAAATGGTTCATTCTAAGCCCTCGCTAATCGTTTAAAGGATTATTATTAAAATTAAATTATGAAATAGTTCTCTGAAAATGTCACTTACTTTCAGAACCAAATTTTAGTGATTAATTTCAATCTTCATGGCACTTGAAATCACTATCAGAAAATGTTAACATTCAAATGTTAAGGAATTTAGAGGGCTTGGCAATCTAATCTGTTACTAGTTGTTCATAGCTAAAAGTGCAGCCCTTCCAGTGTAATTTCTCTGTGAGATGGAATCAGCCTATGCTTCAGTTATCAACATTCATTGAATTCTTAAATTTAAAATGATTGATGATCTAATTCTTGTTTCATACAGGAAGATACCCTATTTATTCAACTTCTAGTTTATAATATCCTTTTTTAGGTCATACAAATTTTAGGACATTTCTTGTATTGTGATTTTTTTCAAATCGTATGATAAATTTTTCAAACATGTTGAATGGCACAATGTAATGTGAGGACTACGTTTTTTTAGGTTTGGTATAGTTTATTCTCCAGGGGGAATGTATTTAGGATATTCATAAAAATAGAAATTTCAATTCTGTCAGGTTTTATGCCCTTTTCTGAATGTGTTAGTACAGGATGAAAATTTTTCCAGCCCTTTATATTTATTAGTTCAGATTGTTCTGCATTTTATTTGAATCAATTATAATTTTACGTTTAAATAAGTCTATAGCTATGTATAAATGTTAAGTTCTTTGCCAGATGGAAACAAACTTTCAGTTTTATAGCAATTTTCATATGTTCATATTATGCATTGATCATATTATTCTTTAAAGTCGATTGCAATTCTTCACATTGCCTGGCAGTTTGTTGTTCTCATAATTTTTTGAATGTTTTCACGTAATTATTCTCAAATTGTAATTTTGAAGTCAATTGTTTGATATAATTAATTGTTCGGTTTGCCCCATGCCTTTATTTCCACATGTTTAAGGCTGTGCCATTTTTAAGTTCTCTGCTCAATGGCAAACAAAATTTCAGTTTGATAACAATTTTCATATGTTCATATTATGCATTGATCATATTGATCTTTGAAGTCAATTGCAATTATTTGTGTTGCTTGGTAGTTTAATTGGCGCTTTCAAAATGTTTAACGTTTTCATGTAATTATTCTCAAATTGTAATTTTAAAGTCAATTGTTTGATATATTTCATGATTTCTGACAATGTTCAGTGAAGTTTTGATAAAGTTTGAATTCTGAATTTATTGGAATAAATTGTGAAGTTTAACCCTTTGATGCCAGAGTAGCTTGAAAAAAATCATGTTTCCAGAACATTCTAGAATTTCCAGAAATTTTGCTTTAACCCTTTGATGCCAGAGCAGCTCAAAAAAATTATACTAAGTCCCCAAGGTCATTTAGTCGGTTAAAAAATAACAATGCTGTTTTCTCATGTTTCATAATTTTATTTTTTCAGATCAATTTTTGTCTTCTGTACTTGTATTCTCAGCGATCTGTCTTTTGAATGGCTATGTTCAGAATAATTTTCACTTAGAATTATTCTGAACATAGCCATTGAAAAGACACAGATCACTGAGAATACAAGTGCAGAAGACAAAATGGCTGCCATAGCTGCAGGAAAAACAATTGCTCTTTTGAGCTCCGAGATAGGCCCAGGTTTGACGTCCCCTGCTGTACCAAAAATTTTGGCGGGTGAGGAGTTGGACATATTCAAAATGAAACTTGAAAAGGTCTTTTCTGACATTTCTTTATTG
>KZ308380.1:220203-258322 GCA_000376725.2 Ladona fulva
TTATTATAATTTATTTTTCATAAATGTTATGAAATAGAAAGTAACATTAACTGTTTTATTAACGCAAGTGTTTAGAGAGTAAAAAAAAGTTGGACTTTACATATTCATACTAGACTTTATATAAATTTTTCAAAACAAGCGTTCAAATTTGTCCAAAAAGCCTTGGCATTATTCACATGTACCAAGTAGAAGAATCTGGCACTAAAACACTTAACCCTCAATACCTTTTACAATCACAATGAATCGAATTACAAAATAGAAAGTGGTTATGAATCTAAATTACTCAATGAAAAACTTGGTACTTCCATTGATGAAGTATTTTACAGAACAAAAATATTAATCTCTATTAAAGGAGATTTTCTAAATCAACATCTTCTCCTGTATCATACTTCAAAATAAATACGTTTTTCCATCGCTACTTTTATAAATGTGGGAAATTACTCATATTCAACCTTGGGTGTCCTGAAAGTCAAAATAAACATTTCTTCAGAGTAATTTTCATTGACCAAGATATACATACGTAAGGATGTACCTACCTTTCGGTAGGTCCATGTGACCTAATGTTCCCTATTCATATCCTTTTCCTTCGTTACCTGGTAACTCACCCCACCCTTTATGTCATCTAACATGTTTTGCCTTTGCCTTCCCCTCTGACTTTTCCCTTGCAATCTACCCTCTATTACATTCTTCAGCAATCCCTCTCCTCTATATATCTGACCCACCAATTTCTTTTGTTGGCGCTTAATTACTTCAATTAAAACCCTTTCCTCCCCAACCATTTCTAGGACCTCTATGTTAGTTTTTCTATCCACCCAGCTCACCTTCTGCATTCTACGCCACACCCACATCTCAAATGCTTCCAATCTTTTGATGTCCTCTTTTCGTAAGGTCCACGTTTCACACCCATACAGTAAACCACTCCATACCAAGGATTTTACCAATCTTTTTCTGATTCCTTTACCGAGACCCTTTGTCATCAAATCCCTTTGCTTCATAAAAGTTTCCTTGGCCAATGCTACTCTTTTTCAAACCTCATCTACACATGAAGGATTTGGTGCTTTCCCGGTGAATGGTTTGCTGTAGAAAGTCTTCACGGGAGACTAACCGGGTCATGTCAAGTCTCATCTACAGACCTCCCATCCCAAGATAGAACACTACCCAAGTAAGAGAATTTGTCCACCTGCTCTAGTTTTTCCCCATTCACCCTGATCGTTAACTTAGCCTCGAGTGAATCTCATTACTTTAGTTTTACTTATGTTTATTTTCATTCCATATTCCCTTGCCTTATCATTTACTAGTATTTACTATTATTATTACTTATTTTTAGCATTTACTAGTATTTGTAAACCCCTTTCAGAATCGCACATAATAGCTTTATCGTCTGCATATCTTACTGACTTTACCACTTTCCCTCCAACTATCACTCCCTTGCTTATTTCTACCCAAGCTTCATTCACCATTTCCTACCCTTCTCCCTAACTCTGCCCATTCAGACTCCCCCTCAGTAATTCTAACTCGCGCTGTTTGATTTAAGTACAAATTTTGCATTTTAAGTACAAACACCTATCTTTCCAGTCCAACCCAATTTTCTTTAAAATTCCCATTAATTTTGGCCATTGAACTCTATCAAAAGCCTTTTCAAAATTGACAAAACATGCACATATATTTTTTTTTAATTCCAGGCTTTGTTCTACTAGTACCCTCATTACCCTGATTGCATCCCTCATTCCTTTCCCTTTCTGAAATCCGAATTGGTCTTCTCTGATTTGCCCCTTAATTTTTCCTTCAATTCTTCTATTCAATACTCTTAGAATAACCTTTGCCGCGTGAGATATTAAACTGATTGTACGATAATCCCTACACTCAGAAGCATTATTCTTTTTCTGCAAAGGAATCAGGATTGTCTTAGTAAAATCCTCTGGCCATTCCCCTTCATCATAAATTTTTCTACATAAATTATAGAATTTCCTCTTACCCTTTCCCCTCAGGTTTTTAAGTAGCTCAACTGGTATCTCGTCAATGCCCGTTGCTTTGTTTCCTTTCATATCACGCAAGGCCCTATCAATTTCACTATCTAATATCCCAGGTCCAACATCATCATCCTCCACTTCTTGTTCACTTTCTAACATTATGTTTGTTGGCTTCATGTCCTTCCCATATAGTTCCTCGACATATTCTTTCCACCTTTCCCTTATGCTGGCTGGATCTCGTATAACTTTACCATTATTATCTTTTATTGTGGTTGTTCTGTTTCGTGTTTTATTTCCCGTTAACTGTTTCACCTTTCTATACATTAAATCGACCCTCCCACTTTCGTCCAGCTTTTCTATTTCGTTACATTGTCCCTTCCACCACTGTTCCCTCGCCCTATTTGTTTCCCTTCTCAGTTCGTTGTTGAGAGCCCTATACATTCTACGTCCTTGTTCTGTGTTAACCCTTTTCCATTTCCTTCTTTCCTCCATTTTATTTATCATTTCTACCGTCACCCACGGTTTCCTAATTTTGTTTTGTTTGACCCTCCCAATAGTTACTTGCGCACTATCCTTGATACTGTTTTTAATCTTTTCCCATTCTCCGTCTATAGTAAGTTCCCTTCCATTATCCTCTAAGGCCTTACTGACTGACTCTTGGAACTCTCTCGCTTTCCCATTTTTAAGGGCTTCAAGGTTCCATTTTGGTGTAATTTTTGCTCGAAATATCTTTTTAAACTTTAGCTCGGTTTTCATCATGACCAGGTTATGGTCTGAGTCAACATCAGCACCAGGGTAACTCTTTGAATTTTTAACACTATTTCTAAACCTTTTTCTTACCAAAATGTAATCAATTTGGTACCTATCCGTATCTCCTGGCTTTTTCCATGTGTA
The DNA here is from genome assembly GCA_000376725.2 of Ladona fulva. Lineage (NCBI taxonomy): Eukaryota > Metazoa > Arthropoda > Insecta > Odonata > Libellulidae > Ladona > Ladona fulva. The sequence continues at coordinate 223,068 of KZ308380.1, forward strand.
CCTCCTTCTATTATGGTGCTGAAAAAGTGTGTTTGTGATACAGAGGTTATTCCTCTTACAAAAGTCTACTAATTTCTGTCCCCTTTCGTTTCTATTTCCTAGTCCGAACCCTCCCACTTCTTCTCCATCTTTGCCTTGCCCAACTACTGCATTCCAGTCCCCCATTACAATTAGGTTTTTATTGCCTCTAACCCTTCCCATTACTTCTTCTATTTGTTCATAAACAAGTTCTACTTCATCATCACTATGTTCGCTAGTGGGCAAGTACACCTGAACTATCACCGTGTTTACTGGCTCAGCCTTTATTTCTACTGACATAACCCGGTCGCTTATTAGCTCTGTAGCTATCACGGCTTTTCCCGCTTTCTTGTCTAGCACTACCGCAACTCCCCTCTGGCTAGAATTTCCCCCACTGAAAATTACTCTGACATCATCACTCCAGAAATCACCCCCATCCTTCCATCGCACTTCACATAGCCCTAGTATGTTAATGTTGGACCTCTTCATTTCTACCTTTACATTTTCCAACTTTCCTTTCCTAAGCATTGTCCTAACATTCCAGGTTCCCACCCTTGTTTCCTTGGTCATCTTCTCTCTTCTTTTCTTGTCGTTTCCTGGGTAAGGATTTCGTGGAATGACGACCGAGATAGCCTTACTCCTATCACTGCCGGGCACGACACTCCCCGTAGAGGGTTGAGTCCCGCTTACATCACTTACAATATTCTTATATTGGCACATCATAATTGCTTGGGATAAATGTGGTAGTTGAGGTGGTTTCCCGTTGCCTTCCTCAACCTTTCTCTTAACATGACACCACCATCACCCATAATGGCCACCCCACTGGGGTACAGACACCTTTGCAGCCGCCTCACTGAGGTACAGACTCTGCGTGGACTACCTTTCATCTGCCCCCTACCTATTGACCATTCTGGCATGGGTGACCCTACCAGGAACATAGTTCTGCCAGTTATGCTCTCTAGGTCATAGGAACACGCAAGCTCTTCCGCCACGACAAGGTTGTAGTCCAGAGGAGGGATTAAGTCTAACACTTCATCATTAATGAAATGTCTATATAAGGAAAAGGGATCTGAAATGTTGATATCTTGTCCAACAAGACAACTGTTCAGTTTTGAAAGCTGAATATTACCAAATGGGCTCCACAATTCTGATCTGTATCCTTCAGTAGATCCTCTTATTTCTTCACAAAATCCATCCTCAGAAGACATGAACTCTGTACTCTTTTCTGAGTCAGTAGAGTCATATGAGCTATCTGATTCAGTTGAATCAGAAAGTGAAATTTCTTCTCCTGTATCCATATGTATCTCTTCAAAAACTGCTAAGGCAGAAATGGTGTGAAACTGCTTCCCAAATTAATGGCCTTCACTGATAATCAGAGTGAAATCTTAATTTCTTAGGGGAAAAACCAACCTATAAATGGTACGCAGCAATAAACTTAAAGCCCATGTGAAAAAATCCTTTAAGGTACATGACCACAATTCACAAGGGATTATCATTTCCTATAGTTAACCTGAAATGAGAAATGTCCGAAAAATATCACCTTGTACTGTTTTCAGTCAATGAACAAGTGAACCTCAAATAGTATAGCAGCTTCGTTAACCATTTTCTGCACATCACCATTTCCCAAGGAAGGGTTCTAAAACACTATTTCTGTAGACGAAATGAAGTGCTCTAGGCCAACAACACCACAATCTTCTCGCTAATGATAAATAGGGACTAGATTATAGATAATGAGGGACTGTACCTGATTAAGCCATAAGGCTTAATCAGGTACAGTCCCTCCAACTCGTGTTAAATATATTGCAAATTAGAGATCCGAGCAATAATGCAGTGCTGAAACGAGAGAAATCGAACTAATAGATGGTTCAGCTGAAGCCCTCGAGGTGGCAGCAGAGACAATCGCTCATCAGTACTGGATATCTGTAGTCATAGAGGTAGTTTTTTCCCCATGCTTTTCTCAGATCACTATTGTTTTGTGGAAATGCTGAGATAATATGGTTACATTGGGGTTCAATGAATGGGCTGATTCTGTTTTCCTTCACTGAGTTGCACAATAAGAAATGTCATTCTGTTGTTGGAAAGGCTCTCATGGAACATCAAAGCCGAGTGCATCATAACTGATGTGGAGTTTGCAGAAGCAATTGATAATCCTGATGATTTGAACAAACAATAGAAGGGATGATATTAGCAAGTTTTATGGTAAGGGAATTTCCTTTGCACAATAACTCATAACTCAAAAAAAGGCAACTCTGACTTCCTCAAGGTATGGGCAGTATAGACTAAAGCTACAAGGTAGTCTGTTCTTAGCAGTGGTCTCTTTTATACGATTAAAAATGATTTCCTTCAAATGATTATTTATCTAAAACTTCTCATTATTAAAAATTTCCACAGTATTGTTTTAACTTTGAAAACTTAATTTCAGTTAATTCATGTTACATGCTTCAGAATTTATTCAGATTTGATGCATTAGATTCTCGTAATGGGTAGCTAAAAGAAATCAAGCCCACCTCCTCCTAGCACTCCCACCAGCAAGAAGTACCTCTATTTTGTAATATACTGGAGGGAAAGGAGTAATAAAAGTCATTCTATAACAAGGTCTCTCAAACATCAAGAGAAGTAACATGACACCTCTCCTTGAAAAAGAGAGGCAACATTGAAAAATTGGGACAAAAAGCAATTCATTAAAATGAAGAGCATATAAAAGCTTTCACGTTTACTCACTATGCTATATAAAGAGTATATATGTTGATCTAAAAATATCAACATAGAGGATGGAATAAAGGAATGTGATCTATGGTTACGGTTTACAGCTCTTCATATGGACAGATTCTTGCAAAGACACATAAGGAAAAACAAAACTTCAATGCCAAAATTATTAGATGGTTCAAGGGTGACAGAATGAATTAATGAGGCAATGAATAAAGAAAGAAATATTTCTCTTGTTAATATGATGTGGATATAGCAGTAAACATTTCAGCAAACAAAGCTTAGTACCTTCTTTATTAGGCTTCTTCTGATTTTTAATGTAAAAAGAACTTGTTCTCTCACAAATAATATGAACTATATTATAGATGCCAATCATTTTTAATAAAGTATGAATTTTTTAGTCTAATCTCAAATTTTAGATAATGTAATCAATGGAGAAAAATACCTGATAAATCAAAGCCCAAGTGAATGTTCACAAACAGCATATATTGATTATTAAATAATCAGTATGATGTTAGATTAAGCACATTCAAGAAATACATACAAGAAATACATAAAATAGATCATTATGAATGATTGTAGAAAGATTTTTTTAAGAACATTTGGTTATGCAGAAAATAATTAAGTCATATTATTGGTAACCACAGTCAGTCTTGCAAGTTATTCATCTCCATCAGCCTTCATGTTCACATCAGTTGTACTTATAGTTGGAGCAATCATCCTTATCTGAGGATCCTTGGAGAACTGACCAAATAGAGTAACCAGGAGGGCAACACCATATCCAGTAGCTCTCTCTCCCTGCAATAAAAAAAAGTTTTGAGGGTGAAGCTAATTTCTATGTAAACATAAAATGTCTTAAACGAACAAAATTTTATAAATAAACTTCTAAAATATTCAAACTTTCTAATGATTTAATATTTTCTCAAAATATGAAATCAATTAAGTAATTTCTCAGCACAAGCAAAAAAATTAGATATTAGGAGCCTCTAAAATAAGAGCAATTTCATGGTAAATTACAAACTGTACTTGAAATAATGTCCTTCAAGGTTTCCTTTAAATTAATCAGAATGATATGAACTAAACCATAAGAATAAAAAATGCAAATTAGGAGTATGCCCTCATTAAATGGGGATGGCAAAATAATTAAAGCAAATGTTAGCTTTAGTGTCACCAACATAACATGAACTATTAAATAACTCTTGCAGGAAATATTTGAATGTCATAGAGTTCAATTCAACTGAAGTAGCACAGAATTCTAAGATTTTTAATCAACCATCTCCATAAATTCTGAACATTTTGGTGCATTTACTTCTGTATGTGTGTTTTAAATAACAACCTCATTCATTATATATAAAAAATGCAACCAAATGAAAAATTTTAATTTCTAGAGTCACTTTCTACCATACATCTATTATTACTCTCAACCTATATTTCCTCTATCACAACTATTTGTCTCTTTCCACGGCAATATGAATTACTCCAATGAGGAGAAGTTAATGCAAAATCAGTTATATGCAGAGATAGATACTTACACAGTGAGCCGGGGATGCCATGTCAATATGAATCCATGCCCCTGAGTAATCAAATCCCAGATTGGCACCAACAAACAGGCCAGCACAGGAGCATAAAGCATTCGTACGATCCTATATTTTCAATTCAAAAGATTCTTATAAGAATTCACTTTAAAATCTAACAAAATAATGAATACTCAAGGTTGAAATACACCTCTCTCTTTACAAGTAATCCTCATTTTATACATGTCCATTTTTACGCATTTTATATATGAGTTACATGGATACTCTAGTTGTGATTCCAATTTAATTGGCAAATTTATTTCATCAAGCTGTATTTAAATGGTGCAAGCTTTTACCAAAGGAAAATGATGGATTATTGTACGGCTTTACACATGTAGAGTATCAGAAATTAAGAGGTACTTGAAGCTAAGAGCTTTTAATTTTAGGTTCCTTTGATATTAGACAATGCACCTTGCCATTTGCATTCTGCTGACCCACATTTATAGCCGTAAAATTGCAACACAATACAAATGCCTTCATTCAAAGACTAGATTTTCACTTTCAAGACCAACTACACCAAGAAAACAATTCAAGATATTTCTGTTCAATTAAATAATGATTGATGACCATTAATCAATCAATAATCAGTCGATAACAATTGGCAACCATTGATAAAGGAACATTTCCCAATCCTGAAGTTTGTATCCTAGTGTTATCTGAATTTAAACATTTATGTTAGAGCCACTGTTGGAAAGTGATTCATTCACCACAAATCAAGAAAACATAAAATAAAGTTGAAATTGGAATGTCATAAATACAATGTAGGAATTTGGTAGATTGTTTCACGGACTTAGCACTTGAGGATATCCAAGAATTGTTAGCTGGAAAACCTCTCTAAAAAGTTAACAAGATTGCTCAATAGAGATCATCCATGCAAACAACTATAGCAACCACTATAAAAACTAGGCCCACACATTATTAAGAAAGGTTTAATAAAGAACTTTAACTTCCAAATTAAACATTTACCATTTTTATTCAACAAATATTTAGTTAATTTCTAACTTCACTGCTATATAACTATCTTATAAAGGACCTACTGTTAATCCTATTCATCTACTTATACCCCAATTATGATAGCCGAGCACAGGGACAGATTAGGCTAAGGACCTTGCAGATAAGGGGGCTCTATAAGAAAAGTTTTGTTGTTTTTTATGGTGGACCTCAAAATAGTACTTGTACCTACAGCCTCTAATTGTTAAAATTCCCCCCAGACTAAGCATACGGAATGGTAACAATGAAACTTGAGATGACACAAATTACTGGCATACATCTCTTTAGGAAGCAAGTTCGATCTTTACAAGTTTCTACAAGTTATTGCCCAATAAAACCAATCATAAGTTTGTAGTAATTTTAACAATTAGAGGCTGTAGGTACAAGTACAGGAGAGGATGGGAAATGCCGTTAAGGTCCCAGACCTCAAAGAAGGGAAATATCCAACTGCACCTCCTCGTTGTGGGGGATGGGCACCTAATGGTGGCTAATGCGGCACTGGAGACCGAAGGAAGGCTGGTATAAGCCTCACTCCCATCTTAGGATGGGTCTGGGCACCCTCTTGCCCATGGATCTAGAAATGGATCCTAAATGCGGATGAACCTCATGGTTGGCCAACGGCATAGGGTGTGGAAGGCAAAAGGGAAACCACCGCACTAATGAATCATAAGGTTTCCCTAGTTATATGAATGTATGACTCTGCAGTATGATGGGTTCTATATTGAAATATTCTGGAGGTAAAAATTACCCACAATCGGATCTCCGGGTGGGTAACACTATAGGACAGTTGTGGTGCAAGAAGAAGGAAAGCAAGAGGATGGATAATAAGAATGCACAGAGAAAGGAACTTGGAATATAAGAACAATGAATAGGAGAGGAAAATTAGAAAACTTAAAAATTGAAATGGAGAAGAATGATATAGACCTAATGGGAATTAGGATAAAAGTTGGAGGAGAGAGAATAAAATCCATCAAATAAGCAGATGATCAGGCTATAATAGCACAAAATCAAAAAGAACTACAGAATATGATGGAGAAAATATGGAATAAGAGTGAAGATTATGGAATGAGAATAAATAGAATGAAAACAAAAGTAATGAGAATAGCGAAGTCAGTAGATCCCTTGAATATATGGTTAGCAGAAGAAAAGTTAACACAAGTAAGTTCCTTCAAGTATTTAGGAAGTTTAATAGAAGAAAATGGTAACTGTACAGCAGAAATTAAAAGTAGAATTGCCCAAGGAAAATGTCATTTAATAAAATTAATAAACTGCTAACAGCAAAGAAAATCAATGTTGCTACTAGGAAAAGATTCGCAAAATGCTTCATATGGGGCATTGTTCTGTATGGAGCCGAAACGTGGACTTTGAAGAAGAGAGAAGAAAAGTATGTAGAAAGCTTTGAAACATGGCTCTGGCGAAGATTGGAAAAGATTAGTTGGAAAGATAAAATTAGAAATGAAGAGGTACTAAGGAGGATTGGGGAAGAAAGAAATATTCTAAAAGAAATTAAAAAAAGGAAGGCAAATTGGATAGGTCACATTTTAAGGAAGAACGGAATACAGAAAGTGATAATAAAAGGGAAAATAGAAGGGAAAAGAGGAAGGAGGAAGTATGGAATGCTGGCAAACATCAAAGAAGGAAGGACATATGTCGAGATGAAGAGAGATGCACAAAATAGAATGCTGTGGGGGCAACAGTTTCGTTGAAACCTGTCCAAGGACAGAATGACTGAAGAGAGAGAGAAGTTTGTAGCTTAACAGCTGTTTATTGGGTGCTTTGTTAAACTGGTTAAAGGATTAATAGTTAAACTCACTTAGTCTAAACTCACAAGAAATTTCAAATATTTAATTAAATTCTTTATCATAAATTGCTGCAGCAGCTAAAACTCATCACCTTGTTGTTTATCAAAAAATGCACCAAAATTTCCATAATTCTTCTATTAAAACACAAATGAATAGAAGGTCGAATCACTAAAATTTTCCTTTACTATTGCTTAATCAAAAACTGAAATAAAAACTGGCTGCTATTTTATCTTCAATAAACTTAACAAAAGGTTGAACTAGCAGTTGAAAAATATAACAGATAAGCAGGAAGATAAAGCAGGAAAAATTTTATCAGCAGATAATAATCTTGTATTAGACAGATCAGCAGATAATTATCTTGTATTGGGACTGACCTAAATTGATTCAAACATAGACCTTCACACTTTCAGCTTCATCTTAGCACTCATATATTCATTTAAAAAATGGCATATATTTAATTAGTCTAATGTGGAACAAACTTACAGCAACAGAATTCTTCATATCTGCCATAACAGATGAAAATTCACTCAGATGAAGCTCGGGACAGTACACAATTGGAAATAGCAAGTCTCCAGAAGCACGGCCTGCAGCTACACCAGCTCTCTCCCAAGATTCTCTATTTGTCATGATTGCCCCATGGTATTTTCCAGTACAAACTCCCTAAAAAAATAGAAGTATTCTCACATAAAATACATCATATGGGAAAATACAACAGACAGAACTGAAGAATACTGACTTTTTAGTAACAAAATAAAGACTGACTACTTTATCAGCACCATACTGTAAAATCATTAAGATAGGTCGATCATTAATCAAGTGATTGTCATAAGTTCTATCAGTATGTAATTATTCCAAATTTAAAACACTTAAATTGGCAAAGTATTTTTTATGCATCTGTTCAGCTCAAAAACATTATACTTAAATTTAAACTCCATATTACTACATTTTATGAATCAATATGTAATGTAATATTAAAGATCATTACACACTACCCAATACACAAGATTGAAACATCTGTATTGAATATAAATTAAGTAATGAACTATTATGTGGAATTTTATATATATTAGAATTTGATAAAAAAAAGTGTAATCCATCAATAATATACAACAACATAACAAAAGGTAGAGTTTAAAGAAGAAGTCTAATGTCCAAGATGAACTCTTTGACTTAATTTCAGTGAATAATTGATCAATTATGAGTGCCAGCATACATAAAATGTAACTAATAAATTTGAGTAGAAAATCATCATAAATTAACAGTATACAGAAAAAGCTTATATTAAGAGTATACTTTGTTACCTGGGCACTTGTTAAAGTGGCCATGTCGAGGATAACATCTGCTTTGAGGTCTTTTCGGGCAAAAGCCACTCCATCAGAGAGAACGAGTCTTCCTTCAGCATCAGTGTTATTGATTTCAACGGATCTGAAATTAAATTCAAATTGAACTCAACAGTGATAGTGGTAAAATTTTAGAGTTCTTTGTGGATGAAGGAAAAAGGAAACACACCTTAACATTTCACTTCATCATGCATACCTAAGCATAACAAACAGATATTTATAGACACGGAAATTTATATATACGTAATAAAATGGCTGAAAAATCAATCAAGATCACTCTAATTCAATGTACATACATCAGTATCATTGACCATGCCATGACTTTTATCATAACATAAGGTAATAATCACAAGCTAAAACTTACTTCCCTGAGTATAGATAATGTATATCATCGGGCCTGGTTGATTCAGCACTGACGGAGTTCTCAGCAAGACAGAAAATAGCATGGAGATTTTCAGTGAAGCCATGAGAAAGAGCAGCAGAAAATGCTCCAAGTATGGCTGCAGCTCCACCACAATCTCTTTTCATTCCAGGCATGGCAGTCTACGGCATACATTTTAATCAATTAATTATTTGACAGCCAACATTTACGTGCTACCTATTAAGCCAGGAAGCTGTCAAAGTAGCTTTGTACAAAGTAATGTCTTTTTAATATACAACTCCTCCATGTAGGCTATCAATAACATTAATACAAAAAATATAAGTAACTATTAATTGAAGATAGAACAAATCATTCCAGATAATAATGTGACCAATTTTTTCATATCAGACAAAAAAGGGACAATGTGAACCTACCGAGTCAAATTTTCAAAGCAACCATTAACAAGAAAAAAGAGCTGTAACAGCAATGACGAATGACCAACATATATGTGCATAAATTTCTCTAAAATCAGGCCTGATGATACCTTATTTCAGTGGACCTTCCTTAAGGTCCATGTTTCACACTCACACAAAAAACCACTCAACACCAAGGATTTTGCCAATCTTTTTCTGATTCCTTTATCAAGATCTCTAGTCATCAGTTCCATGTGCTTCACAAAAGCTCCCTTGGCCACTTCTACCTTTTATCAAACCTCATCTGTACACCTCCCTTCCCAAGAGAGAACAATTCCCAAATAAGAGAAATTATCAACCTGTTATAGCTTTTAACCATCTTACCTGATCTTTATATTAACTTATTTTTATACCATATAGACCCAATCAATCAAACACCAAGAAAAAATAAATATCTGAACCACTATCATGGATTTAAGGGTAGAAAATCAGAAATATATAATATAGGAAATGAAAAATAAACATTCATTTTCCTGTTTAAAGATTGAACTGCAATCAGACTTCAGCATCAATATCACTAATGTGTGGATAGATAAATTTTAAGATGAAAAAAGATAAATAAATCAAATTTATTGATGCTCACCTTTCCTTTGATGCTAAGCCCACCCGTGTCATAAACAATGCCTTTCCCAACCCAGGCAATCGTCTGTTTGGCTTCTGGATTAATATGACTCAAAACAGCAAAGGCAGGACCACAAGAGGACGCCTTACCAACACCCCATATGCCTCCAAAGCCCTTCTCCTGCAACTCGTGCTGGCTGATTATCATCAAGGAGGCTCCTGTTAAAGCACTAACTTCCCTCACTTCCTGTAATTATTTCAATATTTTAAGCATTAGATTCACTTTACTAGCTAATTTTTAAAGAGCTGTAACAATGCATAGGAAAATCCTTTACATTGAAGTACATTGTGAATCTGTAATTACTCTTTATCAATAAATGAGATTTGATAACACATTAAATACGAAGTTTAGGGAGAAAAGTCTGCAAATTTAAATTCACAGCAGCTGGCTTAGACATTGAACTTTAAATATACTTCCAAATACTTACTTCTCGAAGCATTCATAACAGGAACAATTAGAAGTAGAACCCCTCTGAGTCAGCAATTCATATTTATCAGTTTATAATCATGCTAAAACGAAACGCTGACGCCGAATATGATAATAGAGAATAGCTGACCTTGAGGAAATGATCCACGTTCATTTCCGAGCAAGGTGTATCCACAATCCTGGCAGCTAGCCTAACTGCTTCAATTGATGCATGCAAAGTAGCTGCTTCTTCCTTACTGAGAGTAAGGAACCGATGTCTTCCTTCTGCCTGCGATTTCGAATCATTCACGATCAAAAACTCAATGGTAACCACCGCAGGCTTGTGTTTAGGAGGAGAAGTTACTCTTGTGAAATATGGATAAGCCCTTGCTACCGCACATGCTGAAGCGTACACATCGGACCTCTCGCAGACGATCTTGAAATAGATTCATATTTTAATTACAACAAAATAAAGTTAATTTATGGGTTTCCATATTGTCTTATAAAATGTTCAAATGTAACTATGGAATGATATTCGGACCTACCAGAACAGTTTCACTGACGCCCACTGATGCACCTTTTACAATTTTAGTGATTGAATGTGCCTGAGATGGAGTGTTGTGGCGACTGCAAAGCGATGGTAACGCAGCTATGGTGGCAAAGTGAATGTAGAGCGAACAGGTATCAGTTGGAGATGGATGTAAGTTGGCAAGTCCGGTCCAAAACACCTGATGACAAAAACATGCCAATAAAAACGACAAAAACATGCCATTTGTGCTTAATGTGGATACTCACCGCTTCTGTGACTTCAGGCTCCAGTCTATGACGGACATCATCAAACACTAGCTTCTTAAGATTTTTTAACTGTCCGATTATAACAATAGGATGAACTGCAGGAGTGGTCTTTTCAGGTTGAGATATAACTCTTATAGTAGTCAATGCCATGGATGAGTGAGATCTACAAATGCTGAAATCTTCAATAGATGTAAGCATAAAGGTCAAAATGCTTCACAATCTTTAGTTCTTAGAGGAGTAGTAACACCTGTAAACAATAATGTTATACAACCACTTCTGAAAGAAAAGTATACTTTACTCACCAAATATCTGGAAATTATCAGCCACTGATGTTCCGAAATATTTTACTGTTTTCTTTACTAGCTTAAAACAGAAAGATTAGGAATGCAGGAATGAGAACTGATATCGTACAGATAACTTGAGTCCAGCCGCTGATAGCAGATGAAGAATTCGCCGACTCTATGTAGTACTGTAGCACACCCTGGTGAGAGATATCATTCCTAAGTAGTAAAACTGCTTGTCAGTGTGACGAAATTTTGCCGGCAGAATTGAACATTAGGGTATCGTGTTAATTCATGTAAAATGTACGAGTAAGAGACGATCTATTATTGTTTATGCTCTCTTAATAAAATTTTTCGTATAATATTCTTTTGTTGATCTTTCGAAATTGATTTATGAATAATGCACGTGAATGAACGAAAGACGATAATTTGTTCTTGACAGAGACTTTAGAGGAAATTAATTATTCATCGCGTTACATGAAAATTTATTTTGGATCGAAATTCTCTATCTGAAGCCTTGATATAAACTTTCTTCATGTACTACTTAATAATCTTTAGTATTAAAATACTATTCTGCTTTCCAGGTCAGAAAAATATTACAAATGGATAAAGATAATTTATGAATTGGTTATCTGATTGATTTGTCGTTTCAGAACGTTTTAAGATACCTTTTGTGATCATCTTTCCGTATCAGCTTAATTGCGAAGTTATTACTTTGACGCTGTGTTCTGACCCGGAGATTAAAATACGTAATCAGATTATAAGTCAGAGCCAGCGATTTTTTAAAATTAAACTAAAATGGAATATTACTTTAAACGTTGCATTTCCCTTCGAATCCCTGTACTACTGTGTCAATTCTTGGCAGCAGCTTGAACTATATATTCCATAGACGTAGATGTGGCAGTGCAGTTAAGCAGTTACTTTTCGAGAGTTTCCGACTTATTTACCCTCCGACAAGGGAAAGGTATAACTCGACTCCACGGTGATTCTCCTTTCCAGTTGTAAAAAATTCTAAGAAGTTGAGTTTTACGCTTAGCCAAATATCGGCCGTATTCACGCAGTGTGCATGACGTAAAGGATGGAGTTATCTTTCATCCGGCCGCAAGTAGACGATGCAGCAGTCGTCGGGACTCGAAAGTAAAAATAATCATTCAATTCATACGTAGCAATTCCGTACCTACAATTATATACTTAAAGCACTTTCAAACAATTCAGTTTTCATTTAATTTTTCTGATGAAAAAAATAAACAAAGATTAACCACAGCCGCTTGCTTATTTTTTATAAACAGTAAATTTGGTCTCTTTTTAAGTTTCATAAAGGTTATGGACCACTGTTAAGATATATATATATATATATATACACACACACACACACCCTGAAAAGTAATTCCCTTGCATCAAATATTTGAATAATTACAAAATAAAATCGGATAGTTGATATCAAAATTCACAACCACTTACAAATAATAAATAAACCCAGAGGGCAGAGAGAAAATAGCAAAGCCCAAAAACTCTGGGTAAAATCCAAATAAGCAGAGTTGGTAAGATTGGCAATAAAACGTACAACATTGATATTTGCTTATTTACTTTTTTATTCTCAATGAAACGATTATCAGATAATACATAGATTATATCTGAATAAATGTTATGATAAAAAAATTATTCGTTCAAATTCAAATAAAGAGATTTTTAGAACATTCAAAATTTTACCAGTAATTGAGAAAAATATCTTTCACTTCATGTAGGTTTCATGCATAGAAAGACTTCTTCGATTACAAAAAATCAAAAGGTAATAAAAAATGTTCATTGCACCATCAAGGGATAATGTAACATAACAGACTAATGTTCAAGCTACACAGTATTCTTCATCTGAAAAGTAGGAGAAATATTCAAATTAGATTAAGTTTTTATCCAGCTCCAATTACTGAGTCAATTCCTTGAGTGAATGTAAATTTTGGCACACACAGTCACAAAATATTCAGCTGAATTTACTTACTTGTTGTCAAAACAATCCAGTCCAGAAACGAAGTCACTCTAGTATTAATACCTGGATCATCTAAACCACATCCTTTTCCATAACTCACTATGCCTATGATATGAATTCTTCCAGTAGTTCGATCAAGCCAAAGTAAGGGGCCTCCAGAGTCACCCTATAATCAGTTGTTATGTAAAGATTTTTANGGGTTTTAATTGAAGTAATTAAGCGCCGACAAAAGAAATGGGTGGGTCAGATATTGAGAGGAGAGGGATTGCTGAAGAATGTAATAGAGGGTAGAATGCAAGGGAAAAGACAGTGGGGAAGGCAGAGGCAAAAAATGTTAGATGACATAAAGGGTGGGGTAAGTTACCAGGTAGCGAAGGAAAGGGCTATGAATAGGGATTATTAGGGCACATGGACCTACCGAAAGGTAGAACACTTATGTATGTATGTATGTATGACTTAAATGCTCTGCTTAATTTTCATTAGATTAACTTATAAGTATCAGAAAACATGAAAAAAAGCTAGTTGCATGCATAATATTCATTAGACTTTTGGAAGATTTCTTCCTGATTTTTGCATCATTATATTATTTTATGTTATTTCATATATCTAAACAGTACGTAAATAACAACAAAGGGCAAATGGAGACGTAACACATTCTTTCCATAATTTAGCACAAGGAACCATTTCAGCCTCTTAATCAAATATTTAATCACTTAAAAGCTAATATTCCTTCTATTTCATAGAAAACCAAAGTTTCACTACAATATGAAATTTAGTCATTCGAGTCAAATAGGTATATCCTGTATGAGAGTAGAGCAGCATATGAAGTGAAATTTATGTGTATATTGTCAAATATTGATTTTCATTCATAACATTCTCCAAACTTTATGTTCAAATAAGTTTTTATTAATGTAAAAAGCGTTCGAGAAAGACTGTACATCCAGGTAGCACAATAAAATTGCTGTGAAGATAAGGAATTATGATGGATATTTATTAATTTCATGTTTTTAACTTTATTTTTCCTTTTCTTCTTATTTCATATTTCCTTTTGTTGTTTGACATAGTAATAAAAGGATGCTCAATTTCAGAGTCTGATTGCAATTTATTTCCAAATAAATTCAGCACAACATCGATCTGAATTAATCCCAAGCTAACAACAATGTCAACATAACCAAGGTTAATATTAATATCCTACATATCCCCACACCCTCTTTTTTTTTCTAAAAGCAAATTAATAAATAAATAAACAGAAACATTCAATCAAAATTTTTGGATTTTCTTCATTAAAGTTATTCATCAAATCCATAGCGAGTGTGTGGCCGGCTAGGTCTGATTGATCTTTGTAACACTGGTTCCTGCTTGATTGACTTATTTGGTGAGGGTTGAAACTTCTGACTATTCTCAATTGTGTTGGGTGTGGCTTCCATTGGATCAACTGGCGGCCCCTCCTCATACTGTTTTTTCCTCAGTGACTGAGTCTCCACCTCTGGTCGTGGTCTTAAATCTTGTTCTCTTAGCCGTTGCTCTGGAAGATGTGACTCTTGCACCTCAACTTCCTGTTGTTGATTTACCACAGTCGGTGTTGTTTTGTCGTCCATCGCTCGTGACCTACTACGTATTTGATCAGCATGTTTTCGCCTTATCTGGCCACTAATCAGGACTATGTAAGGCAGCTTCCCTGTTCTCCTTTCCACCACACCAGGGTGTCAACCAGGTTTGCATTCGTTTTTGACCCATATTTCATCCCCTTGCCTGAACGAACGTGCTCTGACATTGGCATCGTGATAAACCTTTTGTTTCCACACCTCAATCTCCATCTTGTTCCTTGGGTCTGGTTTCAAGTGATCTAACCAAGTTGGAAGGCAACAACCAAGGAACAACTCAGCTGGTACTTTGCCTGTTGTTGCATGTGGTGTGTTGCGGTATGATAGCAGTAACTGTTGCAACCGCAAGTCTTGATCCCCTGCATCGCTCTGAGAGGCTAAGAATCGTTGTTTAAATGTTTGCACAAACCGTTCTGGTAAACCATTGGTTTTTGGATGATATGGAGTTGTGCGAATATGCTTGACCCCATTAAATTCGCAGAATTTCCGGAACTCCACTGAGGTCTTGTCCCATTATCTGACACTAGTTGTCGTGAAACCCCATACCTGGCAAATATTTGTCGAAGTGTTTTGATCAGCCGTTGACTGGACATATCCTTCAATTGAACCACTTCAGTCCATTTGGAATATGCATCCACAAAAATAAACCATTGTTTCTTTTGGAATGGACCTGCAAAATCTACATGAACACGTTCCCATGGCCGCTCAGGGATATTCCATGAGTATAGTGGTACCTCAGGTTCTTGGCCACGATTCTCTTGGCATGCTTGGCATTCTTTAACCCAGTCATTTATGTCTTGGTCCATCTTTGGCCACCATGTATAGAACCGAGCCAAACTTCGCATTGCTGCAATTCCTGGATGACCCTCGTGGAGTGCTGCTAACATGAGTCGTCGCTGAGCCATTGGTATCACCATTCGATTACCCCAGAAGATGATTCTACATTCTACCGAGATCTATTCTCGTCGTTCGAAGTAGGGCTTCAACTCAACCTTGTCATTCTGCATTGGCCATCCTAGGTCCACAAAGCGTTTGATTTTGGACAGCACTGGGTCCTTTGCTGTCGCTTGATGCAATATCTTGGTCGACAGTGCCAAATCTTCAACTTTCCCTTGCATGACCAGGTTAACAAATTTGCGTTCTCTCGACGACTTTATAGTGGTGGGCATTGGCAGCCGGGATAAAGCATCTGCAGATTGGTTCTCCTTGCCAGGTTGGTATTCCACCTTGTAATTATATTTATTTAAATACAAGGCCCAACGTTACAATCGATTGTTGGCAACCTTTGGCAGATCCCGCTTTTCTCCAGAAATTCGTTCCAATGGCTTATGGTCCGTTTTGAGCTTAAATGGTCATCCCCGCAAATAGTTATGGAAATGTCCGACTCCAAACACCAAGGCCAGTGCCTCTCGATCAATTGGAGCATAATGACGTTCCACTTTCAATGTTCGTGATGCAAAGGCGATTGGCCGATCTTGCCCGACAACCATAGTCTGGAACAAGACTGCACCCACTTCACGTTCGGACGCATCACATGCTAGCACCAGTGGTCTGGTTTCATCATATGGAACGACTGTAGCTTGACTTGAAAGCAAATCTTTTGCTTTCTGGAATGCCTGCTCATGGACCTAAGTCCACTCCCACTTCCGCCGCTTGCTTGTAATATGGTGCAAATTAGCACAGCAAGCATGTAGCTGAGAAATGAAGCGCTCATGGAAATTGATGGATCCCAGAAATGCCCGTAGGTCCTTGACATTTCTTGGAGTTGGCGTTTTCTTGATAGCCTCCACCTTCTCCTCTGTTAGATGGATGCCTTGCTGGTCAATTCAATGGCCTAAGTAATTGACTGACTTCTGCATAAACCGACACTTCAGGCGCAACCCTGCTTGCTTGAGCCGTTTTAAAACTTCCCTGAGGTTTTGCAGGTGTTCCTGTCTTGTCGGACCAGTGATGATTATGTCATCCAACAGTGTGCCAGTGCAGTCAATCCCTTGCAAGAGCTCATCCATATATCGTTGGAAAATGAGCGGGCTGGCTGATACTCCAAATGGCAACCTCTTGAATTGGAAATATCCCACATGTGTGGCTTAATCCCATCCTCGTCGCCAATGTAATAAAAGAATGCTCGATTTCAGAGTCTGATTGCAATTTATTTCCAAATAAATTCACCGCAACATCGATCTGAATAAATCCCAAGCTAACAAAAACTAACAACAATGTTAACAACGTAACCAACGTAAATATCAATATCCTACAGCCATATTCAACTAACACCCAACTACACAATATCTCTTCATTTCCCTTGAGTATGATCCTTACTGCTGCTTTTTAAAATGAAGTGCAGTAGATTTCTTTTAAAATGGTTTAAGATGCTGTCCTGCTTAATAGACTGTTTTCTCTCAGTCATGGTCGCTTTCACACAAAACTCATGGCAAAAACACCTCTTCAGATGCTCTTATAACTGGTTATATTTACTTCATATATATTTATGGTAATATTTTCCCATTCTCTAATGCATTGCAACCTGTTATACCCAATCCTTTGCCTCATTTGACAGGCATTGTTATCGTCATTATTCATTATCATTGTTTACTTTTATGATATCAGGATCCTCTACTCTCCTCTCCTGTCTTGCCTTTATATTTAGGGGTTTAGTTCTCTCATTTACAATAACTTAAAATGAAGTTATCATGAAACAGAATAATCTTCATTCCACTGATGGAACCAATTTTAGCCCTTCCCATCCATCTCATCTCAGGAGAGAACATTAGATTAAAAAGTCATTTATCAGTATTTACTTCAATTGAAATCTCAATTTGTAAACATATAAAAGCAGAGTTACAGTGCAGTGTTTGGTGGGCTGTTGAGTGTGACCTTGGAGATATTATTATCTCTCATTCCATTCCTTCCATTCAGTTGATAAAAAATTCAGTTTTTCTCCAATTGTCTATCTTGTAAAAATTTCCTCCCTATAAAAGTAAAACTGAGCTTAATCAAGTTATAAAAGATGGTGGTCCCTTTATCCAAAAAGCTGAACTATAAATACCGTATTTTCTGGTAAATAACACGCATCTACTAGATAACACATATTACTTGGTTACATATTTCCGGTTTGGTACGAACTACACGCGGTCTTGTGAGCACTCCGTTTTTTTTACATGATTGTATAATATCAGTTGTTAAATATCTGCTTAAATTGCTCACATAATGCCTTTCATTAATCAGTGCATAATTTGTAAAGATATACTTGCGCCTGAGAAGGAAATTAAGTGTAAACGAAAAAGGTTGGAACTCATCAAAATGTACGATCTATCTAAGACTGCTCAAAATCCAACAAAACACTTCATTGCAACTCTGGTTAATTTGATATGTTTTGTAACGTGAGTATGCTTATAAAGGACACCGTCAAGCTACTCTTTATATAAAGTTCTTCCCTGAGTAGAGACCGATGGGGAATATCCCACTCAGTGCTAAAATTGGCCACTACATTTACACTTAGTAAAAGGTACTTTCTATTCAAAATTCGAAGTACATACATGATTAAAGAAACGGAATTTGAAAAACTGTTATGGTTATACAGGGGTACGACGAAAGCAATTGTTAAATTCGAGTTCATGAATTTTCCCGTAAAAACACTTTTGGAAGATGTTCTGTAGCAGATATTTCACTGTTCCACTGTATAGTCCTATTATTTCTATTTATGTTTGTCCCCATTTGTTTAATTTCCCTTTATTTGCATCCGATGATGTTTCTACGTTTGTTTGAATGAGCATGCAAGTAGGTATTCTGTGATGGTATAACGCAATCAATCTTTTCCAGCGTAATTATCAAAAACAGCAAATGGTATTTCGTGATCTTTAATCGGGATATGGAGGCGTGCCGGTATACGGAAGAATGAGCTGCATAACATTTGCCGATATTCCAAAGACCGCCTCTGCTTTCTTCTTCCGAAGAAGGCTCTCAGAGCCTCAGAAAATATCCTTTCGTCTTAATCCCTTTCTTCCTCTATGAAGGTCGTGTTGTGAGGAGGGGAAGAGTCCTCCACCAAGAGTGGGGGATGGGAGGCGGAGGGGCGACGTACACTAGCGCCGAAGCTCTTTCGATCTAATTGCTCCACAATGCGCCGGACATGTTGCTCAAATTACACGATTACGAAAATTGTGTGATACTTACTTAATTTTGTGATACTTAATTGTGTGAGTACCACTACAACAAAAGGGATGCATTTCTATGTATGTTCTCTAATTTATTTCTCCATTATGGTTTGCATGAACCTAACAAAGTATGTATGCAAGTGTAGCAACATCTTTTAAGCATAGAATGGCTATAACAGAAATATTTTATCTATATGCATGCAATAATGGCGATGTTATATTCCATGATTATGGAATATATATTATATATACAGGCCAACAGCCTGCAAACGGATATTCAGGCCTTGTATCCAATGGCCTTAAGCAGGATTCCGATGCCTTGGAATTTTTTCGTCTCGTTAATATTCACAAAAAAGTCATGCATTTCCACATTTCTGTGTCCAGAGACAAAACAGTGAGTGAAAGAAACTATTTAAAGAAACTTCGTAGTGAACTGAAAGAGAGAAGTGACAAAAGTGAACCTAATCTAACCATAAAATACATTGCTGGAGTTCCTAAAATTACCCAAAAAAACTAATTTATCGGCAGACCGCCCTACATTTTTATTATCAAAATTCTAATGGTATTCGTAGCATAATTAACGATTTATCGTATTCCGTGTTACTTGATGATCTTGATGTGATAATATTTACGGAAACCAATCTTATGCCTTCCATTAACAATGCTGAATTGTGTCTTTTTAACTATAATATTTATCGAAAAGATAGAAACATTAATACTAGTCCAAAGTTGAGTGGTGGTGGTGTGTTAATAGCTGTTAACAAAAAATAATCATCTAGTTTTTTATCTTGTCATTATTCAAATGTTGAACAAGTGTATACAATTGTTCAACAACTTGTTATACATACATGTATCCATTCAAAGGAGAGATGTACGTTTACTCGTTGGAGCTGTATATTTACCTCCCAAAAGTTGTCATGTTCTGTTTGAATCTCACTGCTCAGCTATTGAATCACTCCTCACTAACTCTCGATTTTCTGATATTCTGATTGCTGGTGATTTCAACCTTCCTGGTACACAATGGGAACCCAACCCAACCCTCACCTGATGGAATCAATTCTCCAAATGGGTCTCTACTTAGTGATACATATGCGTCTCTTGGCTTATTTCAAAGAAAGAATTATTTGGCAATGTTTAAAATGACAATGGTAACTATTTGGACATTGTTTTCTCTTCTGATGATAAACTTATAGTTTCTCAAGCTGAGGATCGATTGTTACCTGAAGAATCTAGTGGGTATCATCCAGCTTTGACATTTTCAATTGAACTGCACTGTGATCTTAATATTACGAACAATTCTTATTTTATTTATAACTATAAAAAGTGCAATACTGAAGGTTTTTCTGAGTACTTGGCTTGTGTGGATTGGCCTCTCATTTATAATGTGTCTAAAGTGCATAATTCCTATGATAATCTTGTCACAATTCTACAAAAGGGTATTGATCTCTTAGTGCCTAAAGTGAGGATAACTTACACAAAGTTTCCTAGATGGGTTTCCAGTCAGTTGCGTGAGGCCACAATTTTCAAATTGTTTGATGCCCCGACAATTTCAGCAAAATTAGAGTTAGCTTTTGTAAATGAGTCCTCTCAAAATTAAGCATTCCGAAAAAGGTAAACCTGAATATTTCTATTTACGACTGAGAAAATTCCTATCACTGAAAGAATGGTAAGTGGCTCCCTAATTACGGTTAACAAACAATCTCCGCTCACGGGCAACTGCCACGGTAGGTTAAGTCATAATACATCTGGGCAAACGGTGCAACCTCGATTCTCGGAAAGTGACGATAGTTAGTGGTAGTTTAGAAGTGGTGTGCCTAGAGCCGCGCCTGGCCTATATGCCACCCGGGTGCCAACATAATTTGCCACCCCCTAAAATTAAATAACAAAACCATATTCCTGGCAATAATTTCCTTTTTGCAGGTAAAAATTATTTTGTGAGACTGAAAAACCAGAGTTTTATGACTTCATTTCACAGTTTATATTGGTCAAAAAACATCAGCAACAATTAATAATGCATATTCCGTATGCTGGCTTACAAATCTATTTTTTGCAACTAAATGTGAAAGTTTCTAATATGAATTGCGTTGCAACATCTATAATTTCGATTCAATTCACTGAATAAATATTCCTTTCTCATCTTCGATTGTCCAAAAATGTTTACCAGTCTTTAATTTCATATAATAATCGTTCCTAGATAAGTAGTGTGTATAACACAGGAAACAGCACTGTGATGATAATAATGGATAGCTAAGCTTTTGTAGCCGCCCTTTAGATGCCGCCGCCCGGGTGCGATGCACCCCTTGCACCCATAGGACGGCGCGGGTGTGCCGTTGTGATAAGGCTGCTGTGGAGTTTATTTCTGAGTGATTTATTTTTTAACTTCGTGGGACCACTATTTCCAAAAAAACGAGAAGGCGACGAGAGGAGAAACCATGAAAGGCAAATTGTCTTTATCGTTTTTACCAAAACCTCTCGGTGCTTCCAAAGCATGCAAATAGGCCACGAAAGCCACTATGTGCTCTCAAGTCGACAATTTATAAGGTAAGGAAATAATCATCTCGTTAGTGGCATCATCATTGAGAAGGAAAGTGCAAAAAATATGCTTGTTCAAAATACTTAAAACATTGTGCATAAATCCTTCATTTTTCTAAGAATAACTATAGGAGCTTTCGACGAGCATATTATAAAGGGCAACGTTCAAATTTGGCGCGGTAATCAGGCGGTAAAGCGTGGTTCGTTCGCCATAAGCGCAATAATTTCAACGGAATGCACTACAGAATACAAATCAAAAGTAGAGTGCAATGATCTTAATTGGAAAGTTCTTTACGTCTGATACTGTTTCAAAAACGTATGTACCTGATTTGAAAGATCTAACAAATATGAGTTAAATATTATCTATTATTCTTCGATTCATGAGTGATTTCTATGTCTCATAAATCATTTTTCTATTTGTAAATTAAGATTTCTAACGTGAAGATTTCATCCAATAAAATGAGTCATTCACGACGTTCACACAGCTATCATTAATGTAACTTGCTGTTTTCCATTTAAAATCATTCACACATTTTGTAATTTTTTAACAATGTATGTTATATTGCCAATTCCTGAATTTCACGAAGCTCGGTATGTTCTGCTATTTCTTTGCCTGTTGAAGGCTAGGGCATTTATCACAAACTAATGCATCTTAAATACGAGGATTGATATTAAGAATATCAGTGAAGATCCCGATATCGAATCTTATAATTTTATGTTCTCAAAAATAAATTCAGTTGACGACAAGAGTAATTTGAATTACGAACCTTGAGATTATAAGAGCCAAGAGCGTTGCTTTCGGTCACTATTGGGACTATTAGTGTAGTAAAGTGACAGTCGAAAACGTATGAAAACTCAAAAGCCTGTATGTTGTTTACACCGATATGTAAACAGGAAAGCGGTATGACATCAACTCAAAACTTAATCTTATGTTGTACGTAAATACAAAAGTGAATTGACTATAATCTTTAAGCTATATCGTCTTTGATCGTATTAGTTGATCGTAACTTTTCGATAGAGTTATTCAGAATTACCCTTCACATCATTAACCTTTGATATTGAAGGACCTCAGAGATGAATTTTGACAAATTATGTCCTTCGAATCACAAAACTGTGTTTGTTTTGGACCATTCGCCGTATTTTGGAATTTCTTGCGAATGCCAACTTGAGTTTGATTTTTCAAAATCTCGTGGGCCTGGTTTCATTCCCTTGGCCCCGATATCCAAATCTCTTTGGACATGTAGCGTTGAAGCTGCTGTTGAATATTGTCGTATAGTGTGGGACATATTTCCTCAGGGTAAACTGGTAAGGGTGCATCTATTGAAAGTACGATTATCAATACGAATTTCTGGATTTTTTATGTTAATAGTATATTTTCCATTGCAGATCCGTTTTGTTGTCAACGATTTATCCCCTCAAGTTTTGAATACATGGAGCCCTCAACAACAGAGCTTACCTTACGTAAGTTATAGTTACCATGATATCCATAAATTAACAACTGCGACGATTTCTTTAATGTTATTTCATGTTTCAGCTTCTTAACACTCTGTCAAGTGTTGGTGTCCCAAATACAAGACAGTCCAGCCGCGACTACTCAATGATGTATGGCCTTAAAAGTGCAATAGAAGCGCTCTGTGAATGTTCTGAGATTCAACACGAAAGAAGAACGTCTCTGACCGAAAATGCTAGCAAAGTATAGATCAAGCTTCAATTCCTTTTGGCTTTTCTGGCCTAATAAGCGTTATGTAAAAGGGTTTTCATTTGTTATCTTGATTTTTCCAGGTACTAAACAGATGTAGGGTGATTTG
Organism: Ladona fulva; assembly: GCA_000376725.2. Lineage (NCBI taxonomy): Eukaryota > Metazoa > Arthropoda > Insecta > Odonata > Libellulidae > Ladona > Ladona fulva. The sequence goes on from KZ308380.1 coordinate 246,517, forward strand.
TATAACTTCTACAATAGACAATTCAAGTATCAAGAGCTTTGAAGATTATTTTCAAAACATATTAATTCAGCAAAACAAAATAGCTGCCGGATCAGATCAGTGAGTTTTTATGTTTATTTCTTCCTGTTGTTATCATCTTACATTGTTGACTGATAATGATTGAATTCGCTAATCAATTTCACCCATGTTTTGAATTTACTTCCAGCCTAATTACCGTGCATCATTGTCATTTAGTTATATTGAATGTTTATCCTAATAACACTGAATCCCAAGTGAGAGGACACCCTCCTAAAGATGTACGTGTTCTAGTCATGTGAAAGTTTCTACTTAATTTCAGCGTTTATTTCGTCATTTTCATTATTCTTTTTGAAAATTTAGATGTCTGCGATATTGACTACCGAGGTGCACTCTGTGAAGGCTGGTGGACAAATCGCCTCCAAATTATCTCACCTGATTCTATCCCATTATGACCTGGCATCAACTACAGTTACTGGAATTCCAATGAAAGAAGAACAAAATGCCAGCTCTTCAGCCAACTATGATGTTGAAATCTTTCATCCATCAGCAGCTCACAGCTCTATTTTGAAAGGTATGAGTGATTTGGCTATTTTCATTTGTTCATTCTGAGTTAGGAGTATATACATTCAGCATGCATGTTGGGTTTTCTGTAATTTGCATAGATTTGCTCACTATATCTGTAAAGACTGATAATTAATAAATGTATCATTTATGTCAACTATTTGCTGCAAGGGAGTCTAACTTCAAGCAGCATACCAAAGAGATTCATAATCATACCACTATAACAATACAAAATGTTTATGTTTAGGAGGAATCTCATTTTTGGAATATTACTTATGTTTGCAATGCTTTTGAATACTTAACATTTGGTATTATTTTAAGGAATCAGGTGCCTTCTGAGAACTATTTAATTTTATTTCTGAAACTCTAAGTTATTAATTGTTGATATATTACAAATTTTATACTATAAAGTCTCCCAAAGGGCATGGAGATATGTTCTAGCAAGATATTTCGATATCAAAAAGTAGGATTCTAGCCCTGCACCTGTCAGACTTTTCTCATTTCTGTTTCTCCTTCTCTTGATTGCATAACTTTTCATGCTATACTATTTAATACTATCTTTGTATCTTTCCTTGTGTTTACATATGCTTTTCTTTACAATCAATTTCGATAGTTTTTAAGTAATTTATTGTTTTATATACAAAGTATTAACTCCATCATTGTCTTAAATTATAAAGATTATATTGCAAATGTCTCATTTTTTGATTATGCCTGCTAAGAAACTACAATACCTTAATTAAGTTCCACTAAATAGAAGTTCAAAATGGTAATAAAATATCTAGAATCCATAGAGGCACTAAAACAAATACTTAATCATTTTACTTTAAAAATAAAATATTTACTGGTAAAGTGTGAAACAACTTTTTGGAAGAAGCATTAAATGAAAATTATTAGAAAAAATTTGGCAATTAATTTTATTCATCAGATTTCATTCACTCTCTAAACCATCATTCTTTCATATATGTGCATTTAATTCTTTAATTAAAAATTTCTGTGTGACTGAGCAGGTAATGCAGCTGATACACTTCAGATAAAGACAGTACGTGAAAATACTGATTACGAAACCGTCACCTTAAAATGGTGTACTCCTCGAAGTTGCAGTGCTTCAGAACTTCAGAATTGTACTGCTGTTCACCGCATTACCCCTGTTGATGTGAACAGGTATATCATTAAATTAAATATTTTCATTAAATTATGTTTTGAATTGAATTCATTATTATTAATTATTTTTCCTCTCTATAGAAATCTGTCACTTAACTGTTCCATGCTTGAATTATTGTAAAAGTTCAATTTCGTGTTCATTTGTCATCATTCAGAAAGAATTTTATTCATTTCAGTGCATACAAATATTCTTGTTTGATGGAATTTTCTACCATTCTAATTTTAGCTCTTATATGAGCTATAAGAGAGCTTTTATAAGGCAGCTATATTTGTTGACAAATTTATATAAAAAGTTGCCTTGAACATGGTAAATTCTTTGATAAAATTGATAACATATATAAATTTTGAAAATCTATGTAATAACTAAAGAGTGCTTTGCATGAGTGCCTCAGTACATATTTCAACTGCAGGTTCTTATTTCAGAGTGAAAATGTGGAAGTAATAAATTTTGTATCAATTTGATTAATTTAACTTTCTCTTTATTTTGTTGGTCTCTTAGATTTTGTGCAATAAAAATTAAATATTTTTACTGTCAGAAAACTAAATCACTCTAATCCATTTAAAATTGTATTACCTGAATATTAAATTTTTTAAGTAATTTACATCGTATCCAGAATGACCGCTGTAAAAGGCTGAATGTGGCTTAAAATTTATCTTAATATCTGAGGTGTTGTTTTTTAAACTAGCCAAAATCTTTTATGCCTTCAATTCTGCATTTTGGTCATCTTAAAAATTCAGTGCTGATAGTGGTAGATTATTCGCTTGTATGTACATCTTCTGATTGGTGACCACTTGTTTAATACCATCCAAACTTTTATCCCCTTTGTATTGCTCATTACATTCTTTTTTCATCTATACTGCTTATAGTATTTTCAATGGATTTTGATAAGCATTGTTAAATTATATTTTAGTAGTAATTCAGGTGAGATGATATTGGAAAATATTAGAATGTATGTTTCAAGTATTTCATATGACATTGGAAAATTTAGAAATTAATAGATCTAACTCAAATCAGTAATCAAAATCGACTGAGTGTTGAGATAAAAGTATAAGCATAGACGCTTTATCCTCAACACTTAACTGCATAGACTCAGCTTCACAGTAAGGTGCTTTTTCTTTTCCTGCAGTCGCCCTTCATCATGCTTGATCAACTTTTTACTTAATGGAAGATCAGTAATGCTGGAAATGGCTAGAAAGTCTGGTGGTAAAATGACATCTCATTTATTGGCTGCTCATGGGGGAGAAATATTCATTCATGCCTTGAGCACGTCAAGAAGTGTACTGGAAGAGCCACCATCCATTTCCGAGGGTTGTGGTGGACGGGTGACTGATTACAGAATACCTGTAAGGAAATCAATAAACATATTGTTGAGATGGAAGCAGAAAAACATGACACAGTATTATAATTCCATATTTAATTTTATTCTATAGGATTTTGGATTATTGATGCAAAATAATAAACTAGCTCCTATGAAGAGGAAATATGACGATGAGTCTGAAAATCCAATAGCAAGAATGAGAAGTAGACTAGAGAGGCAAACCAAGTATTGGCCAATGACTATCTCTGGAACTTTAATATTCAATTTAAAAATGGTAAGTTTCAATGTATTCTATGTTAATGAATTGTTGCAAACTTCTATCCTTTTCCTAATAATTATCTCATGAAGGAGTTGTCAATTTGATGAAATATGTGACTGTATAGTTTTCAAAATGCTGATTTTTCAGAAAATATTTCATACTTGTTTTATGCAAAACTTTCATATCATAATAATCATAATCACATAGCTAGCAGATATGCTAGTTCAACATTTAACCTTTAGATTAGAATGTGTTGTACATTCATTTCAAAGATGCATTCATAGTGTCAACATATTTTCACTAATATACATTAAATTTCTCAAGTTTTGGAAAAACATTTCTCCTTATCTGACCTTATTTATACATATAGATCCTTAATGGATTTTAATCAAAGGATATTTAATTTTTCTTGTATAAATTTTACTGGTTTTTCTCAGTATGCCATTTTTATTATTAGAAATTCTACCTTTCTGTTTATATAGGTCTTGGGTAATTAAAAAACTCCAGGATATTGCATAATATTTTTGTATTATTACATTGTTTTTACATATCGGAGATTGAATTTAGGATAGTGCTTTTATGACTTGTGTATCATGTACAAAAGACTATGCCTTACTTTACCTTATTCTATTATTTCTTTCATTGATGTAATGAAATATCAAGGCTTTCAGGGGGATTAAAATATACATTGCTTATTAATTGATGTCATTGAAGAATGAAAATATCCGAGGAATGCTATCACTATGCATTCTTTGAATCATGTTAATTTTTATATAGTCTAACAAAGTATATTATCATTATTCATTTAAATTCACCATGCTTTGCCATTGTTATATACTGTGTTTTAATGCATTTCCTTCAGGCCTAACTGAAGTACCATCAACTTATTAAACCTTTTATAATTATAGCTATTCTCCATTAAGTTTTACCGTTTATTAGCCAGTATGGTTTTAAACTTTGCTTTGTATTTGTTGATTGATGGATGAAGTATGTACCTCAATGGAGGTGAAATACATCATAGAAATTTTGAGTAAGATTGCTCATGTAAAGAAAGGATACCTAAATAGCATTAATTGTCTAACATAGATAGCTTTAAATTAACTTATATTTCTGTCTTTTCTCTCAAAGTACATGGATCCCTTGCTTAGTCTCTTGGTAAAAGAGGAATTGTCAGATGATGAAGTCATTCAATGCAAGAAGGTAATTTATGACCTGATTGAGTTGGAAGTGAAACATGAGCCCTTACAGACTCCAAACATGGGCCAAAGAGGAAAAGGGCCAAAAAGGTATTATTTTTTTATCAGTATAATTACCATAAATTTAGTTTGTAGGTACCACGTATCATTTAATAGGAATACGTTACTCCATTTCTTTAAGGTATTTCATTCCTGAATTGTTTACAGTGATGTGTTCAATTTAGAATTAATAATATTTAGATTAATGGTCACAAACATGATCACTACTGTCCCCTAGAGTGTGTTTTAAGTTGTCAGGTGGTGAATTATGACAAAATGGACATAAGCACTAAGTTAAGTGATGGAGATATCACTGGGTGGTAAGGATTATATTCATCTTAGATGGGCTGTAGGAAATAAATGGTTGGCATCCCCTAAATCCAGAATTTAGAGCATAACTTCTGTGGCAGTTGATCTGCAACCAGATCAGGTGCATTATGATAGGAGAACTGAATCTATAACTATATTTGCTGCAATTAACCAATTTTATGAAGTTTTGATGTTTGGGCATGGAAGCCAGAAGAAACAACTGAATGAAAGTATTAACATATTGATGCCCGTTGGAACCATTAACAATACTGTGAAAAGAAAAACTATGGTAATTTTTGAAGGAAAAATCCTGGAAAAGAGCTTGAGGAGATAACCACCAGCTAAATATGAAGAGTTTGAGCAAGATTTGGTATAATTTGTCATTGTTAAAGGCAAAGGAATTTCTCATTTTTTTAATGCAGATTCCTTATTGCAAAAGCCTTTATTGCCCACAATATGATGAGCCATCTCTTTGATCATCAATTTCTAGGGAACTTGGATCACTAATTATAACCTTGTTTTACATTAATAAGGCAGTAACCTTTTCATTAGGGTATTTTGTTGCAATGCATATATGCTCCTGCCTCCTGAACTGTTTTATCCACAAAAGATCTGCACTACTATACTATCTACCTTAACCACTTTCCTTTCCTGAATTTCCTCATTATCTCTTATCCCATTTCACATCTGTGGACCATTTCAGGAGGCAAGTCTTTCAGATTTGTCAATGAATAACAGTAAATAGTGTGTGAGAAGCTTTTGACCTCAACCTGAAAATATTTGTTTATAGTATCTGTGCAATTCCAAAGCATAGACAAGTGTATTTAAGAGATTTTGGGAAGTATTTTATTGTGAACCACATTTTTATAAAATAACAGGAAAAGATATTTAGGGTTTGTCATTATACCTAAGGCATGTTCAATATCCTCACCCTATAAACATTTTCATCGTAGTAGCAATGTCAGTTTAAGACCCATGGTAATATTAATGGTTGTTTTTGACAACTATTATTAATGTTCCATTATGCAATTAAATAATGAATACTTCAGTCTTGTTTTTTAATTTTAATCATGAATTTTCTCATCTTTCATTTAATAAATCAATCGAATTTTAATGCAGTAATGAAGTAGGACAGTAATCTGTCTCTTTTTTGTGACTTTTTCATTGATATGTTTGATTCTGCTCTCTAAAATCATAATTATCGTCACATAATATTTGCAGTTTATTTTTGAAATATCCCATTCTTTGGTTGAACGGCATTTTAAACATATTTTATTCAGGGAGGAGCAATACCGTGCCATGTGGAATGAGCTGGAAAGTTTCCTGAGAGCAAACACACATAGTGAACAGCATCAACGAGTTCTAAATTGCTTGCTAGAGTGCCGAAACAAAACAGATGATGACAGAGCCAAAGGAGGTATAACGATAAAGGAGGAAAAAGTTGGATTGGACCAGGCCTTGAGGGAACTAGATCAGTAAGTTTCTTAACTCTTTTTCTTTTAATGAAGGCTAAACATAAAATCTTTCCGCTTGGTTAAACTTAATAATTGTTAGTCTCTAAAGTAACTTTAAAATCTACAATTTATTTTAGAATAAACATGATAAAGGGTAATTCAACGTGTTCTTATTTTGATATTTCCTTGCTCTACTCATGAGTTTTGGCTGCTTTCAAGTGCATTCTACACATACAGTAAATATAATTCTACACAGTTACTTTCTTTCTGGTTATAAACATTTAAATAAGCATCATTTATATCAATATACTATTAATAGAGGAAGCCACATTCCTCAATCTTAGAAGAGGAAAATATCCGCAGATGATGTCATTCTGAAAATATTATTTCATTCCAACTGTAAGATCTCCGATAGATCCAGTAGCTCAAGTGATAGTGAGCACAGCACTGTTTAGACATATATTTAAGAGATTTTCACTATCTTAAAGAGCTCAGACAATTACAAAGAATGTCTTAAATTATTTCTTCTTTTCATAATGTTAATGCAAACCCTATTCTCTTGGAAAAAAATAATTTTCCTTCGATTTTTTAATAGAATAGGTTAACAAAATTAGTAATAATTCATAGAAAGCAAGATATCTACGAAGTGTTTGGCATCAAAATGATCAGCAAAGCACAAAGAAAGTAAATTTGGACTGCTTACTCAATAAAAGTTTCTTATTAAGTATTTTATGTATCATAGCAACCATAATTTCTTAACAATAACCACTGACCTCACTCATAAGAAAATGGTCGACCCGGATTATAAGGGATAACTACCTGCTAGGACTTGCCTGTGCCTCCAGTACCCCTATTACCTCTCTCCCGCACACAGTTTTAGGAAAAACTGAGGCTCTTGCAGCTAAAGGTTCTACAATTTTGTTTATAAGTACACATGGATAAGAAATTGAATTTGTTTACTGTTTTTTTTTTACTTTGCCAAATAGTAGTCCATATTTGAGTCATGAATTTTATTTTGAATACTATTAGCTTACACTTCTTTTTAGAATTCTTTTCATATAGTGGCTTGTACGCCGCTTTTCCAATGAAATTATACATCTATATATAAGTGTTTTAACCTGCTAATCATAAAACCTAATCACAAGTTTATGATTAATATTTGCATATCAGCCATCAATCAAGACAAGTTGACTCATGTTTGTTTTATAAAATTCATTCAATGCAGAAAATTTTATGTAAAATCTAAATCTGGATATTCAACAATAATCAAGCAACCAGAATGTTTTAGAGGTGATCATTAACGAATGAGAAGAAACTAAGTAGCATTATCATCTATTCAATGCCATTTTAACTTACCTTTCCTAATTTAATTTACGTAGACAGAACAAAATTTCCTAGCAACTCTCAATGAAAATGAGCTAAAACTTTATGCATCATGCACATTGACTTTTTCTTTAAACATCATACCATCCTATCATAATCAAAATGTAATGAATTTACATGACGTGTATATATAATCATACTGAGTAACTGTAAAACTTTGTGCGACATACTCTATATAGATAATTCTTAGGATTTCTTTGTAATATAGTTTCTCACTATACTTACAATTATCTACACTTTAATTAAGTTCTTGTGTATTTTCTAGAAATTTAAGAGTAAGAATTATATGAAGTGTTGGAAGAACACATATTTCGACTGTAGATATTATTTTATATGCAGTGAATATTAGTGGGCCATTGATTTCATATTTTACCAAGATCTTTACAAAATTTCTGAGTTGTTTATTTAATAGGAATCAAAGTAATGCTTTTCGATATAGTAGCAATAAAATAGAAGTTATATTTAATTATTTTGAAATAATTAATCTTTAAACTCCTGTATGTATTTTTTAGCCAAGTAATAACATTCACTATGACCTGTGTTTTATGCCTTATCAACTTCATTTTATTAGAATTACCATTTTTAATAGCGTTTGGGGTTGTCAACTCACTCATTAAGTACAAACCTCAAGGAAACATGTTTGCTGTAACCATAAATTTTGCTTTAGCTCTTGAACTTTGAAAGTTATAGAAAGAATTATAAAAATCAATCTCCATTATCATAATCATTGCATCACTGTTAAACTGCCCAAGTGGCACTCTCTTGCTATAGTTGTTTAAATTTGTTTTCAACTTCAGTAACATAACCTTTCTTTTCTTAGATTTGGAACATTTGGTGATGGAGCTAACACAGGCAACTCAACTCCTGAGCATTCTCAGCCTTCATCTAGAATAAGTGTTATTAGGGCAACCACTGACTCTCCAATGTCACCACCTCCAGCATCAGGAAGTGGTAACCATGGTTCACCTAGGGGCATTGGGTTATCAAGAGGAAACTCTTTACTTGGTGGAACAGGTTCTAGAACGATATTAGACTTGTGGGTGAACAAGACTTCAGCAGAAAACTCTTTGAAGAAGCGAGCCGAGTTCTCAGGAAGGCTTCAAGCAGAGGCACTTGGGACTGGATTGATAACTCAGCTCTACACCACTATAAAGAATGAGAATAGTGCAGAGCATAACAGCTGAAAGTGAATGTTGTATTATCCTCATCAGTGATATCAAAATCAATATAATATTTAAAGAAAATGGTTGCCTCTACTATTTAATATGTTGAAGATATTGAGGGAAATGTATTTCAATATGTGATGATTAGTGATCTCCTCTTAGGCTATGAAACAACTAAGAGCCAATCACAAGTCATGCAATCTTGTTTTTGTGAGACTGTTTGAGGTAGCAGCACAAATTTCATCAATTGGCAGGATTAGCCATTCCTGGAATTGGTGTGAAGCCACTGATTATGCACTAATATGGAAAATTTTGCCTATATTTTCAATGATCAATTGAATGTAAACATGAATATTTGCTTCTTATCATTGCCTATTTTCAGTGTTGCAGAATTCAAGTTCAATTGTGAATCATTGCCAATTATTTCACCTCATACATATTACTTTTTGCTCTATTATTTTTATAGTTTATATGTTTAAATTCTTCAATGCAGTAATTATGGTTTATAAATTATATAATATCTTAGAAGACTGTTATCAATTAATAGCCGTCTATCCCTATAAACATTTTCATCATAGTAGCAATGTCATTTTAAGACCCATGGTAATATTAATGGTTGTTTTTGACAACTATTATTAATGTTCCATTATGCAATTAAATAATGAATACTTCAGTCTTGTTTTTTAATTTTAATCATGAATTTTCTCATCTTTCATTTAATAAATCAATCGAATTTTAATGCAGTAATGAAGTAGGACAGTAATCTGTCTCTTTTTTGTGACTTTTTCATTGATATGTTTGATTCTGCTCTCTAAAATCATAATTATCGTCACATAATATTTGCAGTTTATTTTTGAAATATCCCATTCTTTGGTTGAACTGCATTTTAAACATATTTTATTCAGGGAGGAGCAATACCGTGCCATGTGGAATGAGCTGGAAAGTTTCCTGAGAGCAAACACACATAGTGAACAGCATCAAAGAGTTCTAAATTGCTTGCTAGAGTGCCGAAACAAAACAGATGATGACAGAGCCAAAGGAGGTATAACGATAAAGGAGGAAAAAGTTGGATTGGACCAGGCCTTGAGGGAACTAGATCAGTAAGTTTCTTAACTCTTTTTCTTTTAATGAAGGCTAAACATAAAATCTTTCCGCTTGGTTAAACTTAATAATTGTTAGTCTCTAAAGTAACTTTAAAATCTACAATTTATTTTAGAATAAACATGATAAAGGGTAATTCAACGTGTTCTTATTTTGATATTTCCTTGCTCTACTCATGAGTTTTGGCTGCTTTCAAGTGCATCCTACACATACAGTAAATATAATTCTACACAGTTACTTTCTTTCTGGTTATAAACATTTAAATAAGCATCATTTATATCAATATACTATTAATAGAGGAAGCCACATTCCTCAATCTTAGAAGAGGAAAATATCCGTAGATGATGTCATTCTGAAAATATTATTTCATTCCAACTGTAAGATCTCCGATAGATCCAGTAGCTCAAGTGATAGTGAGCACAGCACTGTTTAGACATATATTTAAGAGATTTTCACTATCTTAAAGAGCTTTAGACAATTACAAAGAATGTCTTAAATTATTTCTTCTTTTCATAATGTTAATGCAAACCCTATTCTCTTGGAAAAAAATAATTTTCCTTCGATTTTTTAATAGAATAGGTTAACAAAATTAGTAATAATTCATAGAAAGCAAGATATCTACGAAGTGTTTGGCATCAAAATGATCAGCAAAGCACAAAGAAAGTAAATTTGGACTGCTTACTCAATAAAAGTTTCTTATTAAGTATTTTATGTATCATAGCAACCATAATTTCTTAACAATAACCACTGACCTCACTCATAAGAAAATGGTCGACCCGGATTATAAGGGATAACTACCTGCTAGGACTTGCCTGTGCCTCCAGTACCCCTATTACCTCTCTCCCGCACACAGTTTTAGGAAAAACTGAGGCTCTTGCAGCTAAAGGTTCTACAATTTTGTTTATAAGTACACATGGATAAGAAATTGAATTTGTTTACTGTTTTTTTTTTACTTTGCCAAATAGTAGTCCATATTTGAGTCATGAATTTTATTTTGAATACTATTAGCTTACACTTCTTTTTAGAATTCTTTTCATATAGTGGCTTGTACGCCGCTTTTCCAATGAAATTATACATCTATATATAAGTGTTTTAACCTGCTAATCATAAAACCTAATCACAAGTTTATGATTAATATTTGCATATCAGCCATCAATCAAGACAAGTTGACTCATGTTTGTTTTATAAAATTCATTCAATGCAGAAAATTTTATGTAAAATCTAAATCTGGATATTCAACAATAATCAAGCAACCAGAATGTTTTAGAGGTGATCATTAACGAATGAGAAGAAACTAAGTAGCATTATCATCTATTCAATGCCATTTTAACTTACCTTTCCTAATTTAATTTACGTAGACAGAACAAAATTTCCTAGCAACTCTCAATGAAAATGAGCTAAAACTTTATGCATCATGCACATTGACTTTTTCTTTAAACATCATACCATCCTATCATAATCAAAATGTAATGAATTTACATGACGTGTATATATAATCATACTGAGTAACTGTAAAACTTTGTGCGACATACTCTATATAGATAATTCTTAGGATTTCTTTGTAATATAGTTTCTCACTATACTTACAATTATCTACACTTTAATTAAGTTCTTGTGTATTTTCTAGAAATTTAAGAGTAAGAATTATATGAAGTGTTGGAAGAACACATATTTCGACTGTAGATATTATTTTATATGCAGTGAATATTAGTGGGCCATTGATTTCATATTTTACCAAGATCTTTACAAAATTTCTGAGTTGTTTATTTAATAGGAATCAAAGTAATGCTTTTCGATATAGTAGCAATAAAATAGAAGTTATATTTAATTATTTTGAAATAAT
>KZ308380.1:268363-288157 GCA_000376725.2 Ladona fulva
ACCATCCTCCAGTCATGCCCCAAAGGACCAAAAATGGATGCATTAGAAAAATTTCAAATCCTGCACCATCTGCATCACTCCCACACCCTCAGTAACGAATATCTGTTTTCGGAGAATCCTTCAATCCTCCTCACATGCTTATTCCCTTCCTTACCCCCGCCTCCACCTCTCAAATGACTCCTTCGCCCATTCGGACCTCCGGTCCCTTGCCCTACCCTACATCCTTGCGGTCTTCCTCCTTTTACAACCACCCCTCCCCTCCTCATTCTTCTATGGATATTTAGGCTACTGTTTTAGTTTTAGTTTCCGAGCCACCTGATGATGACGTGAATACGTCGAAACCCGGTCGTGCTACATTAAAACCGCTGTGGAAAAGTACAAATATAATCAATTTGTGTTATTGTGCAAGAGTATGCTATGTGAAATCATGAGGACAACCATTAACAAGAAATAAAGACCTGTTGCAGCAACTGAAATATTCTGAAGATGTGCATCTGATTATAACAATAGGATGAACTGTAGGAGTAGTCTTTTCTGGTCGAGATATAACTCTTTGGTATATAACCATTGTCTATATGATGGATAAGAGAAATCAAGATTGCCTCTTTTGTTGATAAGGGAAGAGATGGAAAGGGTCAAAGTAGAACAAATCATTTCTTAAGATTGGGATTAGAGCAACTCAATTCTCTCCAAGATGTTCAGTTACTTCCTTTGGAAGTAAAAGGTTAGTTTTCATTCAATATTGCTGACGAAAACAAGTTAAGAAAGATTAACTGCAGCTGCTTGCTTATTGTGTAGTACAAACAGTAAATTTGGTCTCTTTTTAAGTTTCATAAAGGTTATGGACCACTGTTAAGAGAGATATATATATATATATACACACACACACACACCCTGAAAAGTAATTCCCTTGCATCAAATATTTGAATAATTACAAAATAAAATCGGATAGTTGATATCAAAATTCACAACCACTTACAAATAATAAATAAACCCAGAGGGCAGAGAGAAAATAGCAAAGCCCAAAAACTCTGGGTAAAATCCAAATAAGCAGAGTTGGTAAGATTGGCAATAAAACGTACAACATTGATATTTGCTTATTTACTTTTTTATTCTCAATGAAACGATTATCAGATAATACATAGATTATATCTGAATAAATGTTATGATAAAAAAATTATTCATTCAAATTCAAATAAAGAGATTTTTAGAACATTCAAAATTTTACCAGTAATTGAGAAAAATATCTTTCACTTCATGTAGGTTTCATGCATAGAAAGACTTCTTCGATTACAAAAAATCAAAAGGTAATAAAAAATGTTCATTGCACCATCAAGGGATAATGTAACATAACAGACTAATGTTCAAGCTACACAGTATTCTTCATCTGAAAAGTAGGAGAAATATTCAAATTAGATTAAGTTTTTATCCAGCTCCAATTACTGAGTCAATTCCTTGAGTGAATGTAAATTTTGGCACACACAGTCACAAAATATTCAGCTGAATTTACTTACTTGTTGTCAAAACAATCCAGTCCAGAAACGAAGTCACTCTAGTATTAATACCTGGATCATCTAAACCACATCCTTTTCCATAACTCACTATGCCTATGATATGAATTCTTCCAGTAGTTCGATCAAGCCAAAGTAAGGGGCCTCCAGAGTCACCCTATAATCAGTTGTTATGTAAAGATTTTTATTACTGACTATATCGAATAATTAATATAACATAACATTTCCTATAAATAATAAGGTAAACATCCTTGATGTCAACATCGAAAGAGTAGAACCTTTACAATGCTAATTGGTTGCAATGCTTATTTTGTTATCCTTTACATACATGCTCTTCAAAAAAAAAGGGTTTGTGTGATCTGGTAAAATAAATCCTGTCTATCTATGGTTCATACCTTGTCTGGGCACATACCATAGGTCCATGAAATAGATTTCCACTGTTGTATATCTTCATATCATTGACTTAAATGCTCTGCTTAATTTTCATTAGATTAATTTATAAGTATCAGAAAACATGAAAGAAAGCTTATTGCATGCATAATATTCATGAGACTTTTGGAAGTTTTCTTCCTGATCTTTGCATCATTATATTATTTTATGTTATTTCATATATCTAAACAGTACGTAAATAACAACAAAGGGCAAATGGAGACGTAACACATTCTTTCCATAATTTAGCACAAGGAACCATTTCAGCCTCTTAATCAAATATTTAATCACTTAAAAGCTAATATTCCTTCTATTTCATAGAAAACCAAACTTCCATTACAATATGAAATTTAGTCATTGTAGTCAAATAGGTATATCCTGTATGAGAGTAGAGCAGCATCTGAAGTGAAATTTATGTGTATATTGTCAAATATTCATTTTCATTCATAACATTCTCCAAACTTTATGTTCAAATAAGTTTTTATTAATGTAAAAAGCGTTCGAGAAAGACTGTACATCCAGGTAGCACAATACAATTGCTGTGAAAATAAGGAATTATGATGGATATTTATTAATCCCTTGTTTTTAACTTATTTTTCCTTTGCCTTCTTGTTTATACATTTCCTTTTGTTGTTTGCCATATTCAACTAACACCCAACTACACAATGTCTCTTCATTTCCCTTAAGTATGATCCTTACTGCTGCTTTTTAAAATGAAGTGCAGTAGATTTCTTTTAAAATGGTTTAAGATGCTATCCTGCTTAATAGACTCTTTTCTCTCAGTCATAGTAACTAATTATCATGTAACATAATAATCTTCATTCCACTGATGGAACAAATTCTAGCCATTCCCATCCATCTCATCACAGGAGAGATTCTTAGATTAAAAAGTCAATTGGCTGTATTTCCTTCCATTGAAATCTCAATTTGGTAACATATAGAACCAGAGTTACAATTCAGTGTTTGGTGGGCTAATGAGTGTAGTCTTGGAGAAATTATCTCTCATTACCTTTCATTCAGTTGAAAAAAAATCAGTTAGTCCCCAATTGACTATCTTGTAAAAATTTCCTCCCTATACAAATAAAACTGAGAAAATTATAAAGTTATAAAGGAAGGTGGTCCCTTTGTCCAAAAAGCTGACCTTTCTTAAAATACTGGACAGAAGGCACCTGATCTCACACAGCAATAGTTTTTGGACCTCCTATATATCCCATCTTTAACTGTTGCAAATAAGTCAAAAAAGGACTTGCTTTTTTGATTTAAGATGTTAAGTACTTATTTATATATTATAGAGCAAACATCAGTTCCCTTTTTTTTCAGCACTCAAGAATTAAAAAATTGTGAAATCCCTGACAAAATGCTGTCCCACTCATTATGTGGTTTTCACTCATTCCCCTGAAAATCCACTTAAGTGGGTTTTACAGTATTAATCTTACTTCTGAAGGTCTTGCAATTTATTTGAAGTAATTAATTACTATTTAAATTCCAAGTAATCAGCATCAAGACTAAGTTTTCTGATTAGCATATTACTTACATTACATTACCTTACAAGTATCACCTCGATTCCTTAAAGTGCAAATCTGCCCATAGTTAACTTTCCCTTTATATGCTTCAATGCAAGACTGAAGAGGCTCAACTGATAGAAAGGATACCTTTAGGGCATCAGATGGAACTCCTTCAAATTTAACTACTCCCCATCCTGGGAAAAAATTTTTACATATACTCTTGTTCAAATTTTTTACTTGAAAAATAAAGGAAGAATTGATATTTTATGCCTTAGAAAAACATAGTAGAATGGGCATTAAAAAGTTCCGAAAATCCAAAAATATTGATTCCTATTGCATTATGATGCCCAAGTCATGCAATTATTTGGACACACTATCTGTTAGTTTATCTGTTAGAAATTTTAAATGCATTAATATTGACCCAGCTAGGTTACAAGACAATTATATCAGATTAATAAAATTTAACTGAAAGAGCTTTGATTGCTTATATCAGTCATGAACAATGAACAAGGCCCTGAATTTCTTACATACTTAAATATCAAGAGTAAAACTTGTAATGAGTCAAATATTTACCCAATGCAATTACTCGCTCTGCACTGAAACTCTCTGTGAGGTAACGGAAGGGAAGGCAAACTGGTCCAACATTTTTGCCAAACTGTATACCATCAGCATCTGAGTGGCCTAAAAGAAATTAAAGTAACATGTTGTACCTACAACCATTCTTTTCACCTTACACATTTCAATCAGCATCACTCAGCATCTGAGTGGCCTAAAAGAAATTACTGTGATATAAGTCCAAAATGTAGAAATATACGATCTGATAGCACAGGAGCATGAATTTATAATTGGTAAATTGATTCATGAGATAATTCCATTTGTTAGCAACTTAAAATTGTGATCATTGTTCAATGGCTCTTCATGTCATTCAACCACCTCTTCAGTCCCATTTGTAATCTTTTCTTGCTAATAGTAAAGTAGATAATACACTCAATTGCACAATTACCTCTATGCTGAATGCCTGTGCATTAGATACTTTTTTAGTTGCTACCTTAGCCAATTTAAATTGCTCAATATTTCTTAACAGTTCAAAGCCTTCAGCTGTAGTCTTCGCAGAAACCTTTACAATATTACAGATTATTAATTATACTCATTTTTTCCTCAGCTGATGAAAATTATAAATTTATATTTTATACTCTTTATAAGCATTTCTAGATAGAAAGGGATGCATCTGAGTAGCCTAAAGAAAATTAAAGTAACATGCTTAGGACAATAAAATGAATATGAATGCATGAAATTCTGTTCCTATAACCTTACTTTTCAACTTCTTTTTTTTTTAATTCTGTTTGACTTGCAAAAAATATTTCTCTGATAATGATACTTTTAGCTCTCTTTACAAAATATCTTTGTCAGTGAAATGGTTTTTTTTTGCCATGAATCGGCTACAATCATCATCCATGAAAAACATTTTAGTTTCTTACTGTCTTTATTTAATGACTAAAATCCACTGTACGTATATAACAGAGTTGTTTTTAATACTTTGGAATCTCTCGAATATATATTAAGTAAGGGGAAGTTGGAATCTACAAAGGGTTCTTTTAATAGTTAAGAATTTAAAGATACGGAATTAATTTGGGAATTTAAGTGCACAGGAAAGACACACACCCTCACCTTCCGAGAGGTAGAAGACTCATGTCGAAAAGACTAGGACTTACCCACTTTCACCAGCGCTATATCGTTCCCTTCCCTAACGTTCTTGTAATTTGGATGGATGATGATCTGAGTGATATTGTAGAGCTTTGCAGACGTTGTCTCCTCGTCCGTGCTTATGTCGTGTTCGCCGACGAGGAGCCCGAGTCTCACTCGATCTGGGTTCCCCAGACTTAAACAATGAGCTGCGGTGACGGCATACCTCCGGGATATGATCGTTGCTCCGCAGATGGGGCGGCGTGTTACTGGGTTAGCTAAGGCGGCCATCATCGGGAACTCGTTGACACCAGCCTCGATTCCTCCGACGATTCGCATCTATTTGTTTTCATTAGCTCATATTATTATTTGATTGTCAATACACTGAAGTACAATATGTACTATTCATCCCTTGGGATTTTATTTACGGTGGGATTACTTAAGATTTTAATCGGTTAAAAGACTGAGAGAAATTTTCGGTAGATTAAAACTACCTAGGAAAGATTCTTCGTATTACTACAAGTCATATTCTCTGAAGATATCAAACCTATTAAAGCGACCGTAAAAAAATTCGACTGCAGCTATTTGATTTTATGCTATGGTTACATGAATGCAGGTAAGTATTCCCTGATTCATGAGATTTTAATCACATTCTCTATTCATTACGAATATTAAAGCTCCTAAATGGGTGTCAAACCTAAAAATGTTCTTGTTTGTTATTTGGTTGTAGATATATTTTTTTTGTTTGTTTCCTTCTTCCCTATTTGACTTGTAAACCCTATATTAAAACTAATAGAAGTACAACTTGGTGTAACGTAAAATCTTTTCCTCACTCCAAACCTTGAAAATAATTCAGTTTATTCCTTCTACCTATTACATTAATTTTGTACTCCTATGTAAACATTTATAAATCTATTTGTTTCTAATATGCAAAATTCTATTCAACTGTTAAGAAAAAGAATGTATATATGTATTCCTTTTTTCTCTCTTCCCTGTTTTTTATCTTTATTTTAATTAGTATTTCTGTGAAACGTCGGCTTACTTGACCTGGTGGAAAACCCGTGAAGACTTCATCCATAGCCTACACCAGGAAAGCACCAAATCTTTCATATTTCTGTGATGTTTAGCATTTGCATGTAATCTTAAATAGATAGTCGGACAAGATTATGTAATCTTTTGGCTATCACAAGAATCCTAAGATGTTTATTTTTTTATAAATCTTGGTAAATTGCAGTATTTATGTATCTGAAAAAAATAAATAAATAAAAAAAATCATTCCACATCGTCCTACCATATCATTTTATTTAAGTTACATTAATACGGGGAAAAATATCCTGATCATCTGTTGATATAATATCATCATAATGTCTGAAGAACTGAAGAGAAAAGTTAACTAATTAGGAAATAAGGACCACGCCGAAGTAATGCGCAAGCGGTGCCAGCGTGACGTCCTAGACGAAGAAGGGG
Source organism: Ladona fulva (assembly GCA_000376725.2). Classification (NCBI taxonomy): domain Eukaryota; kingdom Metazoa; phylum Arthropoda; class Insecta; order Odonata; family Libellulidae; genus Ladona; species Ladona fulva. The sequence continues at coordinate 274,959 of KZ308380.1, forward strand.
TGGGGTTTAGTGGGTATTCTCACAATTTCCCGAGCGAGTCCCACACACGGGGAGGCTCCGTAGGCCACCTGTCAGGGTGCGTAAATGCATTTCCCACTCCTCAAACAAAAAAAAATATCCTGATCATCAGACAAATAAATATCGATAATATGAATTTAATGCTCGAAGACACCTGATTCCATCCAGTGCTTATCAAGATATATTTTTTAATTAAGCTCTCGAGTCCCAATAAGACGTAAAATAACTAGACGCTCAACTGCATGGGTAATTATCACACATTCGCGGTGGAAAAGTGAGAAAAAGGTTATCTTTAGCGTTTAAAATAAAAGTCATGGTTTCAATAAATGGAAGTTCGAATTCTTATAAATTCGCCTTCGTTCTCATTAGACTTCTTTTCTGGTATAAAGATATAAAACGACAATACCCAACTAATTCATACTTATTCTCAGGTGTGGATTTAGTTGAATTAAATAATATAGTCATCTTAAGTTTCTTTTACAACTATCAATCGTTTCAGACACGGCTTTGCGATTTTATCTCTGTGACCATGGTTTCAATGCGTCGCGTCATTATCAGGCCAACCGCCTCGTCTAACGTCAAAGAAAGTCACCAGTTGCATAAGGATTTTGAAGTACAAACATCGATGTGCATTGCCTGTTCCTAAGGAGAAGCAAATTTCATGCTACAGGATTTTAAACTCTCACTGTAAACTTTAAATTTCAATTTCCTTACGATGATTTATCGCTAATGAGAAAATCTGCAATCAAGGGAGGATAGAGGTCAAATCAATGCTACATACATGGAGATAATTAGATAATGGTTTATTTGAAGACACTTGGATACTCCGACCACTATTTTGGTCAGCCAGTTACGACTCACAGAATTAGAAGTAAAAAACCTTTTCTGTGAAAACTGTTGATGATTGACGCCGTACTTTCATTTAACGTACACGGAAAACAAGAAATTAAACAAGGAATTACAAAACGCAGTCTCTTCTGTGATGCTAAGCAAATTTTAATGACCTTCACCCTTTAAAAAAATTAGCCTCTTAGTCCGCTTTCTTTTATTCAAAAACCCATTTAAAAATCTGTTGTTTATAATTCGTAATTGTTATTGAAAATGATGAAATTGAATCGATTCTCTAAACTAAATTTCCGTTTTTCAGTTCTAGGTTTCGTTAACCAGAAGGTTACAGCACTGGAGTTATTAGCTTTTGACTTATTGTAAGAAATTATTGGTTTTATAAATATAATATCAATCATTCCATTCAAAAAAGTGCGGATATGTACTTTCTGAAAATTATAAACATTATAATTTAACTGAACAACATATCTTATTTCTCCTGAAAAAGCAGTTACAGTAATTAAGATTACCATTACGGAGATTTAATCGAGCTAGATGTGTCGCATTACGTAAAAAGAGAAATCTATTGTTCGTAAGTGATTTCTTAAAATTAAAATTAGAAGTACATACATTACCATAAAATACTTGCCTCGCTGGATTCAGATTTAGATTAAGAAATTTAACTATTACTGACTTCATCTCTGCCATTATCACGTCCTAATATGAAATACCGTCAACTACATCAAGTCTACGAGACTAGTAGCTGTTCGTTGCCATCAACAAAACAAAATCCCTGGTATAGAATATGGAATTACCTTTACTTTAACTAAGTTTATTAACTTTGGTGTAAAAATTGTTCATATGCGTTGAGCACTAAATTCGCAATAAATTAACAAATTCCAGAGGCACATAATTAAAAGTCCGACAGTAGTTGTCATGTGTAGATGAGAAGTGGCAAGTAAACCAAGAGCCTTTAATCGCACAAGACGTCCGAGGTATATTCATATACACTTGATCGAGAGACCATGCAACGAAAAGGTATCGATCAATCGCTGCGATATTTTTTCTATGTGTTTTTCAACTGGTCACATTTTCACGACTAATGTGAAGAAGATTAAAATCTTCCACAACAATAATTAGATACTTCACTTTCCCTCTGATTACCCGTAACGATTCGGCTAGATCCCATCTACAAAGAGCCTTCCATTTCGTCTTACGACAGCACCAAACTATTTCCCCATGAAATCTTCGCGCTGACTCTTGAGTTGATCTTTGACTTCTATAAACACTCCTTAGCATATTCTACGAAATCTGTTTTTTGGTACATAACGTAGTCTAAAGAGAATATCTCATTTTATGTAAAATTGTTGTCTCGCTTCCTATTATAGTATCAGTGCAAGTGCCTCTAGCAAGATTGAGGAAGAATTCCGCCAGCTTATTTCGAATGCTTCTACAACTCACGGACGATGATTTTTAAATCTCTCACTTCGAACCATCTTATCGTGTGATTTATACTTTACTCTTTTACGAGTAGTAGCTAATTCCTCTTTTACGCCACTGTTAGTATCACCTTTTTCCGTAAGGGGCTCGCATCATGCTGATTAATGAGGGTATAATTATTTCCTTGACTGAGAACTTTCCTATTCGATTTGCTATCGCTTTTAATTTATTGTCCAGCGCTAAACTAAAGAAACACATCGAACCTTTCTTCCAATTCTAGTTCAATTATTAAGTTCAACATGCTAAGATTATTATTATGACATAATCAGATTGCCTAATTGTAACCTCTGTAATGCAAAGAAAATCTTCATGACCTTCACTCTTTAAAAAAACCAGCTTCTTAGCCAGCTTTTTTATTCTAGCCCACAGTTCGACGTTCCGTTTGGAAGTTGGAATCTCGATTTACGGTCGCAGGTAATCCGTTGCCCAGTAACTAATTCATCCTCTTTTACGAAAAGTGAAATTTATTCGACGCCAACCTCTTCCCTCCATTTCACTTAAACGTTTCTTGCGTCATTTGACCACGGCGGTCCGGGGATAAAGTATCCCTTGTTTTCTTACAAATTGACAACATACTTGATTCCATTGCCCGCAATCGCAAGCCAGAACCTCGTCTCGCACTGCTTTGATGTAGCAAAGAAACCGGTCCATGGGATCATTCTCATCGTCCGCAAGGAACACCAGGAGCATTTTGTTCCTGGCCGATGTGATCTTGAAATTTCCCTCTCCGCAGTGCACTTCTGCGTCCGTCATCGCCGGATCACCAGTTGCGCTGACGAGAAGCCTATCATTGGTACAGTTGTTGGACTTGAAATCCCTTTTTCCCACCTTGAAGTGCATACAGTTCAACTCCAGATGAGACATGACGGGCGCTTCCGCCTCCCTGGTGTCCAGAAAGAAGAGTAACGTTAACGTATCACTGACAATTCTATAGTAATAAACTATTTGTGTTACCGATTGCTAAGGTTTAAATACTTTTACAGATGAAAAATGCTCGAATCATTTTTTTCGAAATATTAGAGAGAATCTGGTTCTCCTATACTGATATCAGTTTTAAAATTCTAGGGCGTATGTTGGTATGAAATATGAGAAATGAATTAAACTGTAGAATTTGCTCGTCAAGCAATTTCTGACTTTCATTATCATAATCAATTACATTAAACATGTAAATGTAAATTCCTTCGCCATGGTTATAATAGGATGATAAAAATCAGAATGTAATTTATATAATTGAATGTATAATATATTATTGAATATAATGTATTTAATATAATACATTAAGTACATAATGAACATACCGTACTATCATAGATCTAAGAAGAATAACGATATTTAACGTATTTCTCTTCACAAATTGAGTTTTATCCTTCTGAATCAGACATTTTTATAAAAGCATTTTCTGCCCTCTTTGACAATAAATATTGAAAAGTTGACTTCTTCAACGAAGTGTAAGCATAATGATTGACAACTTAAATTAAAGAGATTATTCTTCATTGTTGTCGATTACATTAATGTAATTATATCATTTCATATCTGGTTAATCTGTAAAACTTTCAATGAATTAATCTATAATGGGATTAGTCTGTCTCCTAGAATAAACTATGCAAGTTACGAACTTAAATATAATCAGTAATCTATATATAAGCGTAGCTGGGAATAAATTCATGAAAAGATAAAAGGAATTTTTGGAATTATAATTAATTTCTTGTTTAACCTTTAATTTTCCTTGACAAAAGCAATAAATAAAAGTTGAATCGTAAATTTGAGAAGAATAATGAAGGTGCACCTGTCATGACTCAAAATTCATTCCTAGGAAATTGTTGCCAGGGAAAGTAAGTTTTGTAATCCCTGGGATTACAACTAGTAAAACTAGGAGTTTTTGTGAATAATTTACAGCTGAATAAAATATAACTAAGCTAAAAAGTATAAGTTTTTATTTTCTCTCCAACAAGGGTTCAATGTGACCACCACCCGCAGCATAGACCACATTGTTGTGAGGATCGATAACCTGCACCCTCACTAAACCAAAAGACCGACCCTTGCGTATTTCCCATTTTCTAGTTCTCACTTTGCCAGTTCAGTCCCAGATTTAATCTCGGAACGTATATTTGTTTAAAATTTGTCGCATTGTTGTTAGAATTTGTTTGAAAACTAACAAGGAGCACGTCAGGTTTGTGTAACACGGATTTACACGAACATTTCAGGACACTTTCCTTGCACCAAAATAACAGACACGTGTCCGGCCGTTCAACTCAATGCGCCTTTGTTTATGCAAAATTTGCAACTGAACAAATCGAAGCTATGATCGATGTCTCACTTTTCTTCCGGGTTTCCTGTTGGTACTGATACCACATAAAAGTTTCAAGTCAAAGACACTTGTAGTTAAGGCTGAGACTCCATAACCTACGTGTATTAGTACTACAATAGATACTGGAGTACCTGCCTAACGTATATTTTAATAAATGTTGACGGGAAAGGTAAAGAATGTCTGGGAGATAAGAAGATGAAATTAAATAGCAGAAAAATTAAATTGCTTGTGATAAAAAACGAGATAAACATTTTTCTAGGTGGAAAATTCCGCTNTTCCCAGAAGGCCCAAATACTCAATTTTTTCCGTAAAGTATGCTTTGTGCGGATTATAGAGAATTTATTTTGAGCCCTTCCCAGAACGATAGAGAATTGATAATCGAGATATTGTCATTAGACATGTTTTCGTAACGCAAACGGCAAAAATTTTTTCAATAAGGTCTTGGGATCGTTTCCAGACTAATATTAAAATCTCCTGTAAGATTCGACTGCTTATAAATTTTAACACTGCCGCTTGAAGCCCTCCATTTTAATTTTCCATTTGACCCAAGATTGCGAAGCGTTAAATTCTTTTGATAAAAACTGCATTGCTGCAGACATGGCCCACTGTTGTAATGCCCTAGTGGTTACATATCTTCGACTCTCTTTAGCTTCCACGAATCTGTCCCAAGCCCAATTATTAATTTGATCATATTTCTCTATCACAGTACCCCCTTTAACGATGTCATTCTCCCAGCGCTGTAGTAGATCCTTCCTGGACAATTTCACTGATCCGTTTTGTTGTAGGGATTTTAAGGACCACTTCGGATGTAGTTCCGCCAGAGTAACAACCTTCACTTTCGTTTCCAAGGGCATTGTGGAGCACTTTTTTTTCTTTGGAGTTGGACAATATCTCGATTATCAATTCTCTATCGTTCTGGGAAGGGCTCAAAAGAAATTCTCTATAATCCGCGCAAAGCATACTTTACGGAAATAAACTGAGTATTTGGGCCTTCTGGGAATCGAAGCTATGACAGCTATTATCGATGCTTCACTTTTCTTCCGGGTTTCCTGTTGGTACTGATACCACATAAAAGGTCCAAGTCAAAGACACTTGTAGTTAAGGCTGAGACTCCATAACCTACGTGTATTAGTACTACAATAGATACTGGAGTACCTGCCTAACGTATATTTTAATAAATGTTGACGGGAAAGGTAAAGAATGTCTGGGAGATAAGAAGATGAAATTAAATAGCAGAAAAATTAAATTGCTTGTGATAAAAAACGAGATAAACATTTTTCTAGGTGGAAAATTCCGCTATGTGTATGGCAATGCACATGTGTTGCGTGGTTGCCTAACTTCGATTTTCAGTTGCAAATTTTGCCTAAACAAGGCGCATTGAGTTGAAAGGCCGGACACGTGTCTGTTATTTTGGTGCAAAGAAAGTGTCCTGAAATTTTCGTGTAAATCCGTGTTACACAAACCTGACGTGCTCCTTGTAAGTTCCACTCGCAAGTCTTGCCCCCACCGGTAAACGAACCTGAAAACGCTTTCATCGTAGGCGAACGCGATGCACACAACGATAGTCCGTTGATAGCAAAAATATTGATGGTTAATAGGTTAATGTGTTAGAAAATTGCCTCAATTTTGGTCACTCCATTTCCAGCGATTCTACTTACCACCTGCAGGCGATTCCCTTTGGAAAAGTGGTCCCTGAGTCGAATCCAGGAGAGAAAATGTAGTAGGTTGAGCCGATAGGGATCTTCTGGTAGTAGTCACATCCGTAGTATACAGAAGGTAGGTTGAGCTCCTGAGGTTCGCGTCCTCCTCCGATCAGCGAGAGAAGGCGCAAAGCCCATGGCCACAGTCTGTTTGCAGAGATCCCTCCGGGTCTCCCGCCGACGTTTCCCGCCAAGTCCATAGCGTATCAACTCGGCAATTCCACTGAAGGGTAGTAGTTGTCGTCGTTTCGGCCCACCACGGGACAGAAGAAGAGAAGTTACTCTTTTGGAAAATTGACGGGTCTGGAGATCGCGAAAGTTTCCTTTAATTCATTCGGCGAGTGGAAGCGTCCTGAGATCTGCTCAGCTAGGTAGCTAGTATGACTATGCGTGCAGTCCGTAACATCCAAGAGCCCCTACGGGGGAAGAGGGGATGTCGGTGACGTCACGCATCCCTGCTTATCGAACTTTTTGCGGAATAGAAGCTTCGAGAGACCCCATAGCATTGTTTCCCGGAGAATTTGAGGAAGCATTGATCTTATTTAGTGACATTAGCGTCCAATTAAGAAATATTTTGTGTTGAAATTATTTGATGGATTTAATGGTGGGTGTCCACTTGAGAGTTTTCACGCGAGTAACTCTCGAGAGCCACTCTCAGGTGGTGATCAAATTGAGAGCTGATTTTAGCTTGAAATACTCGCGAGAGCACGAGGCGAGCGTCTCGCCGAGATCGCTCTCGAGAGATCTTTCTAATCCCTGTCCACTGCATTAACTCCTGAGAGCTGCTGATGTCGTCTCACTTAAGACGGATCGCAGCGGCTGAAATCATTTTAGCTATTTCAAAAATGACGAAGAATAACAGAAAGAAAAGCAAGGCGCGCTTCCAGAACTGACCAAGCGTTAATACAGAAATTAAAGATGCACAGCGGATTTGAAATTTTTGCAGACGGACGAGTAGTGTAGTTGAGCTAAGATAGAGTGTGAGGATTTTTCTGTTTTCCGAAGGAGGATTTTACGAGAATATTTTATGACTAAGCTTCTTAGTAAAAGAGATACATAAGAAATCGCTTAAACACGGTCTTCATGCTTCTTATTTGGTGATAGCGACACTATGGCTTTATAGTTTCAAGAAAAGAGGTGAACGTGCCTGGGCCGTTAATTGGAAATTAGCGCGAACGTATGTGTCACCGTTTGAAAACAAACGTTAGGTTAGGAATGGAAGAGATGGTATGTTAAAACAGCTTTTTAAAATGATCAAAAGAATTATTTCGGAATAACTAGTTGAGAGGTGTCGACGTGTTAAGGTTTACGAATAAATTCGAAATTGGGTTAAAGCCATTTGCTATATTCAACCCTACCAAATCATTTAAGGTTGAATATCTTCGAAATGCTTAGGAAATTCTGAAATTTGGAAAATATAATTTGGTGGAATTTAAGATAATTGAAATTAAGTCAGATTTTAATAAGTAAACACATTTATTTGACACAAAATCATTAATATAATTACAAAAAGCAAATCGAGGGCGTTGAGTTCGTTGAACCAATGTAATTCATCAGGATACTTAAAAAACTTTTTTGAATTTTGAAACTCTCTAACCATACCAGTACTGTCCGCATAAAATGACGAAGTATTTTAAAACTGACAAGGAACACACCTGTTTTGTGCCACGCGGATTTACACGAAACTTTCAGGACACATTCAGACACGTTCCTTGTACAAATGTATCGGACAAGTGTGCGACCATTCAACTCAATGGGCCTTTGTTAATGCAAAATTTACTTAGGTTACAGTTCGGGAGCGGGCCATGTTCAGTGCTGCACATTTTTTTGTTTCAAACCGAGCGATTAATCCTTATGATATTTAAAAATCACGTCCAGGTCGCCCTGAAAGTATCTTCCGCATTTTTAATTTTTTTTATATACGAGTGCCGTCCTTATAGAGCCTCACATTACTCTAAACGTTGTCTACAGTATCTTTGAGGTAAATTCGAAATCTGTCTTCTCTCTTTCGATATTTAACTTCATATTGTAACTATAACATTTAAACCTACATTTTTAGTATTTTATTTTCTATAATTCATTTTCATTTGTTGTTCTTATTCTTACCTTAAATTTACTGTATTATTTATTGTCTTTATATACATGTACTGTGTTTTCGCGGGTTTTTTTCACCCCCCTTCTCTGTGGGTGTTTTCCCGCAACGTGGGTTTTTTCATTGGCAACCTTCAGTTGCAATGCTTTTTCCCACACAGCATTCTTTCTTTTAGTTATAATTATTTTCTGTACTTATTATAATGACATACGAGGTTAGGTGGAAGAGAGGCCCATATGGGTCTAACCTCGCCAATAAAGAGTCTATCTATCTTTTGAGTAACACTTCACCGATTTTTTAAAACTATGTTTCGCTATCATTTCGTTTCTAACATTTCCTATAAACCTCCTAAATTGAACCTTTACTAAAGTCATTTTTATTATGTCATCGGATGGAGGGAAGAGACCGATTTCTTCCAAGTTGCGCATAAAACTTTTTGACAGCAAAATGGAGCCATTGTTTATGTAAGTATCCTGTAAGCAGCCTTTCGGCGTGTGGCAGGGGGTGTATTCACCATAACTCTATCTTCCTAATCGATTACTTCCGCGTATTGTTCGCGGAAAAAATGATTTCTTGAATCTATTGGTTCTAGCATCTGTTTACCTGATCTTTCTCGCTATATCGGAATGGCCTATGTAACATGGTGAACGCATTGTATCGGCTACATCATCTCTGAACGTGGTTTCTCTAAATTTATCCAATAAATTCACTCTCTAAATTTATCCAGTAAATAGAACCATTCTTCTCTATTACAAAATCACCAGTACAATTCACAAGGAAAACATGTTTACGTGACTTAGGCCTTGGTTATTTAGTTACTTAAAAGTAATGGTTAATAGTACTTTTCGATTTTCTACGCTATTTTCTCAAATCCCCGTTCAGAATTCGTTGGCTGATAATGCTGATTCATACATTTGACGAGGAACAAAATAATTATATGTATTCTCTATATCTTAGTCCCCAACAATGAGTGCACCTTATATTTGCTTTTCGATTTTTCGTTTTATAGGAATACGAGTAGTTGCATCCTAACCATTCCATCATTTTACCGCGAGGCAGTGTAATCGGACCGTTATTATTTTTTGCATGCTTCAACGACCTTAGTAATATTGATAGTAAAGATAGGATATTTGCGGACGACGGTAATTTATAGAGAAATAGGATATGGGGAGGGTAGATTAACCGCGTCCAATAATTTAATGCGATGATTATGATGAATGCGATAAACGTTTAGCAGTTAACTTCTTCGAAAGGAAAAATAATAACAATGATTATTAGTACAGCCTCCAAGGGAAAACTTTATCAACAGTAGAATCGGTGAAATATCTTGCAACTTAACCTCGGTTACCCAGATACGTAATATATGTAGGCGAGCACGGATTCGTAAAGAGAATAGTCGGTCGGAGCAAAGAAAAAATTCGCGAGCGATGTTTATTTGCGTTGATTAGGCATCTTCTTGAGAATGCGTGTAGTGTATGGGGCAAAAAGTGTTGCATTCAAGAATCGAAAAATGTACAGCGAAAAGCGATAGGTTTCGTAAAAAATTATTATGAGAAATAAGTGAATATTGCCCAAATGCCCCAGGATGCAGGGTGGGAATCTTTATTTCATAAGTTCAGAGAAAGTACACTCTTAGAAGATGTACGTAGGTAATTATATGCACATACAAATAACTTTCTGCTGGGGAACGATCATTCTCCAAATACAAATTGTTAAAGAAACGCTTGGGTTCATCGATGAACCAAGAAAGGCCAAAAAATTTGGCTCTCATCAGTATAGAGAATGGAATTTGTGATGGAAATGCTTCCGATGATATTGTATAACAACTCACAATTGAAATCTCGAATAGTACATTTTTAAATTTAAAGTTAAATGTTATTCTGCATTTCCCTCCGTTTCCCTGAATTCCTGATTACTTATGCTGCAATATAATTATTAATTTAAACGTCCATAATTATTTGCAAAAAATAGAATTACTACAAATCATATAATTGTAAGTAATACGTATTGCGATGATAATGTTACTCGAAAGTAGTATGAACAATTAATTCATGACGATAATTTACTATGCCAGCATACGGAATAAGCATAATTAACTGTCACTGATGTTTTGTGATTTATGCGAATCGTTAAACACTGAGTTTTCAAATTAATTGTTACTTGCAAATCGGAAAATGTATGATTTTGGTATTTAATCTTAAGGGGCGGAAAATTGTTTGCACACAGGCGGATGGGCATAGGTAGTTAGGCTGGACCTTTGCAAATAGGCTGGGCGCTGTTCTAAGGAGGAGTATAGCCTCATTTAAGCTATTTTAACTGAAGTAAATTCAATTATATCAAGTAGATTCCATGAACAGGAGACACTTATTATTTCCCCTCCATACTTTCAACCTAAATACACAGAGTTGACACAGTGTATATGTAATATGTTACACAGGCTACTTTTGGCCATTTTTATTTGTTTTTTATTTCAAACACTATCTGTCCAAAAGTAATCTTCACTTATATTTACCAATTTGAAATATCAATATACAGTAAAACCCGTTTAAGACGCTCCCGCTTACGACCTTATCCCGCTTGACCCTTAAAGGCGCAAGAAACTGCGGAAGTTGTTTATCCCTTGAAAGCTTGCACAATGCACATTTTACGCACAATTATCCAGAAAATGAATTTTATTTAGCAAATTTTTTTTCGTTAATGGCTAGTTTTACATAAACATTGTCGGAATTTTGGCGAGCGGGCCATGTTCAGTGCTGCACATTTTTTTGTTTCAAACCGAGCGATTAATCCTTATGATATTTAAAAATCACGTCCAGGTCGCCCTGAAAGTATCTTCCGCATTTTTAATTTTTTTTATATACGAGTGCCGTCCTTATAGAGCCTCACATTACTCTAAACGTTGTCTACAGTATCTTTGAGGTAAATTCGAAATCTGTCTTCTCTCTTTCGATATTTAACTTCATATTGTAACTATAACATTTAAACCTACATTTTTAGTATTTTATTTTCTATAATTCATTTTCATTTGTTGTTCTTATTCTTACCTTAAATTTACTGTATTATTTATTGTCTTTATATACATGTACTGTGTTTTCGCGGGTTTTTTTCACCCCCCTTCTCTGTGGGTGTTTTCCCGCAACGTGGGTTTTTTCATTGGCAACCTTCAGTTGCAATGCTTTTTCCCACACAGCATTCTTTCTTTTAGTTATAATTATTTTCTGTACTTATTATAATGACATACGAGGTTAGGTGGAAGAGAGGCCCATATGGGTCTAACCTCGCCAATAAAGAGTCTATCTATCTATCTATCTATCNAGTTCGAAGGAAACCGAGGAGACGTAGTTATTTTCGGACAGACTGTGTGTGACTGAAAGTTCGCCCTGGAATACTCTGTGTATGGTTTTCATTTATCTGGTAACTTTTTATTCCTCCTTACCACTGAAAATACATGCGTAAACAAAATGTATCGAACAAATGCTACTTCCAGACATACAGGCCACGTTTGCCTGCAGATAGATACAGTGGGAATAGAAAATCACATACGCTGGCATTACTATTCCATATATAAGTACTCTCGTACTAGGGATTATCTATAAACACGTCCTCCGTATACACAGATCAGGAGCGAAAATGGTCCGAAGATCATAAGATTCTAAGTCACATGAACTGTTCTGAGACCAAGCCACTTGAAAGGGCCTAAGCGTGAGACGTCTCCCTCAAGTGATTCAACGCAACAGCTATTAGAAAAAACATATTACAACAATATTTCCTTTTTCTATCAATTTCCACATCAATTATCAGTACAAATTTTAAATTATCAACGCAAAAAAATAAGAGAATGAGATATCCCATATAAATGCACGGGGATAATCAGTTAGTATACTTTTCATAAGAAATGTACGTAAAATAGGTTTTCGTTATCTGCGTTGTTTCTTTTACAAAATTAAATTAGAAATAATGATCCTACGAAATCGAGAGATGTGTCAAATTAAAGGAAAATGATCATAGATTCTTATTTTAATCGTGAAATGTTAATATGGATCTGAAATTTCGAAGATTTTGATAAGACAAACTGAAATTTCGTAAAATATTTGGGAAAAAGACAATCGATCCCTTTGACGACTAAGGCCATTAGTGCACGGGTAGAAATCAGTTCTTACAACTTTTATAAGAAATTTACGCAAACAAGACTTTCACGACTTGAAAACAGTAGAATAAGTATCATAAATAATGTTAAGAAATATATTGAATTATTATGATCATTTGAGTTTTCGAGCAAATTTCGAGGTGCTACTAATATTACAGTGCATTTATCTCTATGGATTTTCTTTCATTTCCTCAACCTCTAATGAGTCGAATGATTGGTAAATTTTGTTCATAAAAGTACCCTATATAATTTTAGTTTCATATAATCAAATGTTATCATTCCTCATGATTGTGGAAGCTGGATAAAATAATAGCCAAAATTTCATCGAAGACTTACGTAAATCTTGATATAATTTGGTTTATTTTCTAGATAAACATTAAAATAAGTCCGCCATTATCGGAAACACACTGTCAACTGCGATAGATGATTTTTAAAGGTGTTTGAAATCACTATATTTATTAATCTCTCCAAAACGTTGCCGGTTTCTTGTTCAATTGCCACTTTAGAATTTTGAACAACACAATACAAAAGCTTTCGTCAAGAATGAACTGGATTGAGGCCAAAATTCGATATCAAAAGCGGTTGGTTACGAATGCATGACCCATCTTT